>OX453272.1:4008172-4225672 GCA_949710005.1 Ricordea florida | reverse complement strand
TAAGTAGAAAATGGCTGACATAATTATGGATTAACCCTTTTAGACCCAGTGGTGATCAGCATCCAATTTCTCATTATTACAATATTCACTGTTCATCAATAATTCATGTTATGAGAATAATGAAAATGATCACCAAAAAAGAGTTGCATCGATATTTAAACAAATTCTCCTCACTAGCACCATAACAAATGTATGAGAACAGTAAGAAGAAAATGAATATTGATATTGGGGCTAAAAGTCTTAACTCTAATAAGGATCAAAGAATGTGGGTTTAACTGTTTTATTTGATCTTTGTTCCAGACAATTTACCTCTCTCATAACCTGACCCTGTATCTCCACAATGTTCACTTCATGACAGAAATCCATTACAATGCTGTGTACACCAACAGACTACTAATGAACCATTTCTCTTCTTGAAGACTTAGCACCTGATCTTTCTGCAGTGTCAATACATTAATTAAATTTTTGACCCAAGGATTTTGTATTATTGAGATGCCAAACTACTGTAAATTGAATTTTATATGACGTAAATGAATGTAACTCACTTCCTAAAGGAGAATGTCCAAATCATCTGATCTTAACGGTTACCATAGACAGTATATACACTGGTAAGTTTTACAACATTACTATACAATATTAACTGTACAAACTCTATGAAGCCGTAAAAAAGTTTTGCTCTGGTTACAGTCTTCTTAATTTTACAAAACTAAGAATTATTTTTCACTGTATAGTAAACAAAAAAAAAGCAACTTCAAGAAATTTCAGCTTTGAGTTGAGTAAACAGCAACATTAAGGTCAGATACAAAAAGTACTTCTTCACCTGCTTTGACCATTCAAGGTAAAAAGTAAGAAAGCACTGATTTATGGAAAGGATGACCATTGTTAACTATATTTATCAAATATCCTGGCCTCGTCTTTGAGGGGTGATGCTGATTCTGTTTTGAAATGGCTTAAATAATACTTGCAAATAGATACATTTATGCCTCTGTGAGATCATCATTAAAATATAAGTGCATTGCTGGAAGAAAATGTTCCTCATTCATGCTCAATTTATAGAACTCTTCGCTTTCATCTGGCACTCCATTTTCCTCCAGTGTTTTGTTCATGTCCAAGTTTCTTCCATCATATTTCCAAGTGTAGCTAGCAGCATGTGCATTGTATTTTAGGTATCTATCTTGGATTTCACTCAGTATCTCCTCCGTGCAAACCTGTACAAGATATACAAGTAAGCCAATACTAATATCATCACAAGTTATCATTGGCAAGAAAACTAATTGATGTATTAATTGTACTACAAGGATAAACAACTGCTAACATTATAATGAGATGTAGATCCATGGGAAATGGCTATACCCAATAATACAGTGGGTTTATAAGTCAAAACTTCCGGTACATTAAAATTACACTTTTTAAAAGCAAAGGTATGTTATAACATTGTGTTTGATTTTTATGATTCCTGTTAGAATTTGGAGTGAAAATTACTGAGGTGCAAAATCATTACATTGTTCCTAAGGTTGGTTTGAATGGGGGGGAGGGAGGTGAAACCAGACCCGTTGCTTTGAAATTATCACACACACTGCTCTCCCTACCTCAACAGTTTGTTCTTGTGATGTTAGTGTGTTGATTATCCTGATGTTTCTTGTTTTTGCTGACAGTACACCAATGCAGTAGGAGTCATCTTTCCACCATGGTCGGCCAAAGTCGTTTGCCCAGTCAGTTCTAGGACATCTTGGTGGAGTATGAATAAACCTGCCTCTTGGTGTGTAGTAGAATTTGCACTTGGTCACTGGGTCAATGTGAGTTCTGATCTAAAATAAAACAAAAAATATATATATCATTACATACTAACGGAAACTTGTAAGACTTAATTGAGTGCCTCTGCATGTCTTTACTGTTAACCACAGCTTATCCACATTCAATTTACCAAGTATCCTATTTGGATAGCAATATGAGCCTAATTGACCAATCAAATTGGCGTCTGTGTGATGTACGTACTGGGAAATGTGTGCATGCCTCTGCTCAAATCATGGCATACATATCGTTAATTGTTGCAAATACAACTTGATTTATGATATGCCATGAAAGCAAGACAGTACCAATCAACAAACTTAAGACTGGGCAAAGCAGTTCCAAATATTGTGCTTAATTGGGAAATACTGAATCTGGACAAGTTATGAATGTGGCGCATTACACATTTCAAGTCTTATGAGTTTCTGATAATAATCATGATTTTGTTTTGCCTGAACACAGTGTTCTCCAGAAGCTCTGGGGACTGGCAAAAACCGCTGACTAGTTGTCACGAATGCGCCAGCTATTAGAATTTAGAAAACAGTCCTAAGAAAGTACGCGCGCTGATTGGTTAGAAATCGTGTTTCTATATAAACTCGATAGAAACACAGAACTGGCACTAGCTGTTGACGTAATGATGACGCGACCAAAGAGAACTTACATTTTGGTCATCAAAATTAAAAAGTTGTTTTCCTTTTTTTCGTCGCGGTGTTTTCTAAAAGAAATAGAAAACATGTCCTTCGTGTTTCTATCGAGTTATAGAAACACTCGTGAAAGTTTGGGAGAACTCGAAAAAGCTGTGGAAACACTCGCCTGCGGCTCGTGTTCCCACAGCATTTCTCATTCTCCCAAACATACACTCGTGTTTCTATAACTCGATAGAAACACGGTACATGTTTTCTATTTCTTAAATAAAAACTAATGTTAAATAAAAAATAATATAAAATAAAAGAAAGCAAAAAAGCCAATTAACTTTAACATGCTTTATTAATATGGCTAAAATGCCCTGCCCGGAATTTCAAAATGTAATAAATGCCCTTATCGGCATCCTCCAAATTTGGGGGATGCCACTGTTGTCTGTAAGTTTCATTTCCTCTCCTTTAATTTGAAATTTTCTGGAGAACCTTGGAACATAATTGATACAGCTCTAGACATGAGTTCTGTCAAGGCAAGGGGTACATGCAATAATGGCAACTCATAATTTTATTGTCTTTCTTCATTGTTGTAGAGTTAAAATGGGTACCCATGGTGATATTTATGAAATATGTACATGCATTCTACATATATTTAAAGTATAGTCTGTAGCAATATATACATGCAAGAACATCATGTTATAATCCGGAGTGATCTGTTGCTGTAGATGTAGCTCAGTACAGGAGGCCAGAAATTTAACCCTTATAATAAGGGATATCTACAGTATTGCAGACTTTGTATCGTCTCTCTTCATCGCTCCAGTGCCAACATGGGTACCCATGATGATATGATGTGTAAAGGCATGCTGTATATGAATAATTAAGTTGTACTTTGCATTTATGCTGCAGTTTAGTTCAGGAGGCCAGTAATTAACCCTTTCACTCACAAGATCTGAGCACCAATTCTCTTGAATGAGTGCCATACACTTCCTTATATTTTACCATTTGAGTGAATTTGGTGTTGAATCAGCTCATTAACCTCAGTTTGATCATGTGACCAATTCCCACCATTCATTTAACCAGTTAACTCCGAAGGGGTCTGCCTTTGATGAGTATAAAAATCGTCTGGTGTTGGCCAGAGCAAAATCTATCAAGTCACTCTTACGAGGGAAAGGGTTAATTGGCAATGTATTGATATTGAAATGAGAATATGTATATTGATCACATCTGCAAGTGAAATGGTTAAAGCCTGGAGATATCAATGGCACCCTTTGTATTCTCTCTCCATAGCGCAGGTTTTAAAATGGGTACCCAGGATGATAATGTGATAATTTATGAAAAGCCATGTTTTAACATAAATACCAATTAACTTGTAGTAGTAATTTACATGTACAGGTGTATGTTACCATCACAGTTGCCATGTTGCTGCAGGTTAGTTCGGAATGCTGGTAATATCTGCATTCAAGCCTTGGCGTATCCATGAGACATTTCATACTGTCTCTTGTTATCACCCACAGTTAAACTTAAAACAGCTGGTGCTAAGTGCTAAATAATTTTATGACTTCTTACTGGAGACTGATAGTATAGATTGATTAAAAGTACAGCAAAAGCATACATCTTTTGTCTTCTTGTCAAACCAGTGTGAAATATCTTTTCCTGCAGCCTCCATGATTGGTTTCAGGAGAACGTCACCTGTAAAAACACGCAACAAACATTAAATGAGTTCTTTTTAGTTTACAAAAATAGCGAGAACATACTGTACAAAACAGCGCCATTTCTATTGAAGTGTTCGTATAATTTGGTTGCTGGATCAACGCAGCAGTGGGTGATGTAACGAGGAAAAATATTGAGTAAGCCTTGGTCACGATCGTATCATATTTCTTTGTTTGTTTCTCTTGGAAGTGTGGATTTGAAGTAAAAATAATCCTCTTTCCATACTTAAGCCAAACTAAAATTAAAAGGTAGAATCGACGCTCAAGGAGGAACTTGCAAACTTTTTGTAGGATTAAGGATTGCAAACATCGACGTCAAGAAAAAGGCCATTTTCACGCGTACAAACTTGAACATACATCGTAGTCACGTAGCCATTTGGGCTCCCACGTCTTGTCGATACTTCAAACATTTGCAATTTATAATGACTTGTAACGACTCAGGCTTATCAGAAAGGGTATAAGGACGTTGTTAAGGATTGTGTTAACATTTAAAAGAAAGAAAAAACTGAGAGAAGACTAAGGCAAAAAGGATAGTAAAGACTTCAAATCGTTATCAGCTGTGGCGCAGCTTCAAAATACTTACCGCCATGTTTCTCGCATAGTGGCGTTAAATCATAAACTTTGCCTAAAAATGAGACCCAAAGATCCTTCAACGTGTTATGAATACTGACTTCGTTTGGAGTGTAATAGTTTGGCCGTGCTGTCGTCTTTCCGGGCATTTTTCACGTTCAAAGTCTTCTACACGCAGACTGAACTAATTGTTATGAGCCAGATGCCAAAAAAGTGGGTAGATGAAGTTTCCCTGGCAACGAGATTATTTACAAGGAGAAAATAATATTACATGAAGTATTGACTTTCCACTGACCATTAGGTACAATGTGTCCAAGGCTGCGTGACGTCAATGACACGCTTATGGCCGACTTGTTCGAAAATTTATGTTTACTATAATCGCAAAGTTTTTTGTTTTGTGGCTGACTTTGTAAAGTGATGATTTGTTAACGACCAATGAGAAGTAGCAATTTAAGTCGATTTTGAAACTGCATCCAAGGTAGGTACGAGCAAGGTCTTATTAGAATTATTAGCAAAATGAACTGCAGAGTCATGTTGCGATAATGGTAAAACTTTCTTTGAATTGACTCCGCTGTAATATGCACAAAACTGTAAGAACAAATGTAAACTTCAATAGTTAACATTTGTTTATGGGAAAAACATGTTTTAAAACATTTTGACTACTGTGACGACGCGTACTCGCTGTCGATAAGAGTACAGAAAACGCTAAACCACATTCGATTTGTTAATCTACCACAATATCAACGTTAAAAAACGTCAAAGAAAATGTTTTTTTTTTTCAGAGCGTGACCAAGATCGTGACACAAAGAAAGAGCAAGCGTTGTCTATAACTTTCTCGCAATCTGATTGGTTTATTCCCCAAAATGAGTGTTTCTGATTTGCTATTGCTTTGCGTGACACATAGACGCGAGCAGCGATGTCTAGACTCTTATTGACAATGGCAAATTAGCCAATCAGATTGCGAGATTAGTAGCAGTTGGGGAATAAACCAATCAGATTGCGTGAAAGTTATAGACGACGCTTGCTCTTCTTTGTGTCATGATCTTGGTCACGCTTTGTCCTTTGACACTGATATTGTGGTAAAAAACAAGTTGATTGTGGTTTAGTGTTGTCTGTACTGTTATCAACAACAAATACGCATCATCACAGTCAGTAGTCAAAATTTTGACCACTGTGATGATGCTTACTCAGCCACATTCAATTTGGTAATTTGCTGATTTTATTTTTTGAGTGGCAATTTCTGGTTTCCCTAGTCTAGATTATAATCTTCAATTATTGACGAGTTTCCTGGAAAATGATGCTCTATTCTAGACCCAACCTCTGATTTCTATTTTGTATCCTAGAGTAGACTACTTGAAAACCATACCTTTCACAGAGGCATCTTATGGCAGAACCCTATGGCTACTTCATTTACTTCAGTAGTGACTACATGAAAGAGTAGACACAAAAGCAATTATAAAATGTCACCTTTACCATGTGACGACACCTTTACCGCCGTTCACAAAGACGAAATTGACAGTTTTCACGACCACCTTAACGAACAGAACGCTGACACAATGGTAAACACTACAAACAGTTGCATGGAACAGCCATGTGGTCGCCTGTTTCTGTTGTTGTCGCGAAATTGTGATGCAACACGTGGAGGAACGCGCCCTTGCAACTTACCGACAGACGATACCGCTTTGGTTTCGCTACGTTAACGACACCTTTACCGCCGTTCACAAAGACGAAATTGACAGTTTTCACAACCACCTTAATGAACAGAACACCGACATCCAGTTTACTAAAGAGATCGAAGAAAATGGAAAACTTCCTTTTCTAGACTGTTTGGTAAGGCGCGACAACAACGAACTGCGAACGAGAGTATACAGAAAACCGACACATACCGACAGATTACTTGACGAATCATCCTACAACCCGACTTCACACAAAGCCACGACTATAAAGACTTTGACGAGACGAGCGCAACTAGTTTGTGACACAGCGGACAGCTTACGTGACGAAAACAGATACCTAGAACGTGTCTTTCACAAAAACAATTACAACGCTGACTTTGTTAGACGAAACATTTACCAACCTACTGAAACTGACGCAACAAACAGGAACCCAACACCTTACAGATTTATAACATCATTGTCTGACAAACACTATTCACTTGACTCTGAAGATGACTTCCGCTCAGGTTGTTGAAATGTCAGTCACCAACAACAGTTCTTTTCAGAACTACCCTCACCCGGACGATCAAACTAGATGAATTACCATATGTATTGTCATTTTTTTTTTGTTTCAGATAGAACCACCAAAATGGCCATGCGGGATTTAGTTGAGGGAGAATGTGGCAGCGCAAATCCTTTGATGAAACTTGTGACCCATTTCACACAAGATCAATCCTTTCATCAGGTAACATGTGTTATCAAGAAGGTTGACAACCTTAGAATTTCCTATACATGTATGTCCATCTCTAAATAAAATATTTTGTTTTCTTTTCAATAGGAAGGACTGGTGCAAGATAGGTTTGGTCCTCAAAGGGATTTGGTGAGATCATTGTTGCTGTATCAGGCGTAACTTTACCTATTTTAATAATCAGACTTTATTACTGAAAAAATCCATGTTGTTTGTAGGGTGCAAGAGCTTTCCATGAAGCCCGAGAAGAAGAGGTAAGAACTGGGCACATGCTGGTCTTTTTCAGGCTGTCATGTTTGTTTGTAAGAAGAACAATATTATTTTTAGTTCAAAATACATTGTATGAAATTCTGGGCAGTAATGAATTCCTACCTCTTTGACTACAGAGGACTACATCTTTCAGTCCTTGATTAGCCAGACATAGATCATGTAAGCGTCTGGGCAACTATGCACTTACCCCTCCCCTAACCCATCATTAACGCTAATTTTTTAACTTATTATAACTTGTTCAGTTAAGGGAAGGGTAGATGTGCAGTTGCCTAGGTACTCTATACATCGATCTCCAGGCTTAATGCTCAAAACACAGGGGAAAATTTAAAGAAAGCTTTTTGTATAGGAGTCTATAAACTACAGGAAATATATTTCATGCACCCTCTGGTATAATAAAAACTTAATATTAACTCCGTTTCACTCTTTATTTCTGATTGTTTCAAAGCACACAAACCTCCAGACACTGGCTTGTCATTTTTTGTGGGTTGGGTACAGTCTGTAGCCATTTTAGCTTCCAGTGTAGTATCATTGCACCGCAGTTTAATCATTAATACAAGCTATCTCTATGTATTGTACATGCACTTGTGCTTTATAGTATACATAGTTGTACTTATTCAAGTTTTGTAATTTTGTTTTGCTTTTTCGTAGCTGGTCTCAGAATTTCTTCAGGACCCAAGGATGCATGCTCCACCCCAGTCTTTTCGTATGGATGATCTGCTTCACGAAATGAAAGAACTGGAGGAGAGAAATCTCCATCATACACCAGTCAGAGGTACAGGCAGAATAAGGTCATCACTGCTTTTGCTGGGAATTATAGCTGCTTATGCTACAACAACTTGAAAAATTACTTGAGACTGCACATTATTGTGGTGTCAGTAATAAATCCATGTTCTCAGTCATTAACCCTTTCACTCCGAGAAGTGATCAACAGAGAACTTCTCCTTTCCATAACACTACACTGTAAAGCAAACTGATTATGAGAACCACACAAAACAATCAACTCAGAGGTAATGAGTTGACCTAATGTCAAATTCTCAAACTTTATTTGTAGCAAAATGTATGGTACTCACTTGAGAGAATTGCAGCTCGGATCTTGGGAGTGAAAGTTTTAATGTTCCCTCTATGCTACATGTACCAATGCAAACCCATGCTAAAAAAAACTCAAACATGCAACATTGAAGGAGGGAGCTGTTATTGGCCAAGGTTTTGTGCTGATGGTGATTTAAAGGAAGAAGGGATGTCTTTTATTGCACCAACTTGGCAATTTGTTCCAGCTTCCACAGTCCTGGTTATAGAGTTTGCTAGACAAGAATGTTGCATGCTAGCCTGGCCACTGACTGTGTATTGAGATTGTTGTTTTCCACCAAGTTTTCGCATCTCAAAAATATGAAAATGTTTACCTTTTGGTAGCACTAAGAACAGGGTAAAGTAGAGACTTTGGGTGGATTAAGACTAAGATGTGAAAGGCAAATTTTTCTTTTTAGCTGGGATTTTGTTACATGATTCTTAATCAGTATACTTAAATCAGCTGCTCTTTTGCTGGCTATCTATATCTATGATTCCCTACTTGTGATGGGTGTGTGTGACTGCATGTAACAGGCCTTCTGACAGAGTGCGCGGGTGCAGGACCGCACAATTCGATCAAAGCTGCACAATCCCGCACAATTTCTGAAAATCCACTTAATCCCACACAATATGGAAAGATTTGGTTAAAAATCTAATTAAACCAGTATTCCCATCGATTGCCAAGGTTTAAAGAGACTTTTTAGGCCATTTACCTAGCAAGACAATCGAGAAATCCGCCGCTTTCCGCGATTCAACAGCTCAAGCGGATATAAAAACAAGGCGGCTCTTCATAGCTCCGTGCCGGCCTGGGCACTAGTCTCAGTCTAATCTTGTCTCGGTGTTGCGGTTTTTGCAGCAATTTCGAGCGTGAAGAGTTTTAAACCTTCACGAGATAATATTCGCTCTACATATCAAAGAAAGTACAAAAATGTTGGGATTTTTCATAAAGTAACTTGTTCTGGTCGAAAACATTTTATTTCGAAGCGGAATTACGCCCGGGAATTAGGGTTTTTAATAAACTTAATCGATCGTGTCATGCAACATGATTTTCTTGATACAAACTTTGGCCAAAGTTGTAGCAAAATAGAAATTTGGTTTATGTTTAATTGCCAAACTAAGAGGGGAGTTGTTGCACTTTTCATTTATCCAGAAATTCCTCCATGTCAGTTTTTTTTTGGGCCCGGTGATCGAATATTTGTTTGTTTACAAGATTGCACAATCCCGCACAATTCCCGCACAATCGCCGTTTTTTACTGCACAATTTGCCTCCCAAAACCTGCACAATTTTCTTTTTTTCCCGCACCCTGTCAGAAGGCCTGATGTAAGGTGACTACATCATGAGACAAGCAAAATAGTTTGTATATAGCAACTGTCTGTTTGTGTTTTTATCTGTAGCTCCTGGCATTGTGGACTTGGCATCCAGTGAATGGGCAGCAGAGTACATGTCATCAGAAGTTCAAAGGGCTGAAGGTACAACACAATAAATTTAATCATTGCCTGTATCTTGTTTTGGTTGACATGTTTGTATATTAATTTTGACAAAAAATAATTTTACAGCTGTAAACCGAATCACTTTATTCCTTTATGTTCAATTTTAGAATGGTCTAAAGAGTATGAAAGTGGAGCTGGACGGCAGCCAGTGGCAGGTAGAGATAAAAGACTTACTGCCTAGCTCACAACAAAGCAACTTTATATCAACAAGTTTCCCCCAAAAGTTGTTAGCAATATATGTATATTTAGAGGGAAATGTTTAAGCATTAGTGATAATGAGGTTTTGCTTTATTTTGGTGCAGTTTTAAGGTAATTTTTATTCAATAGTATTCTATTGTATTATGGCAAGACTAAGAAATTTTAGTACAGCTTTACCCAATACCTGCATTGTTTTTACTTTTATCCACACAATTTTGTAGTATTTGGACCTTTCTTACTGTAAGTCCCCCTCGAAATAGCACCTAGAGGGAAAATCAACAACTGTAATAATGATTGTAGAGTTCAATCACAAGCGAGCCATAGCCACCAAAGACAACTAAATAGGCCAGAGATTCCCACAATTTAAAGTTTATTCTGAGGTTCTTATTGGATGCTATAGTAATTGAAGTAGATCATTCTGAAGAAGAACCCTCTAGTGGCGTTGAGTTTAGTTTATCTCTATATCCTAAATTGATTATTCTCGTAGAAAGATGTTCGGTTTATGGTTGACATTACAGCAGTGATGAAACTGTTGTGGTGGAGCTAGTAGTCTGAATTAAGAGTGAAAACAGAGCATAATGCTTCTAAGTACACATGCTCATGGCAAGCATATAAGTTGACTTGAAATCACATGCCTTTATCATAGACAAAAACTAAACTAGTAGATAGCTTAATTATAGAGATTAAATTTTTCTTACTTTGGTTTCCTGGCATGCTTGTTCCAGAAAAGAAGTAGATTTCTTGGTAGTTTCATTTTCAGCGTCATAGAAAATGTCCTAAGCTATTTCTGAAGCGTGGTCTCTTATCTAATGGCACACTCAAATTACAGAAGTCATTGATCGGTCAAATGGATGAATTGCAGTAAATGTGGGATACATCAAATTCTTAAGCTGCTAAAATAATTAGCTAAATTATGTTTACAGTATAAGCTTATAATGACATTAATAATAAATATCATTCTATAGTACCTTAGGTATGTTTTTACATTGTTCTCATAATAATTCTTAGGGTTCAATGAAGTTCCAACAAAGTGGGCAGATGAATATTTAGAGCACATAAGGTAAGGCATTCGTGTCCAGTACGTCTGGATTGAGTTGAGTTAACAACAAGCAACATTTACATCCCTTGATGTCATCTTTTCCTTCTAAACAATAAATTATTCATTCATGTGTACTGTACCACTGATGCAAACTGTGTGCCTAAGCTTGGCAGTGCAGAAAGGAAATGAAGTACTGGGTTGTCAAAAAAGGTCTGGCAAACTGACAACATTACCAGCTACTTTTGTGTTAGTGCCGTGTGTTGGTCATCAGGTTTGTTGCTTTTTAGAAAAACACCGAACCTCCACAGGGGGAGACGGCTCTCAGTGTCATCTACCCTCTTGCATTCTCCTGCTATGGGAAACCTTTTTGACAACACTGGAAGTAGAACATGAGGCAAGGGCTAAAACAGTAGCATAATAAAAAGTGCTCCATCAGTCCTCCTCTCTCACTTTGTATGCTGAGATAACTGAATCCTCCTCCCTTTCATCTTAAAAAAAAAAGCTTAAAGAATTTCTTCTCAATCTGTATTAACTTAGTCTTCCTTTTAAGCCTTGTCTTGATACTCTGACATTTTCTCCTTACTCCTACTGTACGAGACTCATGAAAACCACTAAGTAGAATTAATTTTTTGACATTAGGGCTGATGGGGTTCATGGCTTGTAAGTTGTTGACTTGTTTTTACTGTTTCTCTGCAGTGATGTAGGCCACGAGACACTGGATGATGCAAAATGGCAAGTGTCTCAGTTTTATCTCTTTTCCTTTTCTTATGACTTTAAAAAGCTTGGTGCAAAATACATGTAATATGCACTCATTTTTATTAGATCGTTCCTATATATTTGCTGTTTTTTCTCACTGTGGGCTTGATACATGTGCGATGTGTTTTACTTAAATTATGTTGCTTATTTTGTTTATGCCTTAATTTACAACAAGAAGTTCCTGTTTAGAACTTAACATAGACCCCTAGGATCAAACTTCAACTTCTAATTTGATGCAAAACAAAAGAGACAAAACATTGTTAATAATAAAACTAACCCTATCTAAATCTACAATGTCCATAATAAAGGAAAACATTATATTACACCAGGTTTGACCAAAGTTTGATTGGAATTTTTGTGAAAATTAATGTATTAGTATGTGTAATCAAATGATGACAATCAATCAATCAATGTATTTATTGTCGATAACGTGGGGAGTGATCACCCAATCTCCCGAGCCAGGAGTTCATGTAAGAAACGCTCGACATATAAATTACAACTGCAACTACAAGGACCTAACCACAACACCGGGTTCTACATCCCTTACTCTTCGCAAACAGTGTGTGGGTTCATTAACGTCCCACAAAGTTATATGAACAAGGGTTGTGAGATGGAACCTATGTTTAATCGTCCTATTTCGAGAAGACTGGAAAGTCTAACCATTTACAGATGTTATTGCAAAGGCAGCACTTTCTCCTTGGTTATTTAAAGACCCTGGTTCAAACCAACAACCTCTCACATAATAGCCCATGCTATACCAACTGAGCTTTCCAGAGGGAATAATTTCGCGCATGACAATGGACTCTATAAGTGCGATGATCAGTCATTGTCATTACAATGGACTCTTTAAGTGGAATGATCAATCATTGTCATTACAATGGACTCTATAAGTGCGATAATCAGTCATTGTCATTACAATGGACTCTATAAATGCGATGATCAGTCATTGTCATTACAATGGACTCTATAAGTGCAATGATCAGTCATTGCCATTACAATGGACTCTATAAGTGCAATGATCAGTCATTGTCATTACAATGGACTCTGTAAGTGCAATGATCACTCATTGTCATTACAATGGACTCTATAAATGCGATGATCAGTCATTGTCATTACAATGGACTCTATAAGTGCAATGATCAGTCATTGCCATTACAATGGACTCTATAAGTGCAATGATCAGTCATTGTCATTACAATGGACTCTGTGAGTGCAATGATCACTCATTGTCATTACAATGGACTCTATAAGTGCAATGATCAGTCATTGTCATTACAATGGACTCTATAAGTGCAATGATCAGTCATTGTCATTACAATGTACTCTATAAGTGCAATGATCAGTCATTGTCATTACAATGGACTCTATAAGTGCGATGATCAGTCATTATCATTACAATGGACTCTATAAGTGCAATGATCAGTCATTGTCATTACAATGGACTCTATAAGTGCGATGATCAGTCATTATCATTACAATGGACTCTATAAGTGCAATGATCAGTCATTGTCATTACAATGGACTCAATAAGTGCGATGATCAGTCATTGTCATTACAATGGACTCTATAAGTGCAATGATCAGTCATTGTCATTACAATGTACTATATAAGTGCAATGATCACTCATTGTCATTACAATGTGCTCTAGAAGTGTGATGATCAGTCATTGCCATTACAATGGACTCTATAAGTGCAATGATCAGTCATTGTCATTACAATGTACTCTATAAGTGCAATGATCAGTCATTGTCATTACAATGTAATCTATAAGTGCAATGATCAGTCATTATCATTATAATGTACTCTATAAGTGCAATGATCAGTCATTGTCATTACAATGTACTCTATAAGTGCAATGATCAGTCATTGTCATTACAATGTAATCTATAAGTGCAATGATCAGTCATTATCATTATAATGTACTCTATAAGTGCAATGATCAGTCATTGCCATTACAATGGACTTTATAAGTGCAATGATCAGTCATTGTCATTACAATGGACTCTATAAGTGCAATGATCAGTCATTGTCATTACAATGTACTATATAAGTGCAATTATCAGTCATTGTCATTACAATGTGCTTTAGAAGTGTGATGATCAGTCATTGTCATTACAATGTACTCTATAAGTTCAATGATCAGTCATTGTCATTACAATGTACTCTATAAGTGCAATGATCAGTCATTATCATTACAATGTACTCTATAAGTGCAATGATCAATCATTGTCATTACAATGTACTCTATAAGTGCAATGATCAGTCATTATCATTACAATGGACTCTATAAGTGCAATGATCAGTCATTGTCATTAGAATGGACTCTATAAGTGCAATGATCAGTCATTGTCATTAGAATGGACTCTATAAGTGCGATGATCAGTCATTATCATAACAATGGACTCTATAAGTGCAATGATCAGTCATTGTCATTACAATGGACTCTATAAGTGCAATGATCAGTCATTGTTATTACAATGGACTCTGTTGTTATTCATCAATATGTAAATGAGTGGGCCGGGTACTCTGCAATGAGAATGCCATTTGATTACCTATTAATATCATGGGCAACAAATTACTCCTTGACATTTTCAAACCTACATTCCATTTTGGCACTTAAGGAGAAGATGTCATAACATTGTAATTTCACATGCTAGAATATAAATTAACACTGAAATTTCACGCCAGAATTAAGGAGTAATTCGCCACCCATGATACTGAGGGGGTAACCTCTCGGTTGTTGATTTTAAGTGTGATTATATTTAAAGGGTTGAAGAATACAGATTAGGCGATGAAAACACTGATTTGTCCAAAACAGCTGGAGAACTGTTGCAGAATGCGGATGATCCAAAGTTTGCAAACTCAAAGGTACCGTTGGTAACAATTCTCGATTTATCCTGAAAGTTTTACTTCTCTGACTTTTTTAACCAATTTTTACTGTGAAGTTTTCTGTAAGTGTTCTCAAAAGAGGGTGAGGGATTTTGAGCCAAACTACCCCTTAATACTTAGTTTTCACTTCTTCTTCCAGTTCATGAAGTTTGTAAAGAAACTTAGAGACGGGGAATACAAGATTGAAAACAATCAGGCACGTTAAAAATGTCATTTAAATAGTTTGATTTCAAATTTTACCAAGAGTTGCTGAATTTTTGTGTCTGATATACCATTGATTTTTCCCTCCGTACGTTTTCTTGAAGAAAATTACTCCACAGGAATTGTTTTGTTACTTTTATCAGTTCTCCTTCCTTCTTATGCAGAAACAGCATTGCACCGGTATTCACGCAGTCAGGGGTTCGAATCTGTTTCATAGTTTTCTTTTGGGGACCGTTCATTTTTACGAGGGAGGGCTGGGCTGGTGGGATTGGGGGGCCATGCAAAAAATTAGAGAAAAGGGGGGTAAATGGACTTCTCTTTCTTTTCATTGGGGGGTCGTGTGAGAAAAATGGCAAGCTGAGGGGGGTCATGCAATTTTTAAATGGTGCTGCCCAAATCACACCAGCCTCCCCTTCCCTCATAAAAAAATGAACGATTTCTTGTCAATTACGTCATTTTGCCATAACAAAATTCAGTGGAATAATAAACCTCTTATTGGATGTTTTGCGAGATAATACACGCTGACATTTTACTCCTTGCTCGCATTTTTCCTCGCCCCTGCGACGCTCTGAAAAATTCTAAGTGTTTCTCCTTAGGTTCCTAATTTTCTTTCCAAAATTAATTTCAAACAAAATCCAGAGGTCCCATTGAAAGTCCCATAAAAGTGAAAACAACCTCACAAAAATTTTCCTGATGGCGTCAGCGCTTCTCCCCGAAATCCGGGGTCTTTTGTTTTGAACTGCCAATCACTTCGCGCGTGTTCCTTTCGCTCTTACAAAAGTTCTTTTGATAAGTTAATAAAAAAGGAATAGAAAATAATCCATAAAATTAAGCAACTCGTAAAATATCTGCGCGTATTATCTCGTAAAACATGGAAAATGGTGAATACATTTCCAACAGTAGTGCTAGTGTATTTTACATTTTCAATACACTCAAGTTATTTATATCATTCTTTATACGGGCCCATATTAACCCACCATTGACCTGTTCTCTGCATAGACGGCTGGTTTAGCACAGCTGGTAGAGCATCGCACCGGTATTCGCGAGATTGTGTGCTCGAATTCCTGTCCAGCCTGTTCTATTTCAGGCTACATAGCAACTGTTAAAAGCTGACTCTATACTGCCGGGGCCGGATTCTTTATAACGGTGCAAACACATGTACATGTCTGATTTTTTTTTCATGTATACTAAAATGTAAATAGGAAAAAAATTGTATTTTATTGTAATATGTTTGTGTTTATCTTACTGGCTGAATTTGGTTGTTTGCAGGTTGTGGACGCAAATACGGGTCAAGAGGTCAATGAGCAGACAGAAGAAGCTGGTAACTGGGTCGACGAGTACGAGAAATTTAGAGTAACGGAAGCTGACGCGTGGGCCAAAGAACTGGCCGCAGCATCAGAAGTGCAGAGGGTATCTAGCTTTTTACTACCAGAAATCCATAGTTACAAAATCGGAACCATTTTATAATTGGTCTATGTTATTTAAAGAAGGAAAATAAAAGATAAGATGCCAAAGACAAGTCGCGAGAAGCCAATTTACCTCTGAGCTTTTGTTACTGAAAATGAGGGAAGTTGCTGGGGATGGAGTCTTAATGCCATTGTCAAGGGGTCGCTTTGATAAAATTTGTACAACGGTAATTTTCAAGTGTAGCTATTGTTTTCTGACTGTAAAACCAGAGCTACGTTTGTAAATTACAGTCAAAAAAGTTTTAAGAAATTGATCCCTGTTCAATTTCTTCTCCTTTGTTTTTTTTGAAAGAGATTTAATGCCATTTATTCTAAATTGTGGTGCTAAGGTTGTTTCTTCTGCTTGTTTTTCCTTTAGTCTGACGTCGATTTCTGGGATCATTTGCAAGGTGAATGGGATGACCTAGTGCGGTGAGTTTATACCACATTATCCCAGTTTTTCTGTTCTGTCAAATGAAAAGCGCGGGATTTTTTCGCGCCAAAAGCTGATTATGGTGAAACATTTTCATCTTGTCAATTATGAACAACTGCTTCTTTTCCTCTCCGATGAGCAGACTTAAAAGAGCTCTGGACAAATACTGTAATGTGATTGGTCGATTATTCGAATTCATGTCATGCTTTGTGGCTCTGTTAAATCTTCTCAGGCTAGCCATTAACAAAAACACGGAAACCTTTCTCGGGAAGCCGATTAGGCAGTAAGCTTTGGCTGAAGCGGAAGTGACCTTGAATCTTTAGTATCAACAATAACAACAACAACAACAATAACATCTTTATTTCTAGTCACTAAATTATTTACAGCTGGACGGGCCCGTATAAAACCATTGCTAATCTTGGCAGACCCGTTTATTTTGTTAACGTACAATTTCTATTTGTATTTTTTGTACGTATTTGTTTATAAGTGAAAATAGTATAAAAAGGAGAGGAAGAACTGATTTACGGTATAAAAGTTTGTGGGAAGGTTAATATCAGTTTAACCTTCGGTTGCTGAGGATTTTACTCTACAAATAATTTTATGTCTGTCAATAAATGAATCTTCATCGTCAAGAATACTAAGCAGTATAGCTTGAATTTGAAGGAAGATTTCTGTAGTTCTCTCAGAGAGCATGGTATCTCATTCCAAATTTTTGCCCCTATTCTCGGAAAAGCATTTTTTTGTATCTCGAGTCTTGACCGTTTTATGTAAAAATTGTTTGAGGCAGAGGAGCGAGTGTTAAGAGTGGTGCTGGATGTGAAATTTAATTCCTGTTGGGTTATAATGATATGATTTTGTTTAACAACTCGATTCTGTGTTTGCAGACATGACGAGGAAGGCGCCCATTCCTGGTACAGTGAAAGTGATGCGACAAGAAACAAGGTAGCAACAAATTGAGTATTTAAAATAAATCATATATTTGCACCGCGGACTGAAACGTAATTGAAGATTTGACCCTTGCAGTATCAAATCAAGTTTCGGCAAGTGTGGTTTTCCCTGAAAAAGTAACAGTCCGGGTGTAGGTCAATACTGGGTCATGTATACCCGTGTAAGGGATGAGATTAAAAACCTTCTAGGAAAAAATATTGTGTTGATATTGAAGAATATTTAACAATTATTCGCCGTAGGCGAAGTGATCATCGGTGAATATTCAACTCGACTTCGTCTCGGTGAATATTTACCGAGACGAAGTTGAGTTGAATATTCACCGGTGATCACTTCGCCTTTTGTTTAGTATAAATACACAGGTGATTATTTAAAAAAAAAAGAAAAGAAAAAGCATTGTACAACACGAAAAAGTTTTATTTCATCAAAAGCGCGCGAAAGACTGGCAGCCATTTTGTTCGTCGAGGTGATTATCGGCTGATAATCCGAGATAGCGAACCAATCAGAGCGCGCGATTTTGTATAATCATATACTAATACTAAATATATCTTTCTATCTAATCTATCTATCTATCTATCTATGTAATCTGTCTATCTATCTTATCTATCTAATCTATCTAATATATCTAATCTATCTATCTATCTAATCTATCTATCTATCTATCTAATCTATCTATCTAATCTATCTAATGTATCTATGTACCTGTAATTATCATCTGTGTTAACTGCTTTTTCTCAAATCTAAGGAATACAGATTTGAAGAGGATAATCCACTGATAGACCATCCTAATCCCTTTGAGGAAGGACTGAAGAAACTGAAAGAGGGCGATCTCATTAGTGCCATTCTGTTGTTTGAAGCTGAGGTGAGTTGGTACCATAGTAATAAAATACAGGTTGGTTTTATACTGCCGAGACCTCCCCACTGAGAAACTGTATGATCAGTCAGCCCATCCCAAACTTCCTAAATTTTTTTTTGAGTCTCCTCTTCTCCCCCGCGGATGGTATAAGTGTTCCAGGAGGGTTGGGAAGGTGCAAGTGTGCTTTTATCCTCAAAGCAGGAGAACTAATAACAATAAAAACAACAATAATAATTTATATAGCGATAAAACCCACTAATTGTCCTTATCGCTAATCATCATTTCTCATCTCCATTTTTCGTTTAAGTCCCATTCACTATTATAATAGAATTTCTAAAATGTAACCAATTCTCCTTTTACATTTGAACAGGTGAAGCAAAGACCAGAACATGCTGAGGTAGAGTTGTTATGATCCGAAGTACTAACAGAAATTAGTATCACCCAACTAGTGGACAAATGTAATTGCCGCAATCTGATTGGCTACGCTGCTAGAGGACTATTAGTAATAGTCCTCGAGTAGCGAAATTCGTGGCGCTTTCTTTTGTTTTATTCCCAAATAAATCTTTCTTCAACTTGCATTTGCTAACTTTATTATTGCTTTTTCTGTCCGACTAGTTGGGTGATACTAAAACAATTAGACCCTTCGCCCTCAAGGGCTACGGGTCTAATTGTTAAATAGTTCATAAAGAAAAACTCAAATTCCTAGTTTGGACCGCAAGTATCTTTAAAGTTATTCAAGGCGGTCCATTTCATGTTATTATTTAATTCATTAAAAGTGTAATCCGTCACTGAATTAGACTATCACAAAAATTGAAACGAAATATTAAGGTGTTTAATATAAGGTGGTTATGATGTTTCGACCGCTGACTGTTGGTCTCCTTCACACCGAGCGTCGACTGGTGCTGGTTTACCATCATGTAGCTGCCAGGTGGTCTGCTGTTATTGGTGCATTTCAGTTCTGCTATTTTCCATGTCCGCTTTGGTTTTACTTCAAAGGCTGCTGGGTTAACGCGTGTTTGTTTTCATTTTTTCACCTGAAGAGGAACAGGAGTAAGCGGTCGAAAACGTTGCGATCACTATCCAACTGACTGCGTTGTGAGACAAAAGAAAAGTTTATGGTACCATTCAGTTTAGCTGTTATGGAAACTGTATTTTTTGTGGCTGGTACTCACTGTCAACGGAGTGAGAGCTGGGGTTGTGAGAACCATGACCACCTTGTGAAAATGCCTCGGAAAATAGATTTTTGAGACTTGATTTTCAATTTTGTCATTTTAGACACAAGTTGTTGTGTACTGACTTACCAAAAAACTACTGGTTTTGGTCCTATTTATAAATGAACGATTCTCGCAGTTATGTAAACAACATGGTCAGTTGCCAATATGAGACCTGAAAAAATTCAGGCTTGAACGGGATTCAAACTTATGACCTTGCGATACCGGTGCAACGCTCTTGCCAACCGAGAGCTGTTATTTTTTTCTGTTATTTTAATTAAGGCGTGGCAGTATTTAGGAACAAGTCAAGCAGCGAATGAACAGGACATCGCTGCGATTGTCGCGTTAAATAAGTAAGTGATATTACAGCAAATTCTAGAATATTAATTTTCAAATATCTTGCACATGGTATGAATACCCCATAGCCCTTAAAAACCTTTAATCTCGTTCAAACTCACCATGCTGCAGCTCTCTTGTTTTAGTGCTAGAAACATTGTTTGTCTTGGTGTTTTTTTTTTGTGTGGCGTAATAAACGAGCAGGAGTGACGAAATGCGAGTTTATTGAACGGCATTAAAGACGTTTTATGTAGACCTATTCATTATTACGCTAAACTTTGGATTTTGGTGCATTTTGTCCAAGAAAAGTGAACGCAAATGTTAGCCGTGTCTATATCAGATATAAAGACACTCATTAAACATTAGTTTCCTTTGTATTTGTATAGATTGTTAATGAGTTTTGGAAAATTTTGTTCGCCAATAACACAAGACGTTGTAGGATCTGCATACCGCCGCGGATATCCGCTTGTTGATCCGACTAAGTAACACATCCAACTATGAAGCATGAAGCATTGTTACATCCCCGTTTCACTGGCAAGAAATAGGAAATGCTGCTAAAAGCGAATCAAGTTAGACAACCGTTACTAGTGGGGATTTCAATGTTTTGATGATGGGGTGACATGTTTTGTAAGAGTGAAAGAATTGTATGACCGAAAAGTCCTAGGGCGTGTTGTTCGAAGGCCGATTTGCACTAATCCAGGTTTAAAATTTAACCCATGATTCTTTTCCTCTTTTTAAAAAGGACTTTCTCCGATAACTTTCTTTGTTTTAAAAGCATGCAATCATCAAATTGTATTCGAAAAGAATTCTACTGAATGTGCTTTTTAAGCTGTCATATCTGCATTTAAATTTCGCACTGACCCTGGGTTACCTTAACCCTGCTTCGAACAACTTGGCCCTGATATACATGTGCGTCACTGACCAAGCGTGAGGTCAACATGGCTTTATATTGGCTAAGTAGTTGACAAAATCTCGGTCAATGGACACGCAAAAATAGAGAGAAGCCAATATCCAGCCATGTTAACCGAACAAGCTTAGTTAATAAATGATTTGTTATATGGCCATCTTCTTTTCTTTTCTTTTTTTTCGTGGGATAACGCGGGAAATCCCGAGGGGCAAGATAGGTCCATCTAGCCCGCTCGGGTAGCCAATCAGAAGTCACGATTTGCCTGGTTTTACCCGCTCGCGGAACTAGCCACATGATAAAGTTGTATTTCTCTTTTGTTCTCCAGGTGTCTTGAACTACAAGCTGACAATTTAACGGCGCACATGGCCCTGGCGGTCAGTTACACAAACGAGTCCATGCAGTCGCAGGTGAAATGAACTCTCTTTTCTTCCTTCTGACAGAGGGCTAACGCTCGAAAAGTCAGCTTCTCTCTAATTTTGCGGTGGTAGATCTTTTATTTCAGGGGCGTAGCTATGGGAAGGGGGGGAGCTGGAGTGCCTGTGCGCCCCCCCTATCGTGGCTAAAATAGTGATTTATGTTACGTGGAACCAGGAGCCCATTACCAGGAGCGTGATTGTACGGTACATCCTGCCATCAGCACAGTCACAAAAGTGTCTATTTTTGGATCCCGATTTCCCGCGAAAAGTAATTACCATGATGACTGCGAAAAACAGAAGCGAACAATATGGCGGAAAAACTATTGGTACAGTCCGTTTTCCCTAGTTACGTGGTCTAAGACAGCTTAAACCATTCCTATCTTTACGATAAAGAAGCCGATCCGGTGCAATAGAAGCAAATTTAATAAAAGTAATTACTAAGCCACAAACCGTGTTTGAATTTCTGGCATCGTATTAAATTGACTTGAGCTCCTTCAGTCTTATGAGTATTCAGTGTGAGCCATACAGCGTTTTCTGGCACGTTACTTTGTCAGTGACGTAATAAATCTCACATTGCGATTGGTCAGAAAAGACACCCTTTGTTTGTTTCGCGGAAAAAGAAAATCTAAAAATAGACACTTTTGCGACTGTGCTGATGGCCAGACCCAGTATCACGCAGAATCACGCTCCTGGTAATGGGCTCCTGGTGGAACTTAATTCGTCTATGCAGATATTTTGTAGGCTTGTTCCCCCCCCCCCCCCATCCCCTCCACGCCTACTGCTCATTCGAAAATGTGTCACTTTTAGTAAAACACGGCGTGGATGTCGACATGCCAATTTAGTACGCACCCTGGGTGTGACACAGTGTGCCTCCCCCCTTTGAAAAATCCTATCTCCACCCTTGTATTTATCAACTCGTTCGATAGACCCTTTTTTGTGTTTCTTTTCCTCCCTCCCTCCCCTCCCCCTGTCAAAGAAGTATCTTTAAGCTTTTAGCATGGTTTTGCATTGATAGCAAAACTGATAAGGGGAGAGGGGGAAGGGGGAATGTAGTGTAAATGCATTGGGTAAATTACTAACGTCAGTAAAAGGTACAGTGTGTGATGGGCTCCTGGTTTGAAGTAATGGCGGTCAACTTTGTGCTCAACCTGAAAATTAGCCAAGCGTTACATTTCAACAAGCGTTACGTACAACATTGCCTTCCATCTATTACTTGTTTTTTAAAATGAAACATGTTTCTATCCTCTTAATTTTAATTACTTCCCTTTGCAGGCATGTCAAACGCTGAAGGCTTGGTTAAAAGCTAATCCACGGTGAGGAAAAGCGAATTGACTCAATACAACAACTGCAGTTTGTTACCAGTTCTCATATTGACTGTTCCCAGCTACCGTTCCTCACTTTGTCTCTTTTTACTTCTTTTGAAAAAAGTTACAGGAATCTTGTGCCCGTGGGAGCAGAAGGTGGTCAGCGGTCGAACTTAGTAACGTCATCTATGATGTCGACAGATATGTACAATGAAATAAGGGAGTTATACATCACTGCCGCTCAGAGAGCTCCGGAAAAGGACATCGATTCCAATGTGCAAGTAAGTTAAGTAATGCCTAATAGGACTAAGTGGAGTTCAATTCGTTCGGCGGGAGTTCGATTTGTTTATCACGAGTACAAGACAGGCATAAGCAATTAATCATAAAAATTGCAATTTCCGAGAAAAGAAGAAGAGCCAAATGCAAGTTATGAAAAAAAAATATTGCCTTTGTTCAATGGAAAAAAATTCTCCGTTTTGGTAAAAGCTCCAATTTAGGAGTCTGCACGCTGTTTCTATGATGATTGAAACCATTGGTTGATTTAAACTAACTTTGAATGTGATTGGCTTATTGAACTGACCGATAACAAACTGTCCGATAACAACTTGGCAAGTGAATTAGTGAAAAATAGAAGTTTTCTAAACCGGTCAATCGGGGAAATTCTAATTTTTATGATTAGTGCTGTTATTTTTAACAATTGTCCATATCGCGCTTGTCTCTCTTCTTTGACG
Source organism: Ricordea florida (assembly GCA_949710005.1). Taxonomy (NCBI): domain Eukaryota; kingdom Metazoa; phylum Cnidaria; class Anthozoa; order Corallimorpharia; family Ricordeidae; genus Ricordea; species Ricordea florida. The sequence continues at coordinate 4,202,074 of OX453272.1, read as the reverse complement.
AATAGCCGAGGTGGTGTTTTATCTCGATTCTCTACGGCTATTTTGAACTCTGTCGTGATGAACAGTCACTTGTTTTAATTTTTACTGGTGAGGGGAGGGTCAGCCTTTTCCAGGTGCTCAGACCCAGGAGCGCTCCGAAAGAAAGAATGAGCAACGAAATGGGCGGGAAAACGACTTGTGGAGAAATTTTATTTGTTGACATTGAATCTACCCCATGTCCTGCTGTTCTAAATGTTGATCTAATTCACAATATCTTATGCACGAATTTCATTCCTAAGTTTTTGTTTCTCCTTTCCCCAGGTGGGTCTTGGTGTATTGTTTAACTTATCTGGAGAGTACGATAAAGCAGTCGATTGCTTCCAGGCTGCTTTACACGCGGTTCCAAACGATGCCCTCCTCTGGAATAGACTGGGCGCTACACTGGCGAACGGCGGGCGCAGCGAGGAAGCGGTCGATGCCTACAGACATGCGCTGAACCTGAGCCCTGGTTTTATTCGTTGTCGCTACAATTTAGGGATCAGTTGTATCAATTTGAATGCACACAGACAAGCAGTGGATCATCTTTTGACGGCGCTAAACATGCAGAGAAAGGTGAGAACCATTTAGTAAACCTTGGTTAGACTCGTACCCCATCCACGGGGAGTAGTAATACGCAATACACTTAAAAATATACTTCATGCTACAGAAATCCTAATATTATAGCTCTGGCCGTGTGTGCCTATTTCCTCACTCAAACCTCTGATAATGTCTTTTGCATTATCAAACGAAAACACGCAAAGTTTAGAACTGCATTGCAATCTCGACAGCAATTGTCATAGTAATAAATCCAAAAGCAATAACAAAAACATTTTTTTTGGTTTTTATGACTTTTAAAAATTGTATTGTATAGTTACAGCCTTGGAGAAACGCCTGCCGAAAATAGGCCTCCTTCGTGTAGTCACAATCTACGAGCCTCTTACTTCGAGAAGCGAACTTTAGTGTATATTTTACATCAGCTAGTTTTAAAATATCTCTCTGAATGGTTTTACATTTAGTTTATAAATATCTAATAATCAAAACACAAATGATTAGTCTTGAGGTTTTGGCCAGATCAGTTTTCGTTTCTACTAGAAATTACCAATAACCATTGAATCTTCACAGTACATCACATAATGGCTTTTCTGGCCAACAGCCCGTAACATCACAGCTTTTTAACCACCAATCACAACGTTGGACAGAGATATAAATACTGTCCGCTGACACACGCAACTGACTAGACTCTGATGATGATGACTTCCGCTCAGGTTTCCGACACGTCAGACAACGCCACCAACAACAGTTCTTTTCAGAACTACCTCCACTCGGAAGATGAAACTCAACAAACAATTGGGACTCGTGCTTTAAACTCTTTAAAGTATCCAGTAAATATTAGCGTGCTTTTCTATTTACAGATGTAAGACCAAAAGCAGTTCTTATATTTCTGGTCAGTCGTAACAGACGCCCACTGTCAAATGAGCCAATTACAACTCAAAGCAAGTGCATGTAGACGATGGAAAATGTCGACGAAAGAAAACGCCACCGGGCCAATCACGATTGGTTTAATTTTTCTTACATGATTGGTTGAGATAGTGGCGCGTGATAGTGGCGCGAGATTTTTTAGCCAATCACCTATCGTAGCACTGCAAAAACAAAGCAATTGTAAAGAAATTTCGACAGTCGATTATAAACCTCTGAAAAATCTCCTTATTTCGTTATTTTCCCAGGGGGCCATTACGCCAGCGGGCTCAGTATCCACAATGTCAGACAACATTTGGTCCACACTGCGCATGACTCTTTCTTTGATGGGCAGATCGGACCTTCACAGAGCAGTCGATACACGTGATTTATATCAACTCAACGCTGTCTTCCAGCCAGAAGTACACGACGACGGCGCTGTTACCGTCTGAACGCCGTTTCAATCAGTAATTCGCAAGGCAAATTGAATTGGTGGGCAATAAACCCGTCAAACCGGGTAGTAATATCTTGCTTTTCTCTCTGTACGTAAAATTTCAGACCTGCCAAAGGAATTAAAATAATTCCATATTTGCAAGAAGGTTGAAAGATCCAGTTTTACGAGGGTTCCAAAGAGGCAACTGCATATAACAACAAACTGTGACTGTACATCAAGTCCCAAAGTGAATCTCTTTACATCAGGATTCCACATGAATACTATGACTGAGTAACCTTGGAAAAGCGTTAAAGTTAGGGACCTGGGATGCTTCATTTCTTTGAGGAGATATGCTTTTCAATATTGCGTTGTAAACGGAATGAATGCATAAAGGTGATTAACAAACGGTTGTCTCAGTAAATAGACGGTGATTTTAACATGATCGGACAGTTAATCTCCAAGGAACTTTTTCCCGAAGAGAACTGTTACATTAAAAAAGGTACTCTTCAGTCTCTGGGTAGGCTTCACAAGGTTGTGTGGTACCCATGAACAGTAACAGTAAATGTCCCACAAGTATCAGACGAGCATTTCATCGCGCCATCACTTATAAATTGTAGGGACCGATATCCAACTTTTTTTCTAATAAATTTTAAGAAGGGCAGAAAGGGCGTACAAGACTTTGCCACATTCTCGGGTAGAAAATAGACCTCGAGCAGTCAGTCTTTTTGCCCCAGATCCTCTGTGCTGAGGTAAGCGAAATAAATATGCAAACGAATTGAAATCAAAGAAATTTTGCGAGCAAACTCGTGAACAGAATGTGTTTTATGTTGTATGATGGACAGAGTTGTGTTTTATTCAAAAGCTTGATTTAGTGTGCTTGCATTCAAAGGTAAATGATGAGTGTAATGACCATAACTATAGCGCGCCAGTTGTACCGTTTTTGTTTGCTTCTCGAGAAAAATAAAACTGTTTCCCTCGCGACTACCCCCTCAGCCTTGAAGGTGAATAATGCAGGGGCTTCTGGGTACTTTTTGTGCCAGTGAGTGTTTTTTGGGAGAGAAAATAAAATGGCGTCCAAGCAACCGAAATATGGCTGCCGTCGATTCACGCTTTTCAGCTTTTTCGAAGAGATTTTACTAGGGAAATTAAGCAACACACTACCACGATGAAACGTTGACCAGGGCAGGACCAAAATGAAGTAGGGACCTGTGCGGAAATCTTATCATCGCCAACAGCATCGAGATTGATGCTCGTGACGTCCGCCTTTTTAACTCGTGGATACGCGAAGCGTATTTGCGAGTTTTTGTGGGGACTCCGATATGCAAATTGTCACTCACTCACTCACTCACTCACTCACTCGCTCACTCACTCACTCACTCACTCCAGTGTAGACATCTTCGTAATTAGTCGGATAGAACTCGGGGGCACCGATATGAAGACGACAATTGTCGTGACCGAAGTCACGGAAGTCTGTTGATGAAAGTTCACGCTGAAAGTGTATCGTACCGTTGCCAGAGTTTGTAATGATTTTGTAGCTTAAGAGGACGATTAGCGAGGCCCTGTTAGGGGTAAATTTCGAAAAGCGACATGGCCTTGAAACGGCGACATAAAGGAGCTGAAATGGCGACGAACGACGAGCCGCTCACGGGAAATTACGACAGCGACCTTCGACCTTCCGAAATTGCGACGTGAAAAGGTTTGAAACTCAGACGCGCGACATAAAGAACCTCACTAACAGGGCCTCATTAACGGTCTTACTAAAATCAAAAGGAGTTTAAATGTTTCCAGTTAGGACAATAACCAACTTGGAGACTGAATTTCATGAACCTTTTACTCGGCCAGGCGCTAAACGTGAATAGATGATAACTATTCGCTTTTCCGACATCGACCGCCATCGACCGCCCCCAAGATTACAAGCAGTATATGAATTTCAGTTGGCTCGAAAGTGATCTGAAGATGAGAAAATCTCTTGCTTATGTAGTAAGCTTTGATGAGAACTCATAGAGCGAAATTAGCACTTGAATGAGAACTTATATGAGCGAAATGAGTATTCGTTATTGAACGAAACTACTACTGAAAACAGAATAAATTGACGAATCCATGATGTGAAACCGAAGAACTTCTGTGGCCAACCTGGATAAGAAACATCGCATGGAGGACGTTTCTACTGATTTAAGTGTTAGTATTAACAGGAATGGAGTTGGAGAAGTATTGGGACGGTCAAGAAGTATGTCAACGCTTACCATTAAATATGGAGGCGCATGCCATGGCGGAGAACCATGAAGATTACAATGTAAGAAAGTCATTAAAGGGTTCGAAAAGAGTAAATCATCTAGAAAATGTATTAAGCGTTATATTATATACAATACACCACAAGCCGTTACAATGAAAAGTTTTCTGTCTATTGATTTCCGAATTTACCTTGAAGTGAACTAGATTGTGTTGAAGTAGACATGTTGGAAAAATAGGCTTACCTGTTTTGCTTACTGTTGTGTGACTCATTATATTTACATTGTAAAAACAAGAGGTTAATAAGCATAAAAACAGAGATGTATTGCTGTATTAATGATGGAAAGTGTGATTCAGCCTTTAAGTGCAACCCTGAATATATATGGACTTGCTGTGATCAGTTGTGGTATAGATCATGAGTTACAAAGTGTGATGATAACAAAGACACTAAGTCAGTGCACCAAAAATTATAATGATGATAAAATTGACAATGTCATGGCAGCAAAAGTCAGACCTTATTCAGAAGGACCCTGTTACATGTGTTAGAAACTTTGAACTCACAGACAGTGAGCAGCAGGATACCAGAACTACATTTGGTTTCAGTGCCATTTAATCCTGTACCCTTATGTTAAGTTATCAAATTTTTTAACAACTGTATGCTTGCCACCTGCCTTATAACTGATGCCTAGTGTAGTCAAATGATTGGCGTCATGTACTCACTGCATGTTTATTCCGAAAAGCTACTCAGCTCCCTGGTCACGTTTATGTTGTGATTATAGATTATTAAAATTATTTTGAAGTTCATTCAATCACAACTATGAAAAAACACTTCATTAATTTTAAATTTTTTTTTTTCTCTATTTTGTAAACATATCCACGAGTTCACCATAGTCATACTTTGATTGACTTTTGTAACTGAAAAGTAAAGTCTAGACCAGGACGGGAGGACCTGGGTACGGCTTTGTGGATTGCGTTGCAACTGCCTCTTTTTAGCGGGAGAGTTACAATTGTAATAACATTACCTAAGTCACTATCTAAACGAGGAAGGTTGATATAATTCACATGAGGTATTATCCAAATGAAAGAAAGTATTTATATGTTTGTAAAAGAAGTAATGCACCTATCAATGTAAACCCCGTGGGGGGGGAGTGCGGGCAAGGGGTGGGGATTTGACCAAGGAATCCATCTCCTCAGTGGGAGGTTTGATCGAGTACCTTTGCTCGGGGGTCGGGACATTTGATTTGTTCGGCAGAGAGACTGAGGCCGAGACAAAGCGTGGCTACCTGGCATCGTCTTTCTTGTCTTTGGAATGGCGTGGGTTTCGGAGAAGGTGAGTTTTTTACCGATATTTATCTTCATACTTCAAGTTTAAGTCACAAGTTGTTAAAGGTATGTTTATAGCTTGTCTTTTAATATTTGTTATTTTGCCCCTGGGTGGGGATTTTGACTACATTTGACGAACATATGCTGCCCCACCCTTGGGAAATTGACCAGAATTTTTGCTCCTTGGTCAAATCCCCACCCCTTGCCCGCACTCCCCCCCCCCCCCCCCCACCACACGGGGCTTACATTGATAGGTGCATTAAGCATGGCACAGTAAACATCACCAGCGGGTTTTCAACGCAAGGCTAATTACATAATGTAATTGGTATTGTATTATGACATCTGGATGTTGTTGCACCACAACAAGAAATATGGCGGATGACAACCTACACTGTAATTTCGTTTTGTATCTCGTATCGTCTAAAGTGCTGTGCGAGGTGCATTCGGTTTACATAATTTAGTGTTTTGGTTTGTTTCTGGTATATAACTCGAATACAATTTTCGTATCGAAGTCATTTCTTTTCGACAACTTAAATTTTGGGACTTCAATAATTTCGAATTTTATTGCACCTTGTAAATTTGTGGAATGACTAGGAATTCGTCCAAGAAGCAATCGAAAGGACAGCGTAGGGATGAGCTAGAAAGGAAAAGAGATGACCGGGCGAGAAAAAACGCGCTGAGAAAGGAAAAGAAAATCAAGGAATACCTCGAACATGATGAAAACTTTGCGAGTTTTTCAAATCAGCTAGAATGTTTGGGCTTCCAGATCAGAGATATTCCTGGAGACGGGTAAGTTAATCATTTAGTCTAGTGCCATCGATCAACCTCGTCAATTTTCTTGCTGTGTTTTAGAGGCATTTTTATTTCCTGGGACAGATATGCATGTAAGCTACATTTTTCAGTAGATTGTAAAACACGGAAAAAATATACCAGAATTCTTTTAGGTTATTTAATGATTAAAACCCACAAAATTCCCAAATTTGGAGCAGCTGCAGAACACCCTGTTGAAAAACGCGCCGAAACGGGCCCGACAACTCCAAGACACTACACTCTGCAAGCTAGCAGAACCAAGTGAGAATGTTTTAGGAATGATTTCCGCACAGGTCCCTACTTCATTATGCATGCTGAAGTTAGTTCAATTGTACCATCAGCATTTGTCTTGAGCTTAAATACCCATTTGCTACTGACTGCTTTTTGGTCCTTTGGCAATTCCACCAGCATTAGGTACACTGTTAAGAATGCTTGGTGTCCTTTGTTTTACGTCAGTTGTGTGAATAAATTATATTACACTGGAGATGAGCGGTATTCTGTAGTCTTGCCCCAAATTTAGTGAAGTGAGAAAAGTCCCAACCAGAGAATTCCCTGCTTGGAGCTTGTTTAACTCGTTTTCAAAATGGCGATATCTTCACGCTTTAGCAGTTTCGCAGGAAGATTAGTATTTTGGTATCTTTTTCATCGACGCAATATTTCATTTATGATTTTTACAAGAACAATTAGATTATTTGCTCTCAACTTCTATGAGGTGATAGTTGATTCGGCCTTTGGCCTCATCAGCTATCACCCCATAGAAATCTCTAGCTCATAATCTAATTGTTTATTAGCCGGTACCACTATGGAGAATATGTTTGAACATCAACACAGGCCATTGATGGTGATAATTTCTTCAGTTTATTATTATGGCTGGTTTTGCAAGCCGGCAAGATAAGGCAAATCCTGCATCGTGATTGGCTAAACTGTCAGTGCTGGGTATTTTTCACTTTGTTGGGTGAAACAAACTAAACAAAATGGCCATTAAATAAATTCTTTATTGATGAAGCTTGTTCAGTCCAAGTATCTAGCTATTGGTCATTGCTCTTTTTTGTGTTTTTCTTGACAAAGATGTTGTCAAGTTCAATAAGAGTGCAAAGACAGAACTCAGCCATTATGCAACCGTCTTGACCTCTGGCTTGGTCAACAATGCATATATATCAATTGATATTTCAAGGAGAAATTTGATGCCAATTACTATTGGTATTTAAGGAGCTAGATAGTAGCTGTATGGGAATTACAGTGAGAGCATTATGTGTTGTAAGTGACATATATGTTGTATCTTAGGAACTGCCTCTTTCGTGCTCTTGGGGATCAGTTGGATGGTGATCATACAACACATGCACGGCATCGGAGAGAAACTGTCAGATACATGAAGGAACACAGGGCAGATTTTGAACCATTCATGGAGGACAATGTTTCTTTTGACAAACACTGTAAGTATTTTTTGGTGAAAAGTGTTTCAGTGGGATTCATTCTTTGGATGCTTCTCTAACAGCCTTTTATTTAATGTTGTCACTTTTTATGTTGTTGAATTTGAAAATTGTTTTACTCTGATGAAGGAGGATAGTGACCTCCAAAAAGTTAGGAAGCTCAAAGAATCTGAAGAATTTTTATATCCTTTTCATGTAGACCCTAGCACACCTTTTTGCAGGTTTACATTTACCGGTACATGGGGATTTGTTTTCAATGTTGAATTATACTTGAGAGGGGAAAATGAAAATATTGAGAATGCATACATGCCCGACTTATTCACAAGAGTTATTGTCAATCCTTTCACTTCCTATAGTGATCAACATTGAACGTCCCCTTACAATAACAATAGACTATAGAGCAAAGTGGTCTAGAGCATTAAGAAAAATATCAACTTTAAGATCATTATGCTTGGGTATGACACACAATTTGCCAAAGATATTTATAACAAACTTTATGGTTAATGTTACTCAGGGGAGTTGCTACCAACATCGCAGGATGGAATATGGGTTAAGTGCGCTGTTTACCCATTTTCCCCTCAACATACTCTCTAACTTCATCACTTGTCTTAACCTTTGTAGGCATGATGATAAAGTTACCTACGGTACCACTGAAAAACAATTATACCAATTGAAGTTATTTCAAAAGGTCAACAAAAACAATTTGTTGTTCTCACTTTTGTTTTATATCTTTCTTATCAGTAGAAGAACTATCCAAGCTGAGCACCTTTGGTGGGAACGATAGCATTGTTGCTTTTGGACGGAATCACGGAGTGGATATTGTTATCCATCAGTTGAATGAACCTCGCTGGGTAATACATGGAAGTGACTATAATAAAAATGGACCAATCAGGGAACTGCATATCTCTTATCACAATGGTGATCATTACTCTTCTGTGAGGCATCTAGGTGATAACAGCACAGACCCAGCATGGTTGAAACACAATCAGATGACGTTTCCTGTATCAGGGGTGAGTTACATAGAATTATGTCATGGCATGCAGGAAGTTAGGAAGGTAGATCAGATTAAACTTTCAGTATAGTTTCCATAGTGTGGTTCTAACTTTTATTATCCCTTCCACTACTGGAATCAAATCTGAGTCAAAAAGTTGGTTGTAGTTTCGTTTAATATTGACTGGCACAATTAATACCAACATTTGATTAAAATTATTTCAAAAATAGAAGGAACCTTTAGTTATCACTTTCAGAGTCATAAGGTGGATGTCAAGTCATATAATGTGGCCTAAGGCCATATATTTTTTTTATACTTTGAAATTCAGAATCATATACTGCTCTTTGACACATGTATTTTATTCCCGAATTTGTGATTTATTATGAATGTTCAACATCCAGTGACTACATCGTATGACAAAAGGCAAATTTATATTATCATTATGAATGTTTATTGTTTGAAATCTGCAGGCTGCAGATTCCCAGCTGTCCGCAACAAAAAGGAAAGATGGTAATGCTAAAGATAAAAGGAGGAAAAAGGAAAAAGAAACAGAATCACGAAACAGCAAACAAATATCCTTTGATCCACATGAAAGTGAAGAATTGATGCCAGAACAGCTTGTAATGACAGCTACTGGTTGTAAGGTAACAGAAATAAAGAGTTTCCCTAAAAGAGTAAAGAAGATTGTCCTTGTCAAATCTTAAATGCTAGAAACCCTTTGACTCCTATCAATGCAAGCCAGCTTTATTTTCAAGTTTGTCTCATTTTTTTAACTTAAGATGACTTTCTTGACCATGAATTAATATGTACCAGTTTGTAAAGAAGCTTTATTATTTAAAATATTACATCAAAATTCAGAAAATTTTACACATATCACGGGGTTATGATCAAAAGCCCAGGTGTGCGTGTGCATGTCAAGGTACAAATTCTTCTTAATGGTCAAACAGTAAGGAGTTTGTGTGAAAAGGAATATTGCTGGGAGCCTCGTAACTTCCTCAAATTTATTTGGCATTTGTTTTATCTCATAGGACGTGGCAGTTGTTGCCCAGACATTAGAGGACAACTTTTACGATGTTGATGCTTCAATTAATTACATTCTCCAGCTAATGTGTCTGGCTGAAGAGGCTGGTAAGCATGATATGGGATAAGCAAAGAGAAGTTTATTCCAATAGCTATATTTTGATAATTAAAAACATCAACAGTTTATGAAATTCTCTCTGACTGACTGTCATGACTGCTTGGTCTGCCCTTAACGCTAAATTACAGGGTTAGAAATTGCGACTAGATTTTTCTATTTTGTGACTTAAAAAAATCATGTTAGTTGCAAGAAAGCAACTACAGATTTTAGATAAATATGTCACTGAGAACCAGAAACTTCCAAATTTTGCGACTAATATTTTGCAGCCAGTTGCAAATTTGTAACCACAAAATTTTCTAAATTCAAGCCCCGAATTACATAACACTTTAACTTCTTACAACTGAAATAAGACTGTGATGTCAGTATGCTAAGTACCTGTGTACATTAAGGCCATTTCCATAAAATATTTAATTTGTTCTGTTTGCCCAACTGACTCTATTTTTGGTAAAGCAAAAAGGCTAATTGGTAAGTTAAAGCAAACTCATAAATAGCCCTTCACATTTATAGACTAGCATCCACTCTTTCCAAGGACTCTGTCAATTCCCCTTGTTTAATATTTTTGCCCAAGAGACTTACAGTACCCAGTTTCACAAAGGTAAGGTGATGGGGAACATAATTATATATATTATGGTGATAGTGTTACAATGGAAGAGATCACTAGCTTACATAAATTATATATTTTGTTACATTTTGTATTAGGATTTGGAGCCAAGGACAATTTCAGTGGGATTTCAAATCTTCCAAATGAAGAGGGGAATTTGAACTGTGACAGCATGGAGCATGTGGAAGCTTTAAAATCAACAGATCAAACAACTGGGCAAGAAATGCCAGATGATGCATGTCTGTGTCCTAGTGAAAACGATAAAGAACAACTTGAAACAAGGACAAATATTAACGGTGTAGAAGCACAGTTGGAAATCCAAGAATTTGTAAAGGACTTGCATGAATCTCTTTCAGAAACTGAACATGAAAGAAAGAACTACAAAAACCAAGGAGCAAGACCGAAAGTGAAAACAAAAAATGTACATAAAGCAGGCAATGCTCACTTAAGTAACAGAAAAAGAAAAGAGCTTGCTAAGCAAGAGAAGAAACAAAGGAGAGAAGATAGAAAAAAAGAGGATTTGAATGCAACTCATGATTCCACTGTACCTAGAGACCAGACTGTTTGTGAGGCTGGTGTAGATTTAGGTGTTCTTGCAATTTAATAAAGAAAAACAAACAAAATAATTGTTCTGTACAATTGGCTGTACTTGCCGTACTGTACTTGTTTTGCTGTTTTGAACTAAAAGCATTCATTATTTTGCAACCCTTTGCTTATAATTATGTCGTAATCAGAGAGTTGTGGGTTGGACTCCTCTTTTCTTTTTCCACCCTTACCTGTGACAGTACATGTGATGACATCCAAAAGGCTCTACATGCAGTCATAGGTTAAGTTTCAGAAAAGAGACTTAAAAAAAAGGAAAATGACACTGATAAAGATGAATAATATTTACAAACTGTCATCACTGACAGTAACTAGTGTAAATGCATGGTCCTGTTTCAGGCTGTCCACATTTTTTCCCCAACTCAAAACTCAAAGTCAAAATTTCTCATGCCTACTAAATACAAATTTACAGTTGAGATTATGAAAGCAAAAAAATATTATTGAAGTCAGTCATACTGTACATAAATGTCACTCTTTTGAGAACTTGCCTCTAAATGATCAAACTTGAAAGACAGACTCTTATCAAAAAAAAACTAGAAATTGAAAATACTCTGTCAGTTGTCTCCACATCTGTTGTCAAGCAAATCACGCAACTCTTCTCTCCATAGAAGCTGATAGAAAAGGGAGTGTTGTGTGACAATGGTGGAAGAGGGAGTGTTGTGTGACAAGCCAGGCAACAGCTGTGAAGGAGGTAATGATGTCAGTGGCAGTTACATAATTAAATGACCATAGGTCAATTAAATAAGTTTGTTTTTAGCATCATGTTCACAAACTCTTCCTGGTCAACTTCATTATCGCCATCCTTATCAGCTTCTTGGATCATTTCTTTTAATTCTTGTTCATTTAGCTTCACTCCACATAACCGTGACACCTGCTTGAGGTTAGATAAAGAAATCTTCCCTGTTTTGTCTGAAAAGTAAAATGTATTATTACACAGGTTTATCTCAATTAAAATTCAACTTAAATAATTATTTTTACCATAGACAGTTGTGGAGAATTTATTATAATAAGGGTTGAGACCAACCTAATGGTCAAGCAAATCATTTTGACCCTGTACTTTCCGCTAAAATTGTAGAAAAAGCAGAATCTCAATAGTGAACTGTATAAAGAGACTTATTCTGCTTGGTGGCTCACTGATTGTGAAACGACAGAGTACAGTGTAGTACATTTTATGGTAACTCAATCACACAAAAATGTTCACTGACCTGTGTCAAACATCTTGAAGCCCTGTAAGGATGAACAACTGAACATAAATGACAGAAATCTTAAATGGAGAAAGAAATGGAAAGGGTAGGGGATATGAAGAAAGAGGGAAAGAAAGAGAAAGCCCACAGAGAGAATGAGAAGGGGGGGGGGGGGGGGGGCTAGGAAAATGGAAACCACTTTTAACTGGCAATTACAGAGTACTAAACCAAATGATCTTAAGCAGTGCACTATGAAGATAAATGGTTACCCATGTCTTGACACTATATGCAGTTTTCAAAATTCAGCTGCATATATAACCACCGACCAGTTAGCTCAGTTGTAACTTAGAGCACTGGACTACCGTGCGGGAGGTCACGGGTTCAAAACCCCGGCCAGACCAACACTCATGGTCTTAAAATAATTGAGTAGAAAGTGCTGCCTTTGTAATGACATCTGCAAATGGTTATACTTTCTAGTCTTCTCGGATATGGACGATAAACCGTAGGCCCCGTCTCACAACTCTTATCTGAAATGTGGGACGTAAAAGAACCCATGGCACTGTTTAAAAAGAGTAGGGTGTGTTCCAGGTGTCACGGTCTATTAGTCTGATTGTAATGCATGTATGATTATTTATATAGAAAATGTGCAACAGAAATGGAGTATATTATTATTATTATTATTATTATTATTATTATTATATAAAGCATGGAGGGGTACTGTTTCATTTCATCCCATAGAATCCTTATGTGGAGAGCAGCAATTTTTGCCATGATTATTTACAACAAATCCCAGGAAGCAGAGGTCTTTCTAGGGAGACTGGATTGAGCATATTGTGACGTCTACTATAAAGGAATGACACTCTTGGTTCATAGATACAAACTTAAGCACATTTTTAGAGAAAATTTATACCTCTTACTAATCAAGTTTGAGGTCTGTACTGTAAGTTACGGACCAAGTTTTTTCCTCATGAATTTACGTGAAGCGTGCGGGCCATAAATCTGAGAGGAAAAACGAGGATCCGTAACTTACAGTATGGACCGAGAAAACGATGTGGTTTGTAAGATATTTATTATCTCTCAAAACAAACGTTTGAATCTAGCGGGCCATACTTCACTGCTAAATTGACCAATCACAGCGTGCATACTAACTGAGAGATATAATAAAATATCTTATTTGAAAACCATTTTTTCTTTCGTCTAAATCATCTAGTTGGTCTGATCTTGTTGTTGGTGCATAGAACAACGTAGGCCAAATTCAAGTCTTCTTCTTCAAACTCCACAAAACACTGCTGCCTAAAATCGTATGTTGAGAGCTTTCAGACATTTCAGTATCACTATATCGTGTCGGCATTGTTTATTAACACACAAAGAAGCCTAAGTTGATACAGATTTTACATGCTGCAAGCAGAAACAACAAAGCACGCAGATTGACAAACTGATGCCATGTAATACCAATTACTTCTACACTTTTTTCACTTCTTTATTTGTTAGATTGATCTCAGCTTCAAAAGCAATATAAATTAAAATATGTTTTATGAAGAGTTTTGGAGTTGTTTTGAATATGCGAAGAAAACACTACTACATAAAGCTTTTGTGAAGATCATGAGGCTCCTTAATTAGTAGATGTCATTCCACCCAGGCCCCAAGAATGAAAAAAGACCTCAGAATTCACTGGGTCAAATGCCACAAAATTCAAACTTATGTTTAGAATCAGGAATTCAACCAATTTGAAATTTTTTTTCAAATCATTGCTCCAAAGACTACGTATATAGATTTTGAAAAAAACAAAATACCATATAAAATTATCAGGGTTCAGTTGCACTTTTTTAATACCTGAAGGATTTCATTGTGAACATCTCTCCCTTCTCCCTGCCTTGCAATTACAAACTCCAAGAATTCATCAAATTCTGTGGACCTGATTGATTAATTGACATGTACACACAGTTACTGTAAATTATGAAATATGTCCACCGGGTGACACATAAAATAAACTGAATTACAGCTGTACTTTATTACGTTCTGCCTTTGAGGAACAGTACAGGACAAGTACTGTATTTTTTTTTATATAAAACTTGACTCATCTGAAGATCTGAAAGTGGCCCTAAAATTATGTTCATGCAAAGTGATAGCTAAAAGCGATAATAAAAATATAATATAACACAGTACTTACAGTATCTTTCAAATAAAATTAGTAAGTGCTAAGAAAGTGAACCTACCCTGACTTGTCAACATCTAAATCAGCTGTAAATTAAATCAGTAAAAGCAATTACTATTAATTTATTATTAATAATTCATTGATGTTTAAAGGGTAACTCTCATAAAATCATTTTGGTTTTCACTTACTGCTAATAAACTGCTAAACTTTCACCCAAACAACTGATTGTCATTTGTCATTTTCTGAAAACATACACTGCATTTTCTGCAGGATTGAATTCTAACAAATTTTCCTCCCTTGGGATTTTTTGACCTTGTTCAAAGGCAAAATGGTAGACTTTGGGTAACGCAGTGTGGTGTTAATATCAAAATTGCACTAATATGCATGACGATTATAGATTTCTACCTTACCTATCATTTCTGCAATAGATTCCCTTGAAATCTTAAATCCTAATGCCCTCATGGCTTTTCTCAGTTCTCTAGCATCAATGGACCTTAGAATTTTGGAAGGATAATAATAATATTAAAGATGATGCTGTTTCTAGTACCCTCCCTTGAAGCTACAGGGCTTGAGACTAACAACAGCTAACTAGCCACAGCTAGGCTAGCAAAATAATTTTCAGTTTTGGCTAGTGGATTTTACTCTTTCACTAGCCATTTGGGCGAGTAAAAAGTTTAAAGTGCTTCAAAAACTTTGAAGGGTATGAGTCTTCAAAGTTCTATGGAAAATAGAAGACTGTGAACAGCTAAACGTTTGGATATATATAAGGACATGCGAGACAGGAGAAACTTGTGCATAACAAGTTTGGCTAGAACAAATTGTATTTTGGCTCATAAAATTAGACCTGTCACTAGCCAATAGGCTAGTGAGCAACAAAGTTAGTCTCAATCCCAGCAAGTACTGTTTCTTTTCAATTGCTACCAATATTAGGTAACTGAAATAGATACTAACCCACTCTTATCAGTGTCAAACACATCAAACACTAGTTTCAAATCTCTGATTTCCTGAGGTGTAAGCTGCTCATATGCTCTTGATGTAACTTTGCCTCTCATGAATTTTCTTTGACTTCGCAGTTCAGCTTCAAATAAAGCTCTAGAAAGCTAGAAGAGTAGAAACAATTACATATTTAATAATATACATGAAAAAATTTCTCGATTCTGATTGGCTGAGAGCAGTGCAGTTCAAGTGTAACATCAGTGCAAAAAGTGTAACACCAGTGCAAAAAGTGTAACACCAGTGCAAATTACACATCGATATTCTGGATTATGATATTCTTTATTTTTAAACGAACTGCTTTGAGTTTGTAGCGTTATCAGCTGATCTTCATCAGCCAATCAGTAAATAAAGTGTCAAATCCGCGTCAAATGCTCACTTCCTGTCCGCAATGAGATCTTCCTGTACTTTCTCCAGGCAAATTTTTTCATGTTCATATTATTAATAAGTAATCATATGGTTTTTCTCGTTCAATTTGGAATTAATTTTGCACTTGTGAGTTTTTCAAAAAGCTGAAATTGCACTCGCCAAAGCGGCTCGTGCAATTTCAACTTTTTGAAAAACTCACTTGTGCAAATTAATTCCAAATTGAACTCGAAACCGTACGATTACCTTTACAAACAAAAGCAAAGATGCACATACAAGCAGTGGACCCACATTGCTGGAGCTTATCCCTGTTTCTAGCTGTTGCATAAAGCAACTAGGAGCATTGTTACTCCCTGCTGGACAGGATGCTAACTAGTCCATTGCAGGGTTACCCTAATTCACATTCTTATATGGCTGGTACCCATTTATACTCCTGAGGCCAGAGAGAGAGAACGTGGAGTTGTGTTCTTTTTTGTCTCAGAGTACAACACAGTGCCATTTCCAGGGTTCAAACCCCAGACCTACCACTTGAAAGCTTCACAGTAACCATATGATACTTCGGTGCTGCCACAAAAAACAGCACTGAAAGTGATGTCTGCTACTTTAAAAATGCACTAAATAAACTGACGTCTGTGTGCAAAATCATTGGCCTTTGGGATGTATAGATTACTGAGTGAGGCTCTCAACATTACAAGTAGATTAAATTAATTTTAGGCTTAACTATAAAATACAGGGCACGTCTTCAGAATTTCTAATTTAAGTGGCTCGCGATCGGCGGCTCGCCAGTCAAACCAAGACAAGTGTTATTTAAACGGCTCGGCGGCTCGCCTTGTCGTGACTGACGAGTAGCCGGGAGTAGAAATGTCCTTGCGTTTAAGGACATTCAAACCTTCAGAAATGTTATTTTCAAAAAACTGCACTACGTATTTTAAATGACTTTTTCCGCTTAATTATTATTTTCATTCCTTTAATATTTACTTTAAAAGAAAAATAAATCATCTACCGTGCTGGCGGGTCACGTCACTCCTTCTGTGACTCCTCTTTAATTGTCCTTACTATTTCAGATTTAGATTTAGGAATGGAGATTCCGTAAGGGTTTTTTAATAACTTTTTAATTAGATCCTTACCCTGTCTCTTGAGGAAATAGTGCTTCGACTACTCTCAGTAGGACTTAGAGTCTCCGACGCCATTTGCTGTATCATAACTTTGTTCGGAATACTACCAACTTGTAAGAGAGTATTGCTCTCCGATGAGCTTGTCTTCTGTTTCGACTTCTTCTTTCCGGCCTTTTTAGGCATTTTTCGAGTTAATTATTGTCCAGCACGACCAGTAAAGTTACGTTTCACAAAGTAACATCCAGTAACTACGATATATGGGTCATATCTGTGTTCAATATTTTAAAGCAGCCGCCATATTTGTTTGGTTGCGTTGTCAGGTCGCGTATTCAGTCGATCCAGTCTCTTTGCCGGCTGGTAGGTTTGCAATTTTTAAAAACAACTCTTAGCTTACTTCGGGTTTGAGGGGGTTTATGTAACTTCCGTCAGTTTTCATGATAATTTCCGTGATTTTATCCAGATTTGCTTTTGTGGTGACTGTATCAGTTAAACAGTCGAACCTCCCTATCTCGGCCTCAGTTATCGCAAACCCTCGATGTGTCGTTTTTTTTCAGTCATTTACTAAAGCCATTGACTATCTCGCAACCCCGTTGTTCTCGAGCTATGTTGTAAGTATTAAACAGCTGGGTTTTCTATAATAACGAAAAAACTAAAAGGAAAAATAAGATTTGTTGTTGTTGATTCTTCCTTCACAAAAATAGAGTAAAATTACAAGTAAAAGGAAGTATTGGAGGTCCATTTCCAATAATGTGTTTGATACTAACAGTAGTTTGATTACTATAACTCACACTTCTGTAAAATAAAACTGGAAGTTATTACTTAAACTTTCGTGCCTAATGATTGATCGTAATTGGCGGGTTTCTAATTGAAGTGACTTAAAGTGCCCCTGCGACGAAAAAACACACTTTTACTTCGGAGCAATTTGTGTAAAGAATGTTGTATTTGGTTTAATGCTATCACTAGAAGTTGATAAAAACAAGCAGCAAACCTTCGATCATTGTTTTTTTCCGCTTCAAAGTCTCCCAAAAATCGTCCGCCATTACTGAAAACTCGTTCCATCTGAGCCTGCATTTGTACAGCAGATAACTTGGTCGTGACGTCATAGGCTCAACGTTCTCACGTCGTTCGCTGTTTTCCTCCTTGTTTACGACTTTTAAAAATTGTTGTTCGCGTTCTCATTTGTAGCGCTTTTTCGCCCTCTTTTATGATGTCTACAATATCCGACGAAGAACCTTTGGATAATTTAAGTAGTGAAAATTCTTCAGAAGCGTCTGAGGATAGTTTTGTTTCTGCAAACGAAGATTTTTGCCGAACGACGAACCGAACAAGGAAGAGCCGAGTTCTTCGAGCAAGTAGCTCAAGAAGCAGAAGAGGAAATTCTATGGAGCAGGTTTTCTGAAGTAGAACCCGTGGAAAACTGGTTTGTGTTCTCCTTGTCATGTTTACTTGCCTAATAGACATAAACTCTTTGATCGCTAGCTACCTTAGTTTCTATTATTGAACCACGTTCTTTTCGTATCACTTTGATCTCTTTGTATAAAGTGTTACTCTATGTGCAAACGTAAATTTGAGAATTTAACACTTTATTTCTAAGGTGCAAATTTCCAACTTGGAATATGTCGTGAACCACGAAGAGTGCAGATGCTGCATAGAGGTGAACCGGTGTTGGGAAAGAATGGAGGGGATAGAGCAAGAAGGCGAATGCATAACTTTCACATCCTGGTTTCGTTGCAGTTTGTTTAAATAGATGACTTCTTCACGCTGCTGGCGCCGGCTTTAAAACGAAACAGAAAAAGTCCTACACCACAAGGTTGGCTCATGGAGACACAGCATAGCACGAGTTTACATGAACTTTTGTAGATGTATATGTTGTAGTTCAATTTTATCCTTGGTTTAATGATCTCTCCTACTAAATTCAGGTACACTAAGTTCTATACTGCTACATTCAATTTTGCCAAACTGAATGTTGAGCCTTCTTCAGGGAATAAATACAACTAACAAAGGACAAAATACAAAGCATATTCGCGTGCCTAACTTTAACTTTCCGGGGAAGTGGAAATATGCTGTAAGGGGATGTTGCATAATACAATGTTACTATGTGTTGTTGCATTTTGGGGGTCATACGATCAACTCTAATCAGATGTGCAAATAACTGTGCATGATTTTGAAGAGTATATTATTATAAACGATTCAATGTGTATATATTGTAGTTCAATTTTATCCTTGGTTCAAATTTTATTTTCCTTTGTTTTCTGGTATTGTAATGTATGATAATGAGTTTCAAACCGAGGAAAATAAAATTTGAACAACAATTTAGAAATTACATGAGTAATTTTGGCAGGGATTACACACAATATAATGTACAACTTGTTTTCCACAGGTTCCTTCGGGCTGTTGCTTACAGTTTCTAAGACTTGTATGGGGATATGTTGGGGCATCAAACCGTCTTCCTCTACCTAGCTGTGTTTACAACAGCATCAGGAAAACTTTTCCAACTGCCAAAGAAGAGGGATTGCAGGGATATGAGGAAGATGATTAATGTGATAAAGTTTAACAAATAATTATTTTTATACCCAATGGCACTTAATGTAGCTAGGAAGAAGCGATGTGGTTAGGTATATTAACATTGAAAACTTTTTTGGATAGGAAATTTACAACTAGCAGATTACCAACTGATCCTGTTCATAATAAAAGGTGTATTGGTTGTAATCTCTCACGGCCAATTTACAGTAATCTCACTAGTCATTTCCCCTGGTAACTGGTTGTTTCGCTCCATACCCAGTTCACCCCCTATTAGAGGTCATTTTGCCCCCAATTCAGAGTTTTTCAGTTTTGAAAATGTACTGAACTACACACTTCAAAAGTATTGACAAACCTAGAAATAACTCCATACACGAATTCCTTTTTCAATTTAAGCAGTGCAGACAAATGAAACCATCATGAGAAAATTCGAGTTTGGGGCAAAATCACCCTAGAGTATTTCCAACAACAAAGGTTGTTTCTGGTTTTGGTCTCTGTTGATTTATAAATGCCCTAGCTTGCACTTATACTGCAGCATTGCCCTTTTTATGGCCTTTCCTTGGATTTCCACAGGTCCTACACACTGGTTATCCTCTTTTTCTTCCAACAACTGTTGTGTTTTGTGTCATTGGTTGTAGCTCTGCATCTGTAGAAAAGAGAAGTACTAACTACCCTCTGGAATGTACATTGACAAGTTTGGAACAATTTCATAGTCACTATCACTTGTTTGAGAAGTTTTTAAATTTATATTCATTTGATTATTTGCACTAGACACAGCCTGTGGGCTAAGCTGTAAACAGCCTCAATCAAATAGCCTTTGAAATTATTATCACATGACAGTGGATCTAACAACTATCAATACCAGAACAGGTAGGAGGACATATCACCGTCTCCTTTGCTTTTTGCCAGTTGTATTCGGTTTTAGCTGCATCTTTGTCCTCCTTGTCCGGGATCATAGTGTGTAGGGCTGCTGGTTCCTGTTCTGCCAGTTCATCCATGACACCCTTTAACTCCTCTCTTGCCGCGAATCGTGGGACAATGCAGCTTGAGAATCCAAAATTTATTTTACGATCTAAGAAAAAATGAAACATTTCCAATCTACTACGAAGGAAATTTTAACAGGCCAGTAGAAATATCAATTCTACGCACTGATGAAGGACATCATCTCATCGTGTTTATATGTACCATTTACGTATGAAGGTACAGTCAACCTTGGCATAAAGTGCTCAATGCTGTGATAGCAGAGCTGAGTATACAGTATATAAGTATTTTCAAACTTATATGTACCATTTATATATATTCAGTATACATCTCATTGGCCACGACATGTGCCACTTTATAATTTATTAGGCGTTTTTGTGTAAGACAGATAATACAATCGTTATCGGAATATTTTGGAAGCTCCCACACGACCAAATGCAGTTATCCCTATTATTTATGCAACTTTAATCGAACGTAAACAAACTACGAAAACACGTGGACTTACCTTTCGACGAGATCGCGCTGATGATGGTTTTTCTGGTCCTTTTCTATGGATAGTAGGAACTGAACATGGGAGAAGTTTTCGCCTTAATCCTTCCACATGCAGAGTTCTCTCGAAGCAGTCTTCCAAAGAGCGATATAACAAAAAATCCTTTTGGGTTAAAATTTGTGCAGCGAGTACGCACAAAGCGAACCCACTTCTCCCGCTCCGACTTATTTACGGGACTACGATGTAATGAAATCCCAGCAGCATGGTTTGAATGATTGCTGCAATCTTGTACTATGCTTGGGCTTCCGTCATTTATGTTGGGTAAGGTACTGGTGATAAAAGTCGCAAAAAACGATTGTGAATTAAGTACAGAACTCTGTATGGCAATTAGCCATATGCATTTTTCGTGTTGAGCCTTTGACGTCACTTCCTTTAATCCCAAGGAGGCATTCAGATCTACTTCCGGAACAAGACCAAATAATGGCGGTCGCAAAATCTCGAATAAAACGGTTAGAAAAAGTTGACTTCTGTTGCTCGAAATGGATCGAAATTTGGCAAGGTAAGTGAGAGAGTCATATTCTACGCGAAAATGGAAAAAGATAAAATGTGAAAAATTTGATCGCAGGGGCACTAACCACCGTCATGAGTCTGAAATTGACATAAAAATGAAGTGATGACGATGATAATAATGTGTCAGTCATAATAACCTGGATAAATGGAACCAGTCTACGTTCCAGTCATTCAAACGTCGTTAATTTGTGCTAGCTGATCCCAAAATACGAAAAACAAAAAAATTTCCCATTGATCTTTATCTCAAAAACAACAACTAAATACAGAAATCTTGTAAAATTAGAAACTTTTTATAATCTTACAGGAATTTTGGATGAGATAACATTTTGGGGTCATGTTTGCTATCATAATATAGCACATCTTATCACTGGATAATTGGAACTTTGAGCTTTATGCATGCAAGCATCTTTTGTTATAGCCCATCGAAAAACGAGGCAAAATTTTTACGCAAAATTGTTAAGGCGGGAAAAGAGCTCACTGGAATTTTGGCTATGGGGTTGCAACCGAATCAGTTGGATTTTGAGTACATATTACATTCCCATTTCTTCAGCCAGAGAGTGTTATTCTCTCATTCATGCTGAGTTGTTTTAGTATCACGTTTACTCATTATTTTATGAATGCAATTTTAAATTTGGAATAATGCAAGCTTTGTGTGATTCTGGTGTGTGCTCAAGAATCTGGTGTGTCACGATTGCTGCAACTGTCAGAACTTGTCACGCAACTTATTACAAGTTAAAACATTTTTAAAGGGACACTACTCTAATTTGGGGAGCTCTACCATTATTTCAGCATTAACGTCATCCTCGTGGTGTTTTTGCTGATATCTAAGCCTCGGAAACTTCGGGAATCGCACAAAAATGAAACCGTAGATCGAAGAAACTTGTTTGTTTCGATTTGCGGTAAACCATTAGAAGTGCCAAGCTGATTGGTTTAAACTTGATTTCTCGATATGTAAAAGAATGAACCACGTGATAGGGTGCGAATGTGCGAGGGTGGCTTGAAATGGCGGCGTTTACGGGAGTGATCGATCTATCTGCTTGACTTGAACCGAAGGAATCTTTAATACCAATCATATATACTGAAGGTATGGTGTTCGGTTGTCTTTTCTTACTGGTTTGTATGGTGTGTGCGTCGCGTCATTGCGAGTTTTAGGCTATATTTAGAGTAAGTTTACAGTTTGTAGTAATTTACGACCGCCCTCTAAGAACTCTTTCTTAAGCTAATTACCCACATTGAGCATGGATGCCGCATTCTTGAACATACTCGCTTTGTAAAGAGCACGTCAAAATGCGATCCAATATTGGAAAATGTTTGCAGTCAATAGAATATGTTATCTACTCACCAAAGTACTTGTTAGTAACTTTTGTTCTTCTATCTATAAGTGTCAAACTGCAGTTAGTCGGGATTCTTGTCGCTTTTATCATAAACTTTATCCCGATAGATTGGAGTAAGTTTTAGACAACAGATGTGTTGATTTGTGTATGTCATGTCCTGCTACACTGTCTACAAGACAAAATGTCAAATACTACGTGAACGGAATCGTAAATTTATGACAGCTACTGGTCATCGATCAATTTCGTCCGACGAAATATTTCTCCGGATTGTAAATATTTTTCCTCCATTTATAGGATCAGTTTTTGTTGTCAAGCTTTGGTGAAGCTTAATAAAACAAAGAATGTTTTCACTGATTATTGAAGACAGTACTGAGTGCATTTCTTTGTATATGCATTCTACTATCTACATACTTAATTTAAGGGTACTCTGTTCAACCTCCCTGTTTTTAATTTCCACAGAACTGTAATGTTTTGAGAAATATAAGTCTTATATTTTGTTTCGTCCTTGGAGATGACTTCAACTCCGTGTTGTTATAGTTAATTAGAGGGGAAAACATCAGCTTGACCTTGAGCTTTGTATTATGATAGTGATGAAGTTGACGCGCCTTTCAAATGTTTTGCATTGCTTATTAATTAGTTTTATAAAGAATTCGTTTTCCAGAGAGTTAAATCAATTTTGAATGGCAATGCACGCTTCACGAAAAAAGTGACATCTTTACGGCATTTTTTGGGGGTTACTCAAAGAATTAAGTAAAGAAAGCAGTGAAATCCTTTTTGGGGATCAAGGTTAAAAACGCACGTTGAGAAATTCCCTTTGCAAGTCCCGTTGTAAGTCTAAGTTAACTTCTTTATGTTCGCTTGGCAGTAGGAGTTTCTATTTGCCGAGAACGTTTCAAGTTTTTTTTTTGAAGACAGATGTAATTTTCGTAAAGAATATTTATCGCAAGATTATATTGTATTATGGCTATTGATGGGGAATTGCCACTTTCTTAAAATTAATCGCATCGGGAATATATTGCCTCTGTTTGTATTGTACATTAATTTTGCCTTGATGCTTAATTCCCTGATTGAGTATATTGGTTCTTGGATCATTCCTTAAGTGTTATCAGTGCTTCTAGAATCTTTAGTCAGTGTTTTCAGCTTGTCAGAAGGCAAAACGTTTCTATTTCATTTGGTTGAATAATCGTTGATAAGCAACTTCAGGATGAAAGCTGAACAGTCATCTCAGACAGTAACTGCCAAGTCTAAGCTCATGTAAGTTTTGAAACACAAATTTTATATGTCAAGTTCTCTTTGCTTTGTTAAAAAATATGTGAGCTGTCTGAAGTTAATTATTAATCATGTGAATAAGGGACAAAATTAATTGCCAAACTAAAAAATCTGACAATCTTTTCAAAACTATTTTTTTCTCAAGTTTTGTTGTCATTGGTAAAAAAGCATCACTAGCACATAATTATTGTGAAAATGATACTAATTGTGCTTCAGTGAAAATGTTAGGGTACCCCTGCTGGGCTAGTGACCCTAGAAGCCATGAATGTCTGTAGTAAATACCTCTCTTGTATTCTAGAGAAATGATGGAAGCCACTGCCTCTCCAATTTTAGCTGGCAAGTGAGTAGATGTACCAGATACTGGTTGAATTTTGTTTCACTTACTCTTGGCCAAGTATGCCATGCCTGTTCTAACATAACACTCAGTGCACTTTGTGTGTCCATACCTTCACATTCTGTCTGCAATGGTTAATGCTGCAATGTATGTTTGCTTCAAAATGGGAAGTGTTATACAAAGTGGCAACATGTGTAGCCCTGTGATGTGACTTTCTTTGTTACATGAGAGATTCAACTGGAAATTTAGCTCTCAACAGCAGTTGTAACAGATTCTAACTTCTAAAACATTATGAGGAAAAGATTGCAAAATGTAGAGCTTTTTTTCAATTCTTGTTCTGAGAGCTGTGTGAGTTGCACTTGTAATTCTGGTGATAATGTGTTATTTCTCTGGGGACATGACCCCAGTGGTGCTGTATTAGCACAACAGCGCCACTTGGCCTAGAAAAATAAAAATAGTTGAGTGAAGTCAAAGCTTTATCCAATATCATTTAATTCTAAGCCTTGAGAAGCACTGGCAGATTACCTTTGCAATGCCCATTTACCAGTAACCTTTTATTCATCATAAGTGATCAAAATATTTCTCATTCTTAAAATACTGATTGATATGATAGGGATGTAGAATGTAAGTTGTTATAATCAGTAACACTTTCTCTATAGGCTTAGTTTCAGTCTTTTTATAAATTCTTCTAATTTTATCATCAATGCATGATTTTGAAACAACCTTGTTCAGACATGAGTGTTACATGTATGTATGTGTTCCTTAGTCTGGGCAATGTTATCATTGTATGATCAATAATGCTGGCTTTGAGAAGCTGTCATGGCTCTGTCATCAGTTTTGTCATGAAACCTGAACATGGTTATAAAGTAAATCAACAAAGAGCTAAATGACAAGGTAACCTTTGAAACCTAAGGAATTTGGTTGAAGCAGGGAATTGAAAAGTTAAAGGATTTAATTGAAATCTAAAAAAAATAACATTAAAAAAAGACTGGTGTGAAAGATGTATTTTTAGCACTTTCACAGGAAAATGTGGAAAGAACAAATCAGGGTTCTCCAAATACATGTAAAAGTTGAACCTATGACCATCCAATTACTGACTCTCTCACCGAGTTATAATAGACTTGTGGGAACAAGGCATCAAAACTAGGTGCATTAGAGAGGGAGAAAACTGTGGTTTTGGGACACAGGAATTTTGTCAAGGATTTTTTAGCTTATAAGCTAAATTCATTTTCAAACTTAACCAGAGATTTAATCAGAGATTTATTGGATAATATTTTATTGATTAATTTTTGTGAGCCTGATAATGCTAGCACACATCAGTAGAATATTTCTTGGACTCAGGATTTATTGGGTAATATTTCTCGGACAGGGAAAAATGGCTTAAAGATTTGTTATTATTTACAAAGCAACTATGGACAAGTTAAGAGATTTATATATTTATGAACTAAAAATAATAGCGAAAGATCTAGAAATTAAAGGAAGATCAAAAATGAGTAAAAAAGAGCTAATTGGCGAAATTACAAATTTTAACGATGAGAAAATTACTGATTTAATTGAAAAAGTTACCCCTATTAGCAAAATTATTTGTGATCATGAGAAAATAAAAAAATTTTGTAGTGAATGCAATGGATATAATTGTGTGCACAATAAATATAAATATCGATGTAAGGAATGCAGAGGATCGCAAATATGCGAACACAATAAACAAAAACAATACTGCAAAGAATGCGGAGGATCACAAATATGTGAACACAATAAACAAAAACAACAATGTAAAGAATGCCGTATGAACAAGAAATTGATTTAAGGGGAAAAAATATAATAAGAGAAAAAATGGAAAGAATAGTAAAAAAAATACGTAAGTATAATATAGGTTTTACCTTGGAATATTTTAATGATAAAAAAATAGCAAATATGGATTTTTTGAGATTAATAAAAGAAGATTGTTTATATAATTTATCAAAAGCCCTTTCTATTAAATATGAAGATATTGGCAAAAACGAATTGGTTGAATTTCAAATTGATTATACGCAAGATAATGGACATAAGCATTATTATGGTTTTTCTTTTACCCCAAAATGCAATATGTCAGGAATATTTCCCGCCAATGAAATTTCTAATGATTTTTTAAATGATCGCCCGGCGGCAACAAAATTTAGAAATGCATTGATTAATCAAAAAGTTCTGATTGACTCATTTTGGGTAAGCGTATATACAAATCCATATAAAGTTTTACGTAAAAACAAATTCTACAAAAGTCTGCATGATGAAATAGTTGCTGCAGTCTGGCAACCAAGCAGATATTTAGATTTTCAAGAATTAAGAGATTTGGAAGAAAGATGGAGTGAGAAATAATTATGTTATATAACCTAATTACTGGTTACATAACAAAAGACCAGAAGGGCTGGCTACGTCGAAATTTATCTAAATCTTAAACTAAAAGTTATTGGCGTCCCCCTTAAATTAAGTTTTTTCCATTCATTGTCTAAGATTATTAAATCGAAGTGGTTTATGGGGCTCTCATATTTTTGAACCGGAATTGACGGATAATCCTTTGAGGGTATGTTTGCTAACAATTGGGATGGTTGTATTTTTGCAAGATCTCCATTTTCGCCTTTGTTCGTGTATGACATTCTATTATCAACTATACTGCATAAAAGTCTCAAAGGTTCTTTTATAGTTATATCTATTTGACTTATTTTAAATAAAACCTCCGGCACGCCTAAAGAATTTTGCAAACCCCGAGTAAATTTAATGTTAATTGATTTATTGTTGATTATGTAAGCAAAATTATCTCCAATAATAATTGTTATATCTTTAGTTTTTTCGCCGAGCCCAATTAATATTTTTATATCATTTATGGAGTATATTCCTGGATTAAATATTACTAAAGGCCCACCCTTTTCATCAGTTATTTTTTCTTGGTTCCTTAAAGTTATTAGTCTTTTGGTTTGTATATTACAATCCAGGAGCTGCATCTCCCGAAGATTTTTAAGCGGCGGATCTAAATAAATTCTAGTTTCAGAATCATACATTGTAATACTTAGCATTTTGTTTTGATTACATTAAATTCATCTTTAAATTGAGCTATCTTGGATAATCAAAACATTAAAGAAATAAAAACCAGGATAATAATCCTCCGGCAAGCATTAAAACAATAAGATTATTTTGATGAGAAGATGTTTCTATATTGCTAACTTCTTCCTCATTTTTTGATTCATCGTTATTGTTTAGTTTAGGTTTCATTGGTTGAGGGTTGGTATTTAATAAAACCTTTGAGGATCCTAAACTATGACTTATTCCAACTGTTTTTGTCTCAACATTTATTGAATTATTTACCCCAAAGGCCATATCTTCTGTTACCTTTTTCAAATCATTATTGTACCCAATAATGCTTTCCGTATTTATTATTAAATTGCTTGGCATTAACCAAACACCAGGAGCTACAGCCAAATCAAGGCGAGATTTTGATTCTTGAACCGCTGTTTGGTATCTTTGAATTGATTTGGATATGTCATTTTCAATCACAGAACTTTCAAATAAAGATATAAAGTTTTGTTGGGTTTCAAAACCACCGCCCCCTTTACTGACAATTGAAGTTCTAGTATTAACTTGTGAGCCTAAAACACAATAAACAAAAGCTTCAATTGATCTATTTATTCTTCCCAATCCCGCCTTTGTTAATCCATGCCCAGATTCTGCTATAAACCAAGCATATTGAAAATCAACAAAATGATCATTTCGGAGCATTGATACTAAATCGCCTTTATTTTTTCTTCCACCATCATCGTAAAATTTATTTTCGCTGCTTGGCCAAATATTAGCTTCTGTATCATAACCTCTTATAATCCTGACATTTTGGTATCCGCCACCCGTTGCTTGCGAAGATGCGCTCCCAGGAACGCTTCCAGGGTCCGCGTATCCTTTTCCATAATCAATGAATACATCCCCCAAACCATGATTTGTACCGCCCTTAAATCTAAAATCGGCTAAAGTTTTATTCCATCCCTTATAATCTTGATTATTACTTAAATCAAATTCTGCGCATAAACGATTATAAGCATTTTTGTTGTATGGATTATTTTTTAGGGAAAAAGTTTTTTCGTCGGGTAATGGCACGTACAATTCATATAATATTCTTCTTATTGTAAAGTAAATGTGAAATACAAAAAAACTTCTAATAACTTTCGGGTAACTAAAAATATCACTTAAACTTACACCGCATCCAGACGTTGCGCACCAAACCGCCATGTTTAATTGTTGAGGCCAGTGATTGATATTTGGCTTATTTAACCAGGCTCTAGCTTCTTTGCCACTAGTAAGTTCTACAGTCTGATTTTTAAATATATTTGTCATTGCCGAAGTGAAATGATCTTTTTCAGAAACATATATATCCAAATTAGTTAACATCATTGTCGCATCATTAGCAAACTCATTAAATTTAACCCCAGGTATAGGATATGTTTGTTTTGTAAATGTTAAACTTTTTGGAAATGAACTTGCCTTAACTTTATTTTCCACCCCCAAATCTTCCCATAATAATGTTTTCATATTATTAGAAAGATTTTCAGTCCAGGTTTTTCCGGAAGGATCATCATTCGACATAATTGTTGTCCCATTAACTTTCCATTCAATATATCCCCCAAATGAATCGTTTACATAATTGAATTTAGTAAGATTTGCTTTTGGGTAGCGGTTTCTGAAATCACTAAATAACATCTTATTCTTTGTTTTCCAATTTATCTGATCTTTAGATTAAGAATAAGATGTAAAATCAATTAGCCTCTTTTCTAACCCCAGCAAAACAATTACAGCCCACATCAGTTCTTTCAAAAGAAATTTTTAATGAGCGGGATTGGTTAATTCTTTTAATAGATCTTCTCGAACTTTCTTCCTTATCATACTCATGTCGAAGTTTTTTTCTGAATCTTTTCTGAATTTTTGTCGTATTTCTTGTTTCAGTTTTTGAAACTTTTCCAATTCTGCTAAAATTATGGAAAATTCTTGATCGGATATAACATTATCTTTCAAAGCTTTTGAGACTAAATCGCTAATTGTGTTTAATTTTGATTTTGCAATTGCAACGGTTTGTTCGTGTTTACTAACTTTACCAGAAAGACTTTTAGAGGCAAAACCAAATCCAATCGACAAACCCCCAAAAACACCCCCAACCGCACCCAAAGGAATACCGACAACAGCACCAAAACCCGTGAGAGAAGTTCCTAATCCGCTTGCTGATAGAAGAACTGAAATAAATCCGACAGAAACACTAATTTTTGTACATATTCCTCTTGCTCTATTATATTTTTTCCTTACTTCTTCGTAATGTTTAATTTCCTTCTCGAGATTTTGTAATACCTCGCTTGATTTTTGTAGCCTGAAATTAATCAAATTATCTCCGCTTTGTGTTTGGAAATTATTATTAGGTAATTGAGGATAAATTCCATTGTATTCGCCCATATTGTATTTTACTGGACGTTATGATGTCTTTAAATTTGTTACTTTCTCTTCTTTTTTATGCTTTCCACAAAATATAGAACTACAGCCATTATCAAAAGCCAAGCATTCTCACCTAAAAATCCAATAACCTGGCCTGCGGTTTTGAAAAGAAAGCTAACTATTGCTCCAACCATTCCTGGTAATATTTCACCTAGTTTTTTACCAAGAGTTTTTAATCCATTTCCTACGCCTCTACCCAAAGCAGATAAACCCTTTGAAAGATTAGAAACTATTACCCCAATGATGGCGCCCACAGCACTTAAAACAGCAAAAACTGTAAAACCATACTTTTTGAATATATATTTTAGTTTCTCCCGCAGCGGTAAATTTTTAATTATTTCATCTTTTCGCCCCTCAATATCTGATAATTGTTCTTCACCTGAAATTGTTTTATTACTAAGTCGTTCTTTTAATTTATCAACCTCAGATTTTAATCGTTCATTACTTTGTTTTAATTTTGATTCATTTGATTTACCCTTCTTATATTTATCTATTTCTTCTTTGTATAATTTTACTTCGTCCAAAAGTTTTTCCGCTTGTATTTTTAATTCTACATTCTGTTTAACGGTTTGATCGAAAAGACTTTTATTTTCTGCTTTTTGTACCTGTTGTCTCTCAATGAATTCCCTAAGTTCTTTTTCTCTTTCCGCATATCTTTCAATCTCCAGAGGATATACTTCTGCTGTTGCTTTCAATCCTTGCAAAGCATTATCTAATTCATTATTTACTTCAATAGATTTCCTCAATTCTAACTGGGCATTATTATATTTTTCCAACATTGTTTCATAATCAGCACCTAGAGCTTTTCTAAATGTTTTTGGCAAATTTTCTGTGTTACGAACGCCATTTTCATCAACTAATGTATGCCACACATTATTACCAGCGGTACTTAATTTTCCTTCTATGCTACTATTTTCTCCAAACCGCACATTAAATGCGCCATCATTGGGTTCGTAATTTGGGTAATATCGTTTGAGTTCTTGCCTAGCTTCTCTCATTCTATCATATCCCTCATCTCTTTCCCCCAGGTTCATTCGTTCTGGTGGTTTTTCCCATTGAGCCCTGTCTCTTGATTGGTTATAATCATCATAACCAGGATAATCTTGTTCAAGGGTTGTAGATGTGTTTGTGGTTTGAAAAGTTGTATCATCCCAATCATAATTATCGTCATCGCCAGCATCATCAGTTTCTTTTGGCAAATCTTCCATTGGTATATATTCTGCCATGATTTTTTACTCATCAGTAAGAAATCTTTAGATCTACTAGAGTCGGAAATAAAAGTAAAATTGATTTAAAAAAATAAGAACATAAAATACAGAAATTAAAATGAGTAAGGAAGACCAAAAATATAAAACCGCCGCAATTAGTGATATTGATTTTTTAAATTATGCTAAAAAAACGGGGATAATTATTTCTCGTCGAGATGCTAATAAGATTTTAAGTGAAATTAAAAAAGAACATGATCATGATAGAAACATTAAAGAATATAAAAGAGAAATTAGGGCAAAATTAACTAAAAGATATGAAATAGAAAATGATAATAGTATTAGTGATGAAGAAATGACGAAAAAAAATAGCTTCGAAAATAAATAAAAAATAAATCATTTATGTTATATAACTTATTGTAATTTCTGTATTTCAAGTTATATAATAATTTACTTACCGCATACCCCAAACCTAACATTCCAGCTCCGACATATACCATTTCCCCAGTCTTTTGGCCATCACTTGGTTTGTAATAATCTGAAAATTTTGGTTCAGTCATTTTGCCGTACAATTCAAAAGCCTGATTTGTAGCAGAAATATTTTTTGATGCCTGATATTTTTCATCTTTTTTCTTCATTTTCCAATCAAGCATTTTTTGTCTTTTTTCCTGATATTCTGCGTAATCTCTTTGGTATTTTTCCATTGCTTTATCGTGTCGTATTTTTTCTGTATCAGAATTGCGTCCAGATAAATATTTTGCAAGAATATTTCCTCCGGTAAATGCTGTCGCATTCAATATTGCTCCTATCCCCATCATTCCTAATGATAATAATGCCATGTTTGCTTATTTTGGTAAAATCTTCTGATCCTCTAAATAGGTTTTTAGATACATACTTCCAGATAATACTGCAACCCATTTTGCATAATTTGTAATACTTGAGGATGGATCGCTCAAAAATGATTCTTTCATTACCTTTTTAGCCACATAACCAACTCCAGCTCCTAATCCGATAAGTACCGCTGAATCAGTTACAGTTTTCACAAGTTTGTTTTCGGTTGACATGATTTTTTTACTACATCAGTAAGAAACTTTTAAATAACTTTATGTAGTAAAAAATAATTTATAATTATTCCATTCCTAAAGATTTTGGAGTTACAGAAAATGGTATCTTTTTTGGTTGCGGTAATTGTGGAACTTGCGATAAATCAGGTATCCTATTAGAATATTCAACCCTAGCTTTTTCCTGGTATCTCATAAAAAGATCAAATGCTGTAAACCCCAATCCGACAACAGATAAAACAGTAGTAAAAGATAACTCTGGTAGCCATGATTTATATTCATTATTTGTCTTTTCTTGATTATACTCCATTTCCGCATTTTCATTTCGTTTCATCTCCCTAGCCAATGCTTCTTTTGCTTTTTTATTATATTCTGCTAATTTCTTACCGGCTGCTACTTTTTTTGGATCTTTCTCCCTCTTTTTGGTATCTGGTTTGGGTTCAGCCGTAATTTGCTCCGCATCTCCTCCTACACTTTGTTCAGATTGTTCAGACATTGTTATTTAGATGCTATAAATAAGTTTTTAGATCTGTTTAATATACTGTATCAGCGCCTTCAGCAGATTGCTTAGTTTCTTGATCAGTCGCGCCACCACTAACTGGTTCTTCTCTTGAAAATTGTTGATTTTTGTTGAATTTAACGTGTTTAGCTACTTGAAATAGCCCGCTAGCAAGTGCTGCCAATCTTCCTGCTTTCAATGCCAAGAGCCCAACAATGTTTGTTAGTTCGCGATTAACCAAATCGTCATTCTTCAAATCATTGCAAAGAGATTCTATATCATCAACCGGAACTAAATATGAAATAAGTTTAGAAACTAATTGAAGGGACGAATCTACTAATCCGCCATTAATTTTCTTACCCATTACTGCTTGATAACGATTAAAATACTTTTCAACATCTTTTGCAGATAATTTTTTTATATCACCCAGACTCATTTCAGCCCCTAAATATTCCTTTGTTGTTCCTAAGGCTGCGAGAATGGCAAGCGATTCTTGTTTTATTTCAAGATCCTCACTTTGATTGGTATCATTTTTTACCGAGGGCTGGTCAGTTTTTTCTGTAGGTTGGTCAATGTAATCTCCAATATTAGCCATCTTTTGTTAAATCACTTCTGGTATCTCTAAATAGCAATTAAATGGATATCGCAAACTCAAACAAAGTCTAGAATATTTTTCGGTTTTTAGTAGTTGTACAAACTTTTTTCCTAATTCATAATCCAAATCACCGCCATAATCTTCAAAAAACATTTTCATGCCTTTTTGTGAAGGATTATGGAAAGTAACAACGCAGGCTACATTTTCTCGGAATGGTTTTGCTATTGATGTTAATTGTTGAGTTAGAACCCACATTGATAAACCATGGCGCCTTCCAGAGAATGCTAAATCTATAAACTTATTGGATCTTTTCTTCAGATCAGTGGAAACGGCGCAATCATCCAGAATTATTAGTGTATTTGTTCCAGAGAATAAAGTTTGGCAATCATTTAACAATTCATTGATCTCATCTGAATTACTTGCATCTGGTGATAATACATAGAAATGTTTATCTCCTCGGGCAAAATTATGATAAGTTTTATTCTTAGAATAAGTCGGACAAATTAACACAATATATTCAAAAACTTTCCGGAAAGGGCCTCGAAGCTGTTCAATTAAGTACTTTGTTTTTCCACAATTTGTGGGTCCTGTTATAATACAATGAAAAGGTATTTTATCTCATAAATCTTCCATGATTTTTTGTATCATAACATTATGTTTTTAGATTCTCAGATTCTTTCCTTTTAGTCAGTACTTAATTGATCTCAAACTTGAATTCATAATCTCCAGCATTGCATCCGCTACGACAAACATATGGCAAGTTACGATTCCAGTTCCGCCTTGTTTCCTTTTAATTTCTATTTTTACGCCATCATGAGTATTATTTAGAGCAAGTCCCCCGCCATGAATATCATTATCTGGATGAGTTCTAGTATCAACCCAAAGAGCAAACTTATCCGCGTAAAATTCTTTTTCTTTCAATGACCTATGAGTTCCTCCCGTTGGTTGGAATCTTTTCTTCACGGATTCCCAAAGATCGGACGGAATCATTCCTCTAGAGTATATTCTATTTGGTACGCCATCAACATCAATTTCAACGGAAGATATACCAGGATTATAAAAATTTTCAGAATCCCTTGCTCCCGCAGCTTGAGGTAATAAAAACAAAAACAATATTCCTGTCATTGATCTTCTCGGTAAATTAATATGCTGATTAATAACACCATCACCACTAATAGAAAATGTAAAAGTTTTGTGCAAGGTAATATTTTCATAAAAGAATCCTTTACCAACTTGATAAGTTGCTTGAGCCTCGCGGGCTAAGTATTCACTAGAAATTGAAGAATATTCTAACTCTAAGTTTTTGATTGAATAAGATGGTGCTTTAGTTGTGTCAGAATAAATAAGAATATTAGCGATTGGGGCAAGAGTAATCTCGAATATAAGATGATTTTCCAACGCTTTCGGATAAAAAACTCCATGATCGTTTAGAATAGGATGATTTATTGGTATTCTATACTTTGAACCATGAACATTAGCGAGAGCAACTTCTTTTGCGTCTTGTGTTTTTGCATCCCCAGATTTTGTTCTAAGTTTTCTAATATTTAACGAAGAAATACCTTGTTTTAATCTATCTTCGCGCTCTTCTTCGGTTAAGAATAAATCATGATATGTTTGAAATAAATCATATCTTTGAGTATCTTGCAATGTTTCTCCCCCAAAAAGAACTTTCAGTCTGGTTACAAGATTACGACCAACATTATTCACAACTGTGTTATTAGCATGGCCCTCAACATCTAAATCAAATAGAAGAGATACACTTCCGGGAACAATCACTAAATTCTCTGAAAGTTTTGGAATATTTATATATAATGTTTCTCCTGGACTGGCTGTGGATGGGTTGAGAGTAATTCTATTCAATGTTGATTCTGCTTTCAAACCAAATGGTTCTTTTGGAATTCTGTTTGGATTAATTTTTTCAGACGTCATTGTAATTTATAAGATACTTTGGTTAACCTTTAAACCTGTGTTGTTCTATTTTTTTCTAACTTGGAAATATGTTTTAATAAACCTTCTCTCGCCTCAGGAATTAAAATTAAAACATTAAAAATTTGATCGCCATCTTCCATATATAGAATTTTTTTCCTAATAATTTTTTTCATAATGTTGATTTGGTATTCGGTAAATTTTATTTTTTCTTCCTCCTCAACCATTTGATTTATAAGATAATTTGTTTATTTTTAAATGAACAACGAAAATATACTCTCAAAAATATATTATTCAACTGAGGGATATTGGAAAGGATATTCTGCAATTACTAAATTAGCCGAGAAAGCAAGAGTAAGTGAAAATGATGCAAAACAATGGTTGCAAAAGCAAGCAATATGGCAAATCTATCTACCTGCTCCAAAGTATATACCTAGGCCGCACTGGACTGTGGATAAACCTAATCAGATTCACCAAGCAGATTTATTATTTTTACCTCACGATAGAGTTGGAAGAAAAACTTATAAATATGCGTTAGTTGTGGTTGATATCGCCTCGAGATATAAAGATGCGGAGCCATTAACCTCAAAAGAAAGTCGAGAGATATCAGAAGCTTTTAAGAAAATATATTCTAGAAGATTGAAATACCCAAAAACATTAATGGTTGATCCTGGGAAAGAATTTATGGGAGAAGTTAGTAAACTCATGAATTACCATAATGTGAGAATTCAAAGAAGTGAAGCTGGTAATCATAGAGCCCAAGCATTTGTGGAAAACGCAAACAGAATATTAGGAGAAAAATTATTTAGTCATCAATATGCGCAAGAAATGATTAGTGATGATCGATCAAGGGTATGGGTGAAAAGATTACCAGCTATTCTAAAAACTTTGAATAATACAAAAAAGAGAATAACCGGTAAAGAGCCCAATGAGGCTATAAAAATGAAAGAGGTGAATATTGAAACTAAAAATTACAAACGCGCGGTGGGGCTTGATGAGGTTAGACTACCAACTGAAGTTAGGGTTAGATATTTATTATCTCCGGGTGAACTTGAAGGTGGAGAAAGAAGAAGAGCCACAGATCCCATTTGGAGTATCAAAGTTTATGATATCTCCAGAAGTGTTATTTCGCCCAATCAACCGGTTTTATATTATTTAATTGATGGGCCGCGGCGAGGATTTGTGCGGGAAGAATTACAAGTTATTCCTTATGATACTGAGTTGCCGCCCAATTCTGTTTTGGTAAGATCCGGCTCTGCTGGGGATGGTTCCGCCCGATAATGGCCATACGGAAGAGTATGTATTCCATCTTTTTGAATGATTCTCTTATCGTCATAAGCGGATAGCGCTTTTTTATTAACTGTTTTTGTGTAAATATCGTGTAGTTTTGAGCCGATTAAATTTTGCGATCTCATTTGCGGTTCTTTGGTATTCAAGCAATTTTTAAAATCATTAAAACTTATTGTTTTCTTGACAACTAATTTCTTTGTTCCTTTATTCTTCTTTATCTCTTTGCCGTTGTCCATTAATAATGCATATTGTTTAGCACCCAAACCCACAAATTCTGTAGGTATACTTCCGCCAAACTCATCTTTGAACTTGCCAATTACTTTTTTGTTTGCGTCATCCCAAATACCAGATTTGTGGTTTTTTGGATAGTTGCTAGTGTCAAACTTTTCCCTAACATCTAGACTTATATCTTCATAGAAATCCTCTGTTTCTATATTATATACGAGACTGTCAGTATCGGTCATAAGTAATTCAGCTTTTTCTCCATATTTCTCTTTAATATAATTATAGTGAAAGTCGTACATTATTTGTTTACTTAGATCTAAAATGGAAAACCCCACATAAACCGGCTTATTAAATCTTATTTCTGTTTTCTTCATATTTATGGCAGCAAGATCCTCAGAAAAGATAGTAAAGTGATTAAAGTTCGGTTTTCTTATTAATTTTTTAGCTGATTCTATATTATTAACTAATCTAACGTCTATCCTTTTTCTCATATTTTCCATTGTTTTACCAAATACCGAGTTATTCATAAGTTTGAAGAAATCCTTTTCAAAGTCGTTCTTGGCTTTTGCTCTCAATTTAGTATTTAAATCAATATAGAGTTCTAACCACTTTGACTCTTGAAATTTAATTCCCTTATGAATCTTTGTTATTTTTAATCCTTGTTTTTCATAAAATTTTAGAGTTTCATGATGAACCACATATCTTTTCTTATCAAATAGGTTTGGTATTAATTTCTTAACTTTATTAACAGTAAGTTTTTCAGGAGCTAAAGGTAGATCTTTATGAGTATCATGAAGATTTTTTGGGTATTCCAAATCAACCTCAACTATGCAGGGTATATCTCTCCAATTTTCGAGCTCTTCATTTGGAATCCATTTAAATCCACATTTGGGTAATTTCTTACTCATTCCAGCCCCATATAAGTTATTTGCATCAAGATAAATAATATAGCTAATAAGCTTATTTATTTCAAAATCCGTCATATAGGGGTTATTAGCTTTAGCATATCTTTTTGATACTTGGGATGTTCCACCCCTAATCCCTTTCTCAATAAAAAGCAGCATATTAACGTCTGTAAACAACTCCAAACTAACTTTAGTTAATTTTAACATTGCGTCCCAAGATAATCCCGGCGATGTAAAATAGTGGGCGGGATCTAAACTATAATTACCAATACACACATCCCTAAAGTTCTCAAATACATCGGCAAGCTGTAATACATCTGTTTTTAGATATAAATCATGATAATCTCTCATTGTTTTCATACCAAATGTTTCCCACACCTTTTTAGCGTGTTCATAATCTTCATCCGAAATATCTTGATTATTAAGAATTGATTTAAATGCTTCCTTTGGTGGAATTTCTGTTTCATTAAGTTTAACAATTCTATCAAAATAATCATAAGGGAACACGCCCTTTCTCAACAATAGTTTTAACTTTTCTCCTGTGAAATGTTTTTTAGTTACCGCCATATTTTTATCTATTGGAGAAAAACACATACTTCCTAATAACTTGCAATTCTTACATTGATCGCAATTACCAACACCATTAAAAGTAATAATCTTTCCATCTTTTATGTATCTTTTCAAACATTTTCCTGGTTTGCATGACTCACATTTTCCGCATTTTGTAAGATTGTCAACCAATACACTAAGAGAGAATTGCATAAATTTATAAGAATCAATGAATCTTATTGTTCTAGTAATGGGCTTTTCGTTGTCATCTTCATCCTCATCGCAATCGCAATCGCGATCACAATCACAATCATAATTAATTAAAATTTTCTTCGAGAAACTAATATACTTTTCATCGGTGTTGGCTAAACAGCTCATTTTGCCTTTTGTTTTGCCAAGATTCTTAATGAATAGATGAGAATCGTACCCCGACAGATTATGAATTACTACTGGGATAAATTTGGGAATCACATATTTTAAGTTACAAATATTATGCGCCGCTCCCCTATATTTTCCAGTAAGATGGCAATGATCTATTACTTTTTTAAAATCTTCTTCTTCACTTTCAGAAAATTTGCGCTCGCATATATGGCAATGAGTTGCATTTTCATAATCTTTTTTATCCATTTCTGACATATTCTTTTTATCATAAACTTTAAAAGTTTCCTTTTTTTCTTCTATTAGCCTAAAAATTTTCCTAACGTCTCTTTCTAAATATTCTGTAAATATCTGCGCGACGTCCTCGTCATCGGATTTTGCGGTATAATTCACACAGATTTTAAAATCATTTGGTAATATACTTTCATCGAAACATTTAATATAATAGCAGAATCCCGATGCTTTATGCATTTGGTAATTTTTTGTAAAGCTCTTGATTTCGTTTGGCGAACAAGTATGTATTGGTATTAGCCGACCTTCAAAATCTACATAAATAACAAAAGGCGATCGCATTTTATTTTTAAAATTTTTAAAGTAAATAAATTTTGGGCTGCCATCTTCATTCCTGGGCATTTTGATTTTAACTTCGCCGTGTGAATCACAGTATTCTTTGTGTTCTTGCAAAATCCTTTCATCATAAAATGAGTTGAAACATCTAAAACAGAAATGTTTTTTGTGTTTATTATCGCCAACTTCAGACGATAAAAGTCTGCTAACATTATTTACCAAAATATAGTGGGTTTTTTCGCCATTATTTATTAAAAGTAATGTTATAAATTTGCAATCGCATAACTTGCATTCATAATTATTGCAATCACATTTCTTGCATCCGCATTCTTCGCATTCGTGTTTTGTGCAGTCTTTTTTCCCACATTTCTGTTTTTTCTTACACTCTTTTTTCATACAGCCGCAATTCTTACATTTTTCTTCTTTCTTGCAATAACATTTATCGCTTAATCTCGCAGTATATATTTTATCAGCTTCTTCGTCATATTTCAATACATTAACTGGATATGGGTTTTGTTTTTCAAACTTGCTAAAATCTTTTAATTTCATTGCGCCTTCTATACCAGAAAAGTTTAATTTTTTACAATTTTCCAACAATTCATTATTTACCCTCTCCCTGTGGTGTTTTCTTGGAAACACCGCCTCTGTTAATGAAAATTGTCCGCAATCTTCACACTTATTTTGTATGTTAATAGTGGCTTTTTTTGCTGCTAATCTTTCTGGCGTTGGTATATATGAACTCCCAGAAGTAACTGTGTAAGGCGCTATCCCAAGATCAAATCGTACTACTGAATCAAATTGAAAAACACCAGAATCTGTATTTTCTTGAAATCTTTCAACCTCAACAAGTATATTTTTAATTATGTCGTCATATTCTTTTGACAAATCGCTTGCCTCTGTAATTATTTTTGGTTTAGCGTGAAAGTATTTTTCAACCTCTTCTGCAATTTGGTTATTTGGAGCTTTTACAAACTTAGATGATAGTATAACCTTAACCTTTTTTGGTTTCTTATCCTTATTAATAATATCTATAACCCTTAGTTTTATTTTTTTCATGAATTCTCCAATAGTATATCCTTTTTCCCCATCTATAGTGTGCTGCTTCAAATAGCCATTTTTGAATTTTCTCACATTTTCTTTGGTAATTAATTCTTCTTCTTTCAGCCTTTTTGTTTTTGGCCTTGCTCCCTCCTTCTCGTAATCTCTTTTTGATTTTGTTTTGTTTGGCCGATTTTGGGGCTGGTTTATTTCATTCGCCTTTTTATATCTATCTATAAAATTTTTTGCTAGTTCCTCTGTTTTATTTTTTACTTTTTCTGGAATATATGGTTTTACAAAATCCCAAAACTTGTTTAGTACATTTCCCAAAAAAGGGGTTTGTTTTGTATTTTTGGCCAATTCATTTTTTATTACTTGTTTTTTAGGTTTTATTGGAATAGGCGGCGGCGGCCGTGTTGGTTTGGGTGGAGAAGGTCTTTTTGGTTTATTTGATGGGGGTGTGTCTGGCGGTGTTTCCGGTATAAATCTATCTGGTGATCCGGACGGTGTTTCTGGTATATAACTATCTGGCGAACCTGGCGGTGTGCCTGGAATTTGAGTTGGTTGAGGAATATTTAGGGGTGGTAAATTTGGTCTGTTTCTTGGTATTGGAAGAGGTGGTTGTGGCTGGTTTGCTCTTCTCCTCGGCATATTATCTATCTCTCTAAAAATTTCTCTTCTATTATCTGCGATTTGCTGAACATTATTAATTACTTCGGGGATATTATTCAATGCTTGTATTTTTGCTTCTCTATTAGTCATTCTTGATCTACCCTGAATTCTATACCACGAAAGTAAAGAGCTTAATTGCTTTGTATTCAATTTATCGAATCGATCCATAATTTCTTTGTAAATAATAACAAATCTTTAAGCCATTTTCAAATTTTTCCCTGTCCGAGAA
Source organism: Ricordea florida (assembly GCA_949710005.1). Taxonomy (NCBI): domain Eukaryota; kingdom Metazoa; phylum Cnidaria; class Anthozoa; order Corallimorpharia; family Ricordeidae; genus Ricordea; species Ricordea florida. The sequence continues at coordinate 4,161,094 of OX453272.1, read as the reverse complement.
ATATTACCCAATAAATCCTGAGTCCAAGAAATATTCTACTGATGTGTGCTAGCATTATCAGGCTCACAAAAATTAATCAATAAAATATTATCCAATAAATCTCTGATTAAATCTCTGGTTAAGTTTGAAAATGAATTTAGCTTATAAGCTAAAAAATCCTTGACAAAATTCCTGTGTCCCAAAACCACAGTTTTCTCCCTCTCTGCATTGGACAAACATCTGGCATACTGTTAGGATTTTAGATTTCAAAAGGGTTTGAAATTTTGAAGATGGTATATTTTGGCTTTATTTCCTCTTCCATAGCATATTGAATGAATCAATTCCTAAAGATGAAGCTGAACAACTTCTCCAAGACCTTATCCAACACATGAGTAAGTGTCATGTATTTTTTTTCGTCTTTTTTCCTGAAGGATAAACTGCATCCTAGGCTACATTTACACTGTAGGCTACTGTACGGGTACAAAGTGGATCCATACAAGTACAGTGTGAATCTGTGCCAGTTTTACATCTGTTTACATAAAGGCAGTTTTCCACATATTTTCATGTGTTTATGTTGTGGTTAAAAATTTATTTTCCTTTGTTTCAAACTCATTATCATTAAATTATCATAACACCTGTTCGTATAGCAGTACTGTGTGATCAGAAGGTTTATCTGTGCAACTTTTGTACCAGGTCAAAAGTGTATCCATTATTATGTGAATGTTGCCTTTGTGAAACATTGTTGCATCCTAGAACCGTGAAAATTAATTAGAAGTCAGTTCAAAGCAACAAACATAACTCAGTTTTGCTTCTGTCCTTGAAAAATACTATATGAGTGGTTAATTTTAGCACTGTATAGTGGAAATTTAACATGTATCTAATATTTAAAAAAACTGATAAAATGGTACCTTAAGATAAATAATATTAATACAGAGCTATTAATTAGTAACAATTACTAATAAGTTATTTAGTAACATTATCATGTTGTGTTTTTCTTGTAGATGAACAGAATTTTGATGAAATCAGATTTGCGTCTTATCGAACAGCAGCTAAATTACTTTTTATTCAACAAAAGTCAAACTGTAAGTACTCGACATGCCCATTAAGTGCGTTGAAATATTATCTTTAAAGAAATTCAACTGTAGCCTCTAATATCAATCATTTTATTTAATTTAATGCTAGACACATTTATTTAAGGAGGCTTTTTTATAATTTCTAAATCTGTTGTTTTAATCAGTATATTAAGCTTGCTCATACTGAAGTTATATTTAATTTTAGAATCTTATTTTAAGTGGCTTATCTTGTGTGTCGATTAGTCAGCCATTATTTGTATTTTTGTCTGATTATATTTAATTTTAACACACTATAATGGCAAACCTGTGCAATATTAATTTTTTACTTGCTGTTTTTCAGTGCACCTGGTTGATGTTTACAACATGATTGAAGCATTTAGAGAAAATGGTTTAAACACCCTTGATCACAACACAGAGCTCCATGAAACAAGACTGGAAGCCATAGTATCCAGTATATTTTATGCTCTAAACAAGAGGCTACCCACAACTCACAACGTTGATGTAGAAAGGTCCATCAGTCTGGTCACCAATTGGCTGTTATATGCATATGACAGGTAACCTATGGTGCAGTTTGATCAAAGAATATTAGTGAAAATTTACTAGTACTAATGCAAATGCTGCATTCTGATTGGCTGAGCTACTGCAGACTATCAGTCATTAGACTGCAGCACTTGGTTGAAGATCGTTTTCAAAATGGTGATGTCTACGTGTTTTAGCAAAGTTTCATAGCAAGATTTAGTATTTTGGTATTTTTTTCACCACCACAATTCATTTATTACATGTATGATTTGTACTAAAACAATTGGATTGTTTGCTCTTTATTTCTTTGAAATGATAATTGATTTGGCCTTCAGCCTTATCAACTATCACCCCATAGAGATCCCGAGCTCGTAATCTAATTGTTAAATCAAGCCTTCTAGATAGCATCTTGTTTGTGGCCAACAACAGCTTCAGGTCGCTACATGTAACTGCATGTTGTGGAAATATTATCTTGCATGGTTTATGTCAGATTTGGTTGGATTAGCCATGCAGTTACAGTATTATTTCCAGCCCTGTGAGAATAAAAATTATAAGTGAATTGAAGAACTCTGACACCATATGTCAGTTTAGAAGTAAATTTCTTAAATCTGTTTTTAATTTAGTGTGTCTACTCTTGTATCATTAATATTTGTAATGTGTACCAGTTCTTAACAATTTAATGTTATTTGGAATCAGGACCTCTCTGTAGATCACCTATGGGTGAGAGAGCTTTCCTGCATAAATATCATTATTATTATTAAAAATTACAAGCTTGATACATCAAAGTTTTAATTGGCATATGCATAACTTTAGTCATTTTTACTATTTATATAGAAATTGGGAAAACTCCAGTCCTTTTACTATATTTTTATCCTTTCTTAAGTGCACCTAACTTTTTAGAATGTACATACAGTGTACATGTTGTTTAATCTTACCTATAGTGTAATTTATGTATACATAGTTTTTTTTATCACTGTGCCATTCTGAAAATCAAGTAGGTATTGTGAAAGTGCTCTGTGTAGACCTGACGATTGCTGTTGTTATGGTTATTATTCATGATTATTACTTCAGAAGAGGCATTGTATAAATTGGTCACTGTTTTTGAACTAAGATTGCTGTATGTTGCAACATTTCTACTTAGTGATGCCATTGGTAGGATTCGTGTGCTCTCTGTGAAGACAGCGCTGTCAACACTATGTGCTGGCCGTCTTGTAGATAAACTCAGATGTAGGTGTTGTCTTGATGATAAATTTAGCAGCTAGGGTAACTTTTTGCCATGTGTCAGTTCAGTTGTAAAGTAATGCAAGAAGTAAGAACTGATACCAAAATGAGACTTTTGTTTCGTAGTTCTATGTCTTAACTCAGTCTGATGTCTTCTGTGATCTGTACACTAAACTTAGCACACACATTGCAAAATAAAATTTAATAATTGGCTTATAAAATGAACAGAAAAAGAGGTGTTTTTGGAAAATTGACTTGATCACAGTGCTTGATTTCTCCATGTGTCATTTGTTTTTAAGCCATTGAGAGCTTTTTTTTTTGTGTTGATTCATTTTCTTCTTCTTTCATTTAGGTACCGGCAGTTTCAGTATGTTGTTATAAAAAGGAAAATAATAGATATTATTATCTAGATATTAACTTATTCCCAGTCTCTTGTTGCCCCCAAACTTATTTTCCATTAAAAATTTTTAGTTTGACAATTTTTCCTTTTCTACCTTTCCATTGCATTATAGCATCAGACCTTTATTTTGCTGAATTTCCTACATGTTTGCTTCTGACTTACATGCATTTTTGTAATGTTCTTATGTATGCGATTCCAGATCATTTTTCCCAAATCGAAGATGACAATGGATTGTTAAATTTCCCAAAGTTTGAGGCATATTTGCGGGAATTGCTGCAGGTATAAGAAGCAGGTTTTGTATGTTATTATTTATTAATGTGTATACATATTTTGTCAAGCCTTGAAGCAGTAAATGGCATAAAAAAAGCAATTTAACACAAAAGACACTTTGTGCAACCATTTAATTTATAATGAATCAAGTGGGAACCATGAGGACTGACCTATAACTGTAATCAGGCCTTCTGGTATTACATGATGGTGCAATTTCGCACAATCGACCTCAAATCGCATCCGATCGCACAATTCACGAAAAATCACATAATTAAAAAAATAACACACAACATTCATAAAATAAAACATGAATCAGCAAGTTCCTTTGGAATTCCTGCATAAATACGTCATTTTTAAGATGATTTACCTTGGGAAAAAAGGCTAACAAGACTTTTTCAACTTCGATTTTGTATTCATTCGAAGTTTAGGGCGTTATTTTGAATGTCAAGGACCTGGTACGAGTTTCATTCTTAAAGAGTCGCCTATTGGTGTAACACAAACACGCCCCTTGTTCAGATTAGCCATTCTGAATGGCTGTAATTTCCGGCCGTTTACCCGCACGGTTGCACCCTATCAGAATGCCTGTGTAATGTTGGCAGCATAAAGTAACTTCCTGGTTCTTTTAGTAGAGTGTTGTCAGGGTCACAGACTCGAGCTAGATTGAAGCCTGTTGCATTTCAAATAAAATGAGAACCACTACGTGGAACTTACCGGGGCCCAGTGGGACACGGGATTGCATAGATATAGTTAACCTCTCACACCTCTCACGATGGAAGGTTCACTCAATGTAGATAGCTTTGATAAGTCACTCGTATTCTCGATACGTTTCACGATGGAAGGTCTTATGTGATCACTCGTAAATTCGTTTCTCCAAATGTTCACTCTTAAATTTTCGCTCATAAACTAGTGCATCGTAAAGGATGGGGAACAAAAAGCTATAATCTTTCTCTTGATTGTCCTCCATCCCTCGTGCTTTTCAAAATGGCAGATAAGATTTCAATGAGCCAGCGAGCAAAAGTAACGAGCCAGCGATATATCTCAGTCAGCGATATATCCCTAACAATGTAACGTTGAAAAAACGACAGAAACCGTCTGCATTCTATAACTGGTGCCAGCCTTCAGCTGGGCCCCAGTAATTAGAGAGGTACTACTGGTAGATCCAATCTTCAGTTTTACAAATTGTTTGATATCTGCATGACTCTATCAGAATATTGTCAAGTGCTTTATTAAGTAAGAAGGGGTTCGTTCCTGAAGAAATTGGTTGATTTACCAAAGTTGTAAATGTATACTATGTAAGTTAATGTACCAGCATCAGATAAAAGGAAATTGTTGTTTTAAGCATTTGCCTTGCATCTATGTGAAAGAGTCTTGTTACACTTCAGGTTGTAAGACTAAGTTTATGGTGTGAGCCGACATGTATAATGCTTTGCTTTTTACATAACAATGGTTTTACTTATTGGTACATGAGTTTATTAAGCTGCCTCATTGCCCAGTAATTTTGATAAGCCTGTTAAACCACATCTTAGCCAGCTCACACACATACAAACCTATGTATCTTACTGTAGCTGATAGTATTGTGACAGATTCCTAATATTTGAATATAAAGTTTAAAGTTTCTTTTTCATCCATATTGTATCTTATTGGTAATCCCTTTTTTATCTTTTAGTAGAAATGCTCAGGTGATTATACAAAATTGCGCATCCTGATTGGTTCGCTATCTCGGATTATCAGCCAATAATTACCTTGAGGATCGAAATGGCTGCCAGTCATTCTCACTCTTTTGATGAAATAAAATTTTTCATGTTGTACAATGCTTTTTCTTTTCTTTTTGTGAAATAATCACCTACATGTATTTATACTAAACCTTTTATTCACCTCAGGCAAAGTGATTATCAGTGAATATTCACCAATAATCACTTCACCTTTGGCGACTAATTGTTCAATAATCACATTTATTGCAGTATCCCTGTTTCCTGTTTATTCAGCTCAGTGCTGATTGGGCCACCCTGCCCAAAAGAATTTTGACTTGACTCAGCTTAGAATCTTTTCTTTATGATTCAGCTTCCTGCTGCAGTAGGAGAGGCTCCAACATTTGGTTTTGCTGAGGAAGTTGTAAACATGTTTTTCAAACCAGAGGGGGTAAGTCTTAGGAAAAAGGGAAGGGGTGCCGCGTAAAGAGGTAACATTATCCTGAGGTCCACCTTGTTAGCTTACCTTTTAACATTTCATTCTTCTTCAGATATAGCTAAAAACACTTTTGTGGGAAGGGAAAAAACGTTTTATGTACCTCAGCTTACGAACTCCCTAGTCTTTTATATGTTTGAAGCCCGAAAAAGCTCTTAAGACTAAGAGCAGAGGCTTTCACATAGGACATGAGAATGAGTATGGGATGTCTAGCTGTGGGTTTGAGTGGGGCATGGGTGTAGGGCTTGGAAGAGACTTGAATCCCAGTTTCTCAGAGAACAGCAGGTTTGTACCTTGTTAAGTTTTGACACAGATGCTTTTTTTTTTTATTTTTTAGTCTCTGAAGAAAAATGAAACCGTATTGCTCAATTTCCTAGAGTGTGTCATGGCCAGTGACCCTCCATTGTGTTACGCTTGGCTTACAACTATGCAAAAAATGGCGAATGCTTCACGATGTAAGAGCACTTATTAAAGTTTTTGAAATTCCTTTCTTTCACTACAAATGGTTTGAGGTGAATAGTAAGCTGTTTCAAAGTTGCAACTGATTATGTATCAATACAGTTTCAGTGCTGAAAACAATGATTTCTGGCAGAATTTAAATGTTCATACAGTTATATTTAAGAGATACTGTTTATCTACAGGTATGATCAGACGTGAATTAGTTGACTTAATTTGTGTGGGCATATACATGTATGTAATCCTCAGTGGTTCACTATGCCAGCGCTATGTCATTGGGTAATTTTTTGGGCCCAGAAAATTGCCAGTTTTATACCAAAGGACAAAGGACAAAACGCAATGTATAACAGGTTATCTGTCTCATGTAGATATAACTCAAACAGTGTATAGTAAAAAGTCACATCTACTCAACCTTCAATGGAAAAGTAAAAATGTGTTGGTGGGGCGATCAGGCATTGCTTCTGTCCCTAATCATGAGTAATGTGGGATTTCCAAAACATTTTCAACAATATTGTCAAACCATGTCTTTTGACAGATTTTTATTTCCAGCCGTGCAGTACTGCTCCACTGTCAAGACAAAACATGTTCTTCCGGGTGACTGCTGGGCTTTCGTTCATCAGCAACTAAAGAACACACTGAAAATTTCAACTTTTATTTTGCCACCGAACGAAAACAAATGGCGGCTCTACCGACCTCGTGGCACCAAAGACCCACGCGCATGCTCAGCTTTTTGTCATATAATATTATAACCGCAGGGGGGACTGGTAAGTCTTCAGAACAAAACATTATCACCTTTCCTAGTGTTGACATAAGTTTTTCTTATCTTGCCAGCTGAGCATCCAATTCCCTGTCAAGTTTGCAAAACAAAACCACTGATTGGGTTCAGGTGAATGCCAGTTAGCGTTTTCTACAACTGAAGATCTGAGAGTGAGAATATTAAAGTGCGGCTACTCGAACCAAAAGACCACCCAAATTTTCAAACAAATTTTGAATCTCTCTTTTTGACGCTGAACTACAGCGAGATATGAAACATTTGTGGAGATCCTGTTGTTTAGATGCTCGATCGTGATTGGGTAATTTGTATGAAAATTTGTTTGGCTGGCCTTGGTTCGATTAGTCGTACTGTAATATCGATTAGTAAAGAATATAATATAGCTACGTTCTTACGCGCGCTCTGATTTGTCAAAAACCTATGTTTTATCTGAGTATAAAACATAGAAAAAGCGTGTTTTATTGTTTTTCGCCACATTACCTCCACTTGACAATTCTCTAAGAGATGGCGAAAAACATTTTTCTTTGAAGAAATTCATGATGGAGTTCTCTGCGAAGCAGCAGAAAGTTTTGAAGCTGAGAATAATAAAACAAATAAAAAAGAAGAAGCGAAAAAAGTCGAGAATTTGGTATTAAGTGGCGTCAGTTTGTCAATCTGCATGTAAAATCTATATCATAAAGCGAATAAAGAAGCCTAAGCCGTGTATTACACTGTGATTAAAACACTCCAGGCATTTGAGAACACTCGAGAAATGTAGAAAACACTCGCCTGCGGCTCGTGGTTTCTACATTTCACTCGTGTTCTCAAATGCCCGTCGTGTTTTATCACAGTGTAATACACGGCTTAGGCTTCTTTATTTGTTAAATATTTCATTGGAATTAAAATTTCGCATGGGTTCTGACATTTAATAGGAAACCGCTCCCCTGTATTTAGTCTTTTTGTTTTGAAATTTTACTATAGCTTCCTACGCAGACTGTCCTTGAGAGAGTGGTAAAACTACGGGGCTAGGACAGCAAAAATCCGTGAAAAAAATCCATGAAAAATCCGTGAAAAATCCGTGAAAAATTTCGTGAAAAATTCTGCAAATCCTCTGCGGAGGTTTTCGAACTTGCACCCACCCCACACCCACCCCACACCCGCGCCACCCCGCATAGCTTTTATGGATCATCCACAAAATATGTGTCAGCAAAAAAATTTCGTGAAAATTTCGTGAAAAAAATTTGAGTTTCTAAATTACGGTTTAAAGACAAAATTATAATTAATTTAAATAATGGAAAACGTGAATATCAACATACCAAATGAAATTATATTATCCAAAGTAAAAAATAAATATAATTGCGTTCATGGAAAGTATAAATATCGATGTAAAGAGTGTGGAGGATCTCAAATGTGCATTCATGAGAGATATAAATATCGATGTAAAGAGTGTAAAGGATCTCAAATATGCGAACATGGAAAGGTTAAATATCAGTGTAAAGAGTGTGGAGGATCACAAATATGCGAACACGGTAAACAAAAAGCTTCTTGTAAGGAATGTAGATTAAAAATTAGAAATGAATTATGATTTAAAGATAAAAATAAAATATAAAAAAAAATATGGATATAGATAGAAAGATTGAGTTGAAATATCTTAATGAAAAAAGACTGGGTGTTCATGATTTTATAGAATCAATCAAGACAGATTTGTTATACAATATCTCAAAAAATCGTGGTTTTATTGATGAAGAACGTAAAATAATTTATTTTGAAATTTGGCATACTGATAATAATAATGATAAATGGTTTCTTAGTTTTTTTAATGGTATAAAAAAATTTGATGAAGGTGATATATGTACTGATAAGTTTGCTAGAGATTTATTAGATTATGCTAATCATTATTATTCTATATGGTTGGATATTGTTGATTTTAATGTTGAAGATTATAAGATAGAACATAGTATTAATGATTTTATTATTATTTCATTTAAGGTTACCTTATACATAGATTCTTATAAGATATCACATAAACATAAATTTTACAAAGACTTGTATAAGGATTTAATGGAAGTAGCATGGGATACAGATAGAGTTTTAGATTGGTGTCTTGATTTTGAGGAGTCAAGGGATTTGAAAGAACGTTGGGGAAAAAATTAAGTTACATAACAAAAAAAATGAATTAAATATTTAAAATATAAAAAAATAACAAAGATGAATATAAAATTATTAACTATTAAATATGATAATAAAGAAAAAAATTGTACAAAAGATTTCTTTAATAAAGTAAATAAAGATTTTTCAATTTGTGTTTCAGAGAATGATAATTTAAATATTGTTGCATCAAATAATTTAGCATTTTTTGGTTTTAAAATTTGTTACCGATTGGGTGATATTAGTCCGGTGGTAATGAGGGAAGGGTCGCTCTATGCTAGAAATTTTATTACAAAAGGAGTAAAACCTCATAAAATTGAAGAAGATATTAAATTGGATAAAGATTATTTTGAAAATGCAATTAAGTTTAGTAATGAAAAAGAAATTAAAAACACTTTAGAAATATTTATTATTTCATTTGAGATTAGTTTAAATATAGTAATTATAGATAAAAATAAGTTTTACAAAAAAATAAAAAAACATGTAAAGGATGGAATGGCTTCATACTTTTCAATCACACCAAAAGTTACAAATATGTTTGAAGAGATGGAAATATTTGTTTTAAAATAAAGTATTTAAGAAAAATTATGTTATATAACCTAAATAATGGTTACATAACAAAATACACGAAATTTACCTAAATCTTAAACTAAAAGTTATGGGAGAACCCTTAAGATCAAGTTTTTCCCATTCATTGTCCAATATGGTTAAATCAAAGTGGTTTATAACGCTATCATATTTTCGAACCGGAATTGTTGGATAATCCTTTGAGGGTATGTTTGCAAGTAGGGTTGATGGTGAGAGTTTCACAAGTTCTCCATATTTGGTTTTATTCATATATGAAGACTTATTATCCACTATACTACACATAAGTCTCAGTGGTTCCTTAATTTGTATATTTATAGGGTATAATTTACCGGTATTTATGACTTCAGGCACCCCTAAACCAAACGACAACCCTCTAGTAAGTTTAATGTTAAAGTTCTTATTTGAATATATATAGTCAACAGTATCAGTCTCAATTATTGTTATCTTTTCCCTATCAGTATCTTTTAGAAAGATCGATTGAATATCACGCAACGAATATGTGCCGGGTTGTATTATTATGACGGCTTGATTCTTTTCATTGTATAATATCTGTTGATCTTTGAAATTAATCAATCTTTTGGTTTTTATATTACAATCCAGGAGTTGTATCTCTCGAAGATTTTTAAGTGGAGGATCTAAATATATCCTAGTTTCAGACTCATACATGGTAATGCTCAACATTTGTTTTGTTTGGTTACTTTATATTCATCTTTAAATTTACATTGACGTAATCACATTCCTGAGCGACGTTAGAAACCAGCCTTTTAAAAGTAAACATAAAATCTACTTTTCAATTTCAAAACCACTTTACGTTTTGCTTGTTGCTATGTCGCAAAAGTATGCAATCTATTGTTCTACACGTGAAAACTAATTTGTAAACAATCATAATCACGTGAAATACTCATGAACTACCGAAATAGATACCACGCCAATCCACCAGCGACAATTATAAATGCTAATATATTATTTTCATGTTGAGTTGAGTCAATATCGGCGGAGATATTTTCCTGTTTCATTGAGTCTGTTTTAGTTGAGGCTTTTGGTTCCTGATGGTTTTTGGTCGTTTCATTTCCACCTTTCAGGAGAATATGAGGTAACTTTACCTTTGAAGATCCTAAGTTATGGCTTATTCCAACTTGTTTTGCTTCAGTGTTTAGGGAATTATTCACACCAAAATTCATATCATTACTCGCTTTCATAAGTTTGTTGTTAAAACCTGTCACGCTTTCAGTATTGATTATCATATTACTCGGCATCAACCACACACCAGGAGCAATAGCTAAATCAAGCCGTAATTTCGCTTCTTGTACAGCTAATTGATATCTTTGGATAGAACTAGAAATGTCATTCTCGATCACACTACTTTCAAATAAAGCCAAGAATTCTTGTTGTGTCTCAATCGCTCCACCGCCATTACCATAAATTGAATTTCTTGTGTTAACTTGTGCTCCTAATATACAGTAAACAAAAGCTTCAGCGGATCGATTTAATCTACCAAGCCCTGCTTTAGTGAGCCCATGTCCACTTGTTGGGATAAACCAAGCATATTTGAAATCGGCAAAGTCATCATTACGTATAAATGAAATGAGATTACCCTTTTCTTTCTTACCTCCTTCATCAGCGAATTTACCACCTTCACCAGGCCATTGATCTGCTTCAACATCATAATTCCTTATAATATGTACATTTTGATATCCCCCTCCTTTTCCATGATATCCCGCGCCATAATCAAGGAATATATCTCCTAATCCTCCATTTCTTCCGCCTTTCCATCTAAAATCGGAATTATTAGCAATTCCAAATTCAGCGCACAATCGTTGATATGCAACTTTACTATATGGATTATTATTTATCACAAAAGGTTGCTCATCAGGTAAAGGAAGGCTTAATTCATACAGTATTCGCCTTATTGTGAAATACACATGAAACTTGATAAAGCTACTAACTACTTTAGGATAATTTAGACCCTCGAAAGGACTTATACCACAACCAGATGTTGCACACCAAACTGCAAAGTTAAGTTGTTGCGGCCAATAATTCATATCAGGGGCGTTCAACCATTTTCTACTCTTCTTTCCAAATTTGAAAGTTACAACTTGTGATGTAAATATGTTTCTCATCTTTGCTGTAAATTTCTTCGTATTTGACACGTATATATCAAGCGAGGTTAGCATTTTTGTTATATCAGTTGAAAAGTCATCAAAATTAACAGCCGGTATTGGATAAGTTCGATTAGTCAATGTTAAACTTTCAGGAAATGAACTAAATTCTTCGCCATTCAAACCCAAATCTTTCCATAAAAGCCTTTTAATATTAGGTGATATGTCATCAGTCCATGTTTTTCCAGTAGGATCATCATTTGTCATTATTGTTGTTCCATCAACTTTCCATTTAATATAACCACCATACGAATCATTAAAAAATGTAAATTTATCAAGGTTAGACTTTGGATATCTATTTCTAAAAGAATTGAGTAACATTTTATTCTTTATGTTTACTTCGCTTCGCTCAGGTCTTTAGACCTAGAATAAGATGTAAAGTCTTTAAAACAGTTCTTTTCTAACACCTGCAAAACAATTACATCCTACATCAGTTTTCTCATATGAAATTTTTAATGATCTGGCGTGGTTAGTTCTTTTAATATTTCCGCCCGAACCTCCGTCCTTATCTGATTCATATTTAAGTTTTTTTCTGTATCTTTCCGGGTTTTTTGCCGGATTTCGAGTGTTAGTTTTTCAAACTTATCCACCTCTGATAAAATTAGAGAAAATTCTTGATCGGATATGTTATTATCTTTCAACGCCTTTGAAACCAAGTCGTGAATGGTATTTACTTTTGCTTTTGCTAGAGAAACTGTCTGTTCATGTTTACTAACTTTATGGTAAAGCCGTTTAGAAGCTGCGCCAAATCCAACAGATACCCCCCCACAAATTCCACCGACAACGCCCAACGGAACGCCAATAATAGCACCAAAACCGGTAAGAGAAGTTCCAAGCCCGCTTGCAGATAGAATAACAGAAAGCATTCCACTACAAACACTGATTTTTGTAAATATACCTCTTGCTCTATTGTATTTTTTCCTAACATCCTCGTAATGTTTAATTTCCTTTTGAAGATTATTTAATACTTCGCATGACTTTTGTATTCTGAAATTATTAGGATCGCTATTTGTTGGTAATCGTGGATAAATCGAGGGCTCTGCTTGACCGTAAATTCTATTGTACTCATCCATATTGTATTTTACTGATCAACATGATATCTTTAAATTTGTTACTTTCTCTTCTTTTTAAACTGTTCCACAAAATATATAACCACAGCCATTATCAACAACCAAGCGTTCTTACCTAAAAATCCAATAACTTCACCAGCTGTTTTGAACAAAAAGCTTACAATCGCTCCAACCATTCCTGGTAATATTTCACCGAGTTTCTTACCAATAGCTTTCAACCCATTACCAACGCCTTTACCTAATGTGGATAGACCTTTAGAAAGATTAGAAACTATAACACCAATAACCACCCCTACAGCACTTACAACTGAAAATACTGTAAAACCATACTTTTTGAAGATGTGCTTCACACGCTCTCGTAATGGTAGATTTTTAAGTATTTCTTCATTTTTACTCTCAATATCAGCTATTTGTTCTTGGTTGTAAATAATACTCTTTCTTGCAAGTTCTCTAAATTTATCAACTTCAGCTTGTAATCTTTCATTACTACTTTCTAAAATTGTTAAATTTGACTGTCCCTTATTATATTTTTCTAGTTCATTTTTTGTTTTATTTAACTCAAATTTAAGTTCCCCAACCTCAGTTTTGGATACTATCTTCTCTTCTACAGCAGCGGCTAAATAGCCTTCAAGATCTTTGATTGTGGATTCTTTTTGCTCTATGATTCTCCGCCTCTCTTTATCATTAATAATATGTCTTTGTATCTCCCCTTCATTTGTTTCATTTGTTGCACTCAAACCAGCTAGTGCGTTTTTTAAATCCTTAATTTCTTCATTCTTTTCAACCAATATTGATGCTAATTGATGAATTTTTTCATTATCTTCATTCAACCGCGATAAAAGATTATCATTTTTTCTAAGTATGGTTTCATAATCAACACCTAGAGCTTTTTTGATTGTATCATTAAGTTCATCATTCAATTTATCACCTTTGAATAATGAGTAAGTTTTTGCTCCTTTCATTTTCAATTTTACTTTTAAATCTCCATATTCATCAAACCAATGAAAAAACCGCGATGTGTCTGCATCAGGAAAATATGATTTAATCTCATCTCCAGATTCATCTTTATTTTTTTCACTTTCCCAAATAATAGTTTTTGGCGATTTAGGTCTTGCCCCCTCACTCTCATAATCTATACCGCCAAATGAAGTTTCTGCCACCGCATCATCGGGGTTAATTACCCTAGTGGTGGATGATATTGGATCCATTTCCATATTTTCTCTATCAACATCATCATCTAGATCAGCCGGTTCAAAGTTTGGTATTAATGGTTCTTTTTCTGCCATGATTTTTTACTCATCAGTAAGAAATCTTTAGACCTAAAAGTTATGTTTGTAAATGATATAAAAAATGGAAATAAAAGATATTACTGAACATATTAGTTTTAATAACATAAGAAAAATGTTTAATGAAGGAATAATTACAGAAAATCTAACTTCTAATTTAAAAGATAAAGATCAAAAAGAATTACTTAAATTAATTATAAATGATGATAAAAAAAGAAAATTATGTTAGATAGTATTTAAATTTTTAAATAACAATTTAATTATAAAACAATTAATGTTTTTATAATTTAAAAGAATTTACTAGCTGTATACCCCAACGCCAACATTCCACCTCCCACATATGCCATTTCACCCATCTTTTGATTGTTACTAGGTCTATAATAATCCGCAAATTTTGGTTCGTGCATTTGACTATACAATTCTAATGATTCATCAGTTTTTGAAAGATTTTTTGATGCTTGATATTTTTCATCTTTTTGTTTCATTTTCCAATCAATTAGTTTCTGTCTATTTTCTTGATATTCAGCGTAATCTTTTTGATATTTTTCTAATGCTTTATCGTGTCTTATTCTTTCTGTATCTGTTTTATCACCAGAGAGATATTTTGCAAGATATGATCCACCAACAAAGGCGGTTGCATTTAATACGGCTCCACCTAACATCATTGCTATTGTTGCCATTTTTAATTATTTTGGTAAAATCTTTTGATCCTCTAAATATGTTTTTAGGTACATACTACCCGACAATACAGCCACCCATTTTGCATAATTTGTAATACTTGAGGATGGATCGTTCATAAATGATTCTCTCATTGCTTTTTTAGCTATATAACCAACAGCAGCTGCTAACCCAATAAGTACTGCCGAATCAGTAACAGTTTTCACAAGTTTGTTTTCAGTTGACATAATTTTTTTACTACATCAGAAAGAAACCTTTAAACTACTTTCCTCATATCATTCCCATTTTTATAGGTTGTGGTTGGTTGGGGATATTCATAGGAACTTTGGTTGGAACTTGAGATAAATCTACTATTCTATTTTTATTATCCTCCTTTAGACTTTGTCGGTATCTCATAAACATATCAAATGCTGTAAACCCTATTCCAATAATGGATAATACAGTAGTAAAAGATAATTCTGGAATCCATGCTTTTGGTTCTGTACCTCCCTTCAGTCGGTCTGTATTTTCTTCTTCCTTTTCACGTTTCATCTCCCTAGCCAATGCTTCTTTCGCTTTTTTGTTATATTCTGCTAATTTCTTACCAGCAGCAACCTTTTTAGGATCTTTTGCCCTCTTTTTACGTTCTTTATCTTTAACAACAGGATCCGCCGTAATTTGCTCGACAACTTCTGTTCCCCCTTCACTCCGGCTTTGCTCGATTTGTTCAGTTTGGTCAGACATTATTATTTTATTTCACAAAGTAAAGAATCTTTAAATCAGTTGTGCTCAGTAAACAGTATCAGACCTGCTCGGTTGTATTTGAAATCTCTTGATTTTTATGCTCAGTTGTACTTGTAAATTGTTGATTTTTGTTGAATTTAATGTGTTTAGCAACCTGAAATAGCCCACTAGCAAGTGCTGCCAATCTTCCTGCTTTCAATGCTAAAAGCCCTACAATGTTTGTTAGTTCACGATTAACCAAATCATCATTTTTCAAATCATCACAAAGAGCTTCTATATCATCCACAGGAACCATGTAAGAAATAACTTTAGAAATTAGTTGAAGAGATGAATCTACCAACCCGCCACTAATTTTCTTACCCAATACTGCCTGATATCGATTATAATATTTATCAACATCTTTCACTGATAATTTTTTTATATCACCTAGACTCATATCAACACCTAAATATTCTTTTGTGGTTCCAAGAGCTGCTAGAATAGCTAGTGATTCTTGTTTGATTTCAAGTTCATGTTCCTCTCTTCGTTCGGTATCATCATTATCTTTTACCCCAGTCTTTTCTTCCTCTATATCCTTCAGATCAGCAGAGCCGATATAATCTTCTACACCTGTCATCTTATAATTTTCTAATAATACAAAGATTCTTTTAGACCTCTTAAGGCCGCGCTACGCCCCGTTTGGAACTTCCAAATAACAATTAAATGGGTGACGTAAAGATAAACAAATTCTAGAATATTTTTCAGTTTTCAGGAGTTGTACAAACTTTTTACTAGTTTCAGGGTCTAAATCACCCCCATAATCTTCAAAAAACATCTTCATACCTTTCTGCGAGGGGTTATGAAATGAAACAACGCAAGCTACATTTTCACGGAATGGTTTTGCTATCGATGTTAATTGCTGAGTGAGAACCCAAACTGATAATCCATGATGCCTTCCGGAGAAAGCTAAATCAATAAACTTGTTCGATCGTTTTTTCAGATCATTTGAAACAGCGCAATCGTCTAAAATTATTAGTGTATTTGTTCCAGAGAATAAAGTTTGACAATCAGTTAATAACTCATTAATCTCATCAATATTACTAGCATCTGGTGATAATACAAAGAAACATTTATCCCCTCTAGCAAAATTATAATATGTTTTATTTTTAGAATAAGTTGGGCATATTAAAACAATGAATTCAAACAATTTTCGAAATGGACCCCGTAGTTGATCTATAATGTACTTTGTCTTTCCACAATTTGTTGGCCCAGTTATAATACAGTTAAAAGGAATTTTATCTCGTAATTCTTCCATCTTTTCTTTTAACTAATACATTATTGATCTTAAGTTTGAATTCATAACCTCCATTAATGCATCAGCTACAACAAACATATAACAAGTAATAACACCAGACCCGCCAACTTTTCTTCTCATTTCTATTTTTATACCATCTTGTGCGTTGTTTAAGGCTAGACCACCCCCATGAATACCATTATCTGGATTAGTTCTCAAATCTATCCACAGGGAAAACTTGTTATTATAAAAATCCTTTTCTTTCCTGTAATTGACCTTCTGGGTAGATTAATATGTTGATTTATAACACCGTCATTAGGTCTGGATATGGTGAAAGTTTTGTGTAGAGTGACATTCTCGTACATGAATCCTTTACCAACCTGATAAGCCGCCTGTGCCTCACGAGCTAAGTATTCGCTTGATATACAAGAATATTCCAACTCAAGGTTTGTTATTTTGTAAGTTGGAGTCTTGGTCGCGTCAGAATAGACAACAATATCGTTAACTGGAGCCAGTGTAATCTCAAAGATTAGTTGATGATCTAATGCCTTTGGATAGAAAACCCCATGATCTTTGAGTATAGGATGATTTAGCGGGATATGGTACTTGGTGTTATGTACTGCTGCAAGAGCCACTTCATTTGCATCTGTGTCTACTTTATCACCTGCATTTGTCCGGAGCTTCCTCATGTTTCTAGAAGAAATACCTTGTTTTAATCTATCCTCACGTTCTTCATCTGTTAAGAATAAGTCATGGTATGTTTGAAATATGTCGTATCTTTGAGTATCCTGTAGTGTTTCACCACCAAAAAGAACCCTGAGTCTGGTTACAAGGTTACTACCTACATTATTCACGAGGGTGTTATCTTCATGACCATCAACATCCAGGTTAAATACTAGATATACACTTCCTGGTACAATCACTAAATTTTCAGAAAGTTTAGGAATATTTATATATAACGTTTCTTCAGGATTAGCTGATGATGGGTTTAGTGTAATTCTATTCAATGTTGATTCTGCTTTCAAACCTAGTGGATCTCTTGGAATCCTGTTTGGGTTAATTTTTTCAGATATGGTTGTCATATTTATTTATAAGATACTTTGGTTAATCTTTAAATGAGTAACGAAAACATATCCCAAAGGTTATCAAAAAATTTCAGTAGGATATATTATTCAACTGAAGGGTATTGGAAAGGATATTCTGCAATTAATAAATTAGCTGAAAAGGTGAAAGTAAGTGAAAATTTGGCTAAACAATGGCTTCAGAAACAAGCAATATGGCAAATATATCTACCCGCTCCAAAGTATATTCCTAGACCGCACTGGACTGTGGATAAACCTAATCAGATTCACCAAGCGGATTTATTATTTTTACCTCATGATAGAGTTGGAAGAAAAACATATAAATACGCATTAGTTGTGGTTGATGTTGCTTCAAGATATAAAGATGCTGAACCATTAACCTCAAAAGAAAGTAGGGAAATTTCAAATGCTTTTGAAAAAATATATTCCAGAAAGTTAAAATATCCTAAAACATTAATGGTTGATCCGGGAAAAGAATTTATGGGTGATGTAACAAAACTTATGAATTACCATAATGTAAACATTCAAAGAAGTGAAGCTGGAAATCATAGAGCGCAGGCTTTTGTTGAAAGGGCAAATAAAATATTAGGTGAAAGATTATTTAGTCATCAATATGCACAAGAAATGCTTCAGGATGAAAGATCAAGAGTATGGGTGAAACGATTACCACATATTCTAAAAACTTTGAACAATACACCAACAAGAATAACTGGTAAAGAGCCAGATAAAGCTATAAAACAGAAAGAAGTGGAACTTGAAACCAAAAGATATAATCGAGTTGTTGGTGTTGATGAGGTAAGATTATCTCCTTTTGTTAGAGTTAGATATTTATTATCTCCTGGTGAACTTGAGGGTGGTGAAAAAAGACGAGCTACTGATCTTATTTGGAGCATCAAAGTTTATGATATTTCTAGAAGTGTTATTTCACCTAATCAACCAGTTTTGTATTATTTAGTAGACGGTCCTAGACGAGGATTTGTAAGGGAAGAATTGCAGGTTATTCCTTATGATACTGAGTTACCTCCTAATTCTGTTTTGGAAAGATAATATTACAATCATCATCTATTTTTATATCCAAACTATAATGTCCATATGGAAGAGTATTTATTCCATCTTCTTCAACATATCTCTTATCATCGGTTGGGTTTAGTGCAATTTTATTAACGATTTGTGTGTAAACATTATGTTTTTCTGTTCTAATTAAGTTCTGTTTTCTCATTTGTGATTTTCTATTTAATACACAATCTCTGAAATCATTAAAACTCATATCTTTCTCAATTACTGATTTCTTTGTTCCTTTATTCTTTTTTATCTCTTCACCATTAGCCATTTTTACGCTATATTGTTTAGCACCAGACCCTGCAAACTCTTCAGCTATAATTCCACCAAACTCATCTTTCATAATTCCAATTACTTTTTTGTTTACGCCAGTCTCAATCCCGGAAGGGTGATATTTAGGGTAATTACTAGTATCAAACATTTCTCTAACATCAGGGCTAATATCTTTGTAGAAATCTTCTGTTTCTATATGATAAACAAGGCTATCTGTATCTGTCATAAGTAATTTTGCTTTTTCTCCATATTTCTTTTTAATATAATTATAATGAAAATCATACATTATTTGTTTGCTTCGATCTAAAATGCAAAAACCCACATAAATTGGCTTATTAAAATTTATCTTTATTTTCTTCATCTTTATTCCAACTAGATTATCAGAAAAGATAGTAAAGCCATCAAAGCTGGGTTTTTTTACTAGTTTTTTTGCTTCTTTTTCATTAGTAACTAATCTAAAATCTATCCTTTTTCTTACATTTTCCATCGTTTTACCAAATACAGCGTTATTCATTAATTTGAAAAAATCCTTTTCAAAATCATTCTTTGCTTGAGATCTTAATTTAGTATTCAAGTCAATGTATGGTTTTAACCATGCTGACTCTTTGAATTTGAGAACTTTATGTATCTTTGTTATTTCTAATCCCTCACTTTCATAAAATTTTAACGTTTCATGATGAACAACATAATATTTCTTATCAAATAAGTTTGGAATTAATTTCTTTACTTTATTAACAGTTAGTTTTTCTGGAGCTAAAGGGTAATCTTTATGTAAATCATGGAGATGTTTTGAGTATTTCAAATCAACCATAAGTATGCAGGGATTAACTCTCCAATTTTTAAACTCCTCTTTTTTCACCCATTCAAAACCATGGGTGGGAAGATTTCCACTCATTCCTGCTCCATATAAGTTATTTGCATCAAGATAAATAATATATGATGTGATTAGACTTGATATAAAATTTTCCATATATGGATTGTTGGCTTTAGCATGTCTTTTTGATATTTGTGCAACCCCACCTCTAATACCTTTCTCAATAAAAAGTAACATATCAACATCAGTAAACAACTCCAATTTAACTTTGGTTAATTTTAACATTGCATCCCAAGCTAGTCCTGGGGATGTAAAATAGTGAGCAGGATCTAAATCACAATTCTTTTGACAAATATCTCTGAAATTCTCAAATACATCAGCTAAAAATAATGTGTCTGTCATAAGATAAAGATCGTGATATTCTCGCATTGATTTAATGTTAAAGATATCAAATATATTTTGTGCGTGTTTGTAATCTTCTTCATTTATATCTTCATCATTTAGTTTTGAATAAAATGCTTTCTTTGGTGGAAGTTTAGTTTCATTAAGCTTGTTAAGACTGTCAAAATAATCATAAGGAAATACCCCCTTCCTCAACAATAAATATGTCTTATCTCCAAATACTTTTTTTATTTCTTTTAATTCATCATCTTTTGGGGAAATACATCTTTTATCAACTAACATACATGTATCACATTTTTTGCATCTACCAATACCTTTATACTCTTCAACTTTCCCGTCTTTTTCATATATCTTCAAACAATCACCTGGTTTGCAAGTTTTACACTTTCCACATTTTGTAAGATTTTCAACTAATTTTCCAAGGCCGGTGGACATAAATTTTAAAGAATCAATAAATCTTATAGTTATATTAATAGGATTACCATTATCATAATGTCCCATTAAAATTTTCTTTGAAAAACTAATATACCTTTCTTCAGTATTGGCTATACATTCTATTTTTCCTTTTGTTGAACAAAGATTCTTAATAAATAAATGTGAATCATATCCAGACATATTATGAGCTATTACTGGTATGAAATTAGGTATTTTATAATTTATATTGCAACTATCATGCGCCGCACCTCTATACTTTCCTGTAAGATGACAATGATCTATTACTTTTTTATGTTTTTTATTTTTACTTTCTGTAAATTTACCCTCACAGATATGACAGTGAGATTCATTTTCATATTCATTCTTAATTTCTTCTGACATGTTTTTCTTATCATAGAATCTAAACTTTTCTTTTCTTTCTTCCATTATTTTGTGAATTTTTCTAATATCCCTTTCCAAATATTCTACAAATATCTTTCCCACATCATCCTCATCAGATTTTGCAGTATATTGTACAATTTGATTAAAATCTGGCGGTAATAGGCTATCATCAAAACAAACGATTTTATAACAGAAGCCAGATGCTTTATGTAGTTGATATTTTTTAGTAAAACTTTTAATATCTCTTGGTGAACATGTATTTATTGGTATTAGTCGACTTTCAAAGTCTAAATAAATAACAAAGGGTGCTCGCATTTTATGTTTAAAATTTTTAAAAATAACGAATTTTGGACTTCCATCTTTATTCTTTACCATATCAATTATAACTTCTCCGTTTGTATCACAATATTTTCTATGTTCGTATAAATGTATTTTTTCATAAAATGAATTGAAACATCTGAGGCAAAAATATTTTTTGTTTTTGTTTTTATCAATTTCAGAGGATAATAATCTACTAATATCAGTTATTGGACAATAGTGGCTTGCTCCATCATCATAAGATACCAAAAGCAGATTTAGAACTTTACAGCTACATAGTTTACATTCATCTTTGTTACAATCACATTTATTACATCCACATTTCTCACATTCTTGTTTTATACATTCTTTCTCACATTCTTTTTTGTTGCTGTTACATTCTTTTTTCCTACACCCACAATTCTTACATTCTTGTTTTTTCTTACAATCACATTTATCGCTTATTCTTAGTGGATATAATTTATCATCTTCATATCCCAATACATTAACAACAAATGGGTTTTGTTTTTCAAATATGCTAATATCTTTTAATTTCATGGGTATGCTCATTCCGCTGAAATTTAACTTTTTGGAATTTTCTCGCAATTCATCATTTATTCTCTCTCTATGATGTTTTCTAGGAAATGCAGCTTCTGTTAATGAGTTTTGTCCGCAGTTCTGATCCTTATTCTTTATGTTAATAGCAGCTTTTTTTGATGCTAATCTGGGAGGTAGTGGTCGATATGAACTTCCAGAAATAATTTGATATGGAACTGTGCCGATTTCAAAACATACTACGGAATCTAATTCATAAACGCCTGAAGGGTTATTAGTTAGAAATTTTTCAATCTTATTAATTATATTTTTAACCATATTATCATATAATTCTGATAAATTGCTTGCTTTAGTAATTATTTCTGAAGGGGGGTGAAAGTATTTATCTTCTTCTACTTTAATTTCATTTTTAAGTAGCGACTTTCTTATCATCTTACATGTTAATATAAATTTCCCCTTTATTGGTTTCTTTTCTTGATTAATTATATCTATAACTTTTTGTTTTATTTTTTTCAAGAATTCTTCAGGGTCATATCCTTTCTTTCCATTTATTTTGTAAGTTTTCAAATATCCTTTAATCGCTTTTTTTTCATAAAATGTTAACTCTTCCTCATTTTCCTGTTCATAATTTTTTACATTTCCTTTTGTTTTAGGTCTAGCGCCTTCTTTCTCATAATCTCTATCTATGATTTGATCTTTTTTTTTCTTTCTATTCCTCCTCCTCTTTCTATTCCTCCTCTTTCTTTTTTTTGTTTTATCCTCCCCTATAGTTGATTCTTCTTCTTTTTCGGGTTTTATTTTAGGTTTAACACCTTCTTTCTCATAATCTCTAAAACTTTCTGTAATTGTTGTATTGGTTTTTTGTAACTGAGCTTGTAGTCTTTGTATTTTTTCTTGATTTTTTTGTATTTGTTCTTCTTGTTGTTTTATTTTAGTTTGTTCTTCTATTTGTTCTTCTAGTTTTCTTATTTGTTCTTCTTGTTGTTTTATTTTTTGATTATAATAGGTTTTTGATTGATAAATATTTTTCTCAACTCTAGGTTTAGGTTTTGAAATAGGTCTAGGAATAAGACTAGCTGATTTTCTAGTATTTAAAACATCGGGAGTTTGTTTTCTTGGAATACGGGGTCTTGGATTTAATATCTCTGGTGTTTTAGGTCTATCATCAATAAGTCCTCGCCGGTAATTTTCCAAATCTTCAACTGTTTCAATTCCCTTTTCTTTCAATGCTTCAATTTTTCCTGCTTTACGCAAATCGTGCCATTTAGGTAATTTCAATTCTTTTACAATTTCCCTCAATTCAGCATCTTTTAATTGGTTGATATTCACGTTTTCCATTATTTAAATTAATTATAATTTTGTCTTTAAACCGTAATTAAAAACTCAAATTTTTTTCACGAAATTTTCACGAAATTTTTTTGCTGACACATATTTTGTGGATGATCCATAAAAGCTATGCGGGGTGGCGCGGGTGTGGGGTGGGTGTGGGGTGGGTGTGGGGTGGGTGTGGGGTGGGTGTGGGGTGGGTGTGGGGTGGGGTGGGTGCAAGTTCGAAAACCTCCGCAGAGGATTTGCAGAATTTTTCACGAAATTTTTCACGGATTTTTCACGGATTTTTCATGGATTTTTTTCACGGATTTTTGCTGTCCTAGCCCCGTAGTTTTACCACTCTCTCCTTGTGCTTCGTCAAGCGTTTGATTTCCTCCCACACGAATGGAGGGAAGGAACGCGTGACCACGCCCATAGAGCGTCTGTGTAGGAGGCTAATTAAACTTTTGAGAAATGAGGTAGGCGAAAATCTTGTCGCAGGGGCATAGCTGGAGGGTCCTGGAGTACCTGTGACCTTTGTGAAACTAAAATAGAGTAATTTGTTTTACGTGGAACTCAATTCATCTGTGCAGCTATTTTGTAGGCCTGTTCCTTCCCCACGTTCACTGCTCATCCGAAAAAAATATCACTTTTAGTCAAAAAACGGCAGGGATGTAGACATGCTAATCTGGTAAGTACCCTGGGTGTGACACAGTATGACCCACTCCTAGCTACGCTTCTCCGTTTTTACTTTGTTCCAAATCCCTGCTTAGTGTTGTAAGGAGAACTTCTTACTCCCTTTCCGGCGACGAAGCGGATTCCTTCCACGTTTTCAGAATTTAGTGTCTTGTAGTTTTAATCTTATATTGTTACTAATGAAACTGACCTTTACCCTCTTAAGGTACAAATGTCTCCATTGCTACAATTTCACTCTCTGTCAGGTAGGTCTGACTCGAAAGTGTATGTAACACGCAATAGGAGGCGATTACACACCCGACGGGGGGAGGGAAGGTGTACAGTTGTGTTTGAATTGATATGGGTCGAACCGTCTTTGTCTTGATTAGTTTTCCATCCCAAAACTGCTTTTTAGAGACTTTTTACTCACAGAGGTGTTACAGTGTCCAGCGTTTAGAGCCATAAGGCGTGTTAGAATCAGAATCAGAATTTGGTCAGAAATGAATCAGCAAGATTGCTAGGCGCCACAACTAGAAAAAAATTATCATTGAGGCAATGTTCATGGTTAAATACAGGTGTTTAGGACTACACTGAAGCACAAAACTGAGGTCACGCATGATTTGACAAAAAATCCGCATTGTAGTCTCAAAATGACTGTGGCAAATGCCTCGGTTCGCCTCTTACTGTTTCCGGCACCGATTAGTTGTTTATGGACGAGTGCAATCACTAATATTCACTCTTCGTTGATATTATGTATTAATCCCCACCCACCCCAACCCCCTTACCAACGTAAGAAACCCTGGATGATGGTCTTTAAGCCTGAAACTTGGACAGTAAAGTGAACAATATTAACGAAGCAGTCAGTTCCGATTATTCGCTGATAATATGGTAGATGTCAAAGAAGGCTGATTCAAGTTTGCGATGTTTCAGAACTGTTTTTGGCGAGGCAAATCTGCGCAAACCCACAAACAGGACCATGACGTCAGAGAGTACTCCACGTGGGTAAGTTTGAGAGTAACCTGAAGTGGACGGAAACCCGCTGACTTATGCAAACCGGTGTCGCATTCATGGATAGTAACCTGACCTATAGTGAAATCTGTAAATCACTCATTTTGAATTACATGATGTTTGTGAACACTCCTAACGTGTAACGAGTGTAACGAGTTATCTCCCAGTCTTAGCGACTCTGCAAACAAAATAGCTTTTCCTTTACCAAGAACTAAAGAATGTAAAGGTAGCTGTTTATACCTTAAGAACTGCAACGCTAAAATAAGATACACTTCTGTTATACACTGAGGTGCTTGAATGGCTTCTCTAGCCGAAACGTTCTCGGCTCTTTTGAGAGATAGTCGTGGGAACTTTCCGAGCCTTAAAAACCAGTGGTGAAAGTATATTTCCTTCATTCTAAAATTCTGTTCTTTTAACTAATCTTAAAGAGAAGAATGTCTCGCTTTCTGAGAAAGTTTCAAGGGCAGAAACGTCTTTGGTCATGTTGAAAATTACTCTCAAAGTTGGGTCGGAAAGTTGATAGTAACGATGATGATGATAATGATGTTGATAATGATAAAAATAATGATAATTAGTAGTATAGGTGGAGTCAATCAAATACCACCTACTATAGAAACCGTTTTTCAGCGTGGAAAGGTCCCCAAGTATAAAAGGAAGAGGTTTCAATTTGTGTTGTTTATGAGACCCGAAGATTAACCGAAGATGACCCGAAGATTTTCCGAGCGTTTTCCGAAAGTTAATGAGCTATTTCAATTTAGACAAATATGCATACTATAAATCTTCGGAAAAACGTTGGCGCACCATTTAGAGAGTGGTGAGTTCGAGAAAAGAAAAACTCCGGTGACCAGACGGGCGAGGGAACATCCAATTAGAGAAATATTATATTCGCTGTTATATAGAAATGCCCACCGTCAAAGTATTACGCTCTTTGGCGAGAAGCTACGAGCTACCCGGCCGCTCGAAGTATAAGAGAAAAGATGACCTCCGGGCAATCGGGGAGGCTCGCGCCGCGGAATGGAAGAAAAGACTCCGGCGAGCGATACACACGGGAAGATACCCTGCTATCAGAGGCGATGTAGAGAACCCCCACAAGAAGTGGCAGCGGGCTCGCGAACTTCGTCAAATCGCAGGAGAGGTCGACATTGCTCTCCTCGCAGAGGGTGTCCGAAAGAGGACTACCCCCATCCAGAGGCTAGAGGTCCTCCAAAAGATCCAAAACCGACGAAACGAATCCCTAGCGCGCTCTATCGTGCGAGAGGGGGCACGTATACTCGAAGATTTGGATGGAGAAAGAGAAGGAGAGGAAGCTGGTCGACGCTTCTGGAAATGGACTTTCTATCGAGGCGTGGCTGACCCTCTCGTGGATCGGATCATGGATAAGTTACGAGCACGGGTCGACTTCAGTTTCTATCTACACTACAGCTATACCTATCGGTTAAAGAACCTCGAAACAGGTGGAATTATGCTGTATCACAAAACCGTAAAAGGCAGTCCTTGGATCCAGCGGCTCGAGACGGAAGCTAGAGACTGGGTGCAGGCGGAAGACGAGAAGCGCTTGAGTGGTGACCAAATCAACCGACCTAACACCAAGTGGGTCTTCATCCGCTTTATCTCTGTGGAAGTAAGAGTTGTAGTAGATCGGCAGGCGCCTCTGTTGGGGACAGGACCATTACCCAGCTGGCTCAGAAGAAAGCCTGGGATGTATTCCTTGGACACGTATGGAGATAACCTCTGCCTCTTTCGGTGTATCGCCGTTCATCGAGGTGCGCGCGCAGATCGTTGCACCGTCCAAACCCGAGCTCTTGCGACAGAGTTATTCAAAACGCCAGACATCCTAGGTACGCACCTGGGCGACCTTCGGAAAGTAGAGGCTCACCTCCGGATCGGGATCCGGGTATACAAACCAACAGAAGGTGGAGACTGGCTTCTTCGGAGACAACCAGCGCACTACGAAAAAGTAGGCACCCCACCAATGACGATCAGTGTCTACGAGAACCACGCGTTTCTGATTCGCGATATCAAGATACTCGCGCATGCATACGTGTGTGGGAACTGCAATGCGCGGTTCACAAAGTCCTGCAACCTCCTTCGACATGCAGACCGTTGCCTCCAAGGTGAGATGAAAGTTGTCTGCCGAGGAGAGAAAGTGGAAGCTCCCCCGTCGGTCTATGAGAAGGCTTTCTATCCACAGAAATGGGATAGCATCCAAGCAGTACAGTGGCTCGAGCATGAAGCCCGAACCTGAGGGATACACATCCACCACCAACTATGTGGTCATGGAGGCGAGCGAATGATAGAAGATAGCCAAGTAGACGGGTATGATCCCATCTCCAAGACTGTCTTCCAATACAATGGTTGCCTCTGGCATGGGTGCAGAGTTTGTTTCCCAACGGCGAGGCAACGGAGGGAGCTACTTCTGAATCTCACCAAGAAAAAGGGCAGCTCTGTTACGCGTGAAATGGCATACCAACAGACGCTTGCGCGTGAAGCTAAGATCCGAGCGGCCGGGTATCAGCTTGTAGTCCGGTGGCAGCACGAGCGTCCAGCGCCTTGGCGCAACGAGTGCATCCCCGATCAAAAAACCGAAACGTATCCCCACGCGATCGTGTACGACTTCGAGAGTTATCTTGACAAGTCCAGCAGACGCCAGCCCACCCAGGATTTGACCCTAGAAGGGGCCCACGTGCCGATCTCTGTGTCGATAGCGGACACGCTGGATCCAGCCCCCGAGCATCTATGCATTCGAGACCCGAAGTTGCTCGTCGAGGAATTCATTCGAGCACTAGAACGGCGAGCCCAGCGCTTGCGCGCAGATGTTCGCCGTCAGTTCCTACCAGACAGTATCGAGCTCTTACCCAAAAAGTATCGACAAGCGATCGAAGAGTGGTGCGACCAAGTCCCCGTGCTCGGGTTCAATTCGGGGAAGTACGACTTGAACTTGATCCGGAACTACTTCGTCGAGAGGCTTTGCCAGACGACCGACCAGACCATCAAAGTTGGTTGTAAGGCTAACCAAATCATGTTTATTACGACTCCGGACTTCAAATTCCTGGACGTCTTGAACTACATCGGCCCCTGGCAAAACCTACGACGCCTGGGTCAAAGCGTATGGGTGCACCCACACCAAGTCCTGGTTTCCCTATTAGTGGTTTGACAACCCAGAGAAGCTTGACTTCCCCGGCCTACCCGACTACCCCAACTGGTATTCGAAGTTGAAAGCTTCCTTCCCCCTTTCGTTGTCGGAATATCGCACGTGCCAGAAGCTGTTCCGCGAGAGGGGGTTCCGGACCTTCGCGGACTGGCTCCGCTACTACAACAATCTCGATGTGGGGCCTTTCGTCGAAGCCCTACAAAAGATGCGCGACTTCTACACCGTTTACGGAATCGACATATTCAAAGACGCGGTAAGCCTACCTGGGGTCTCGATGAGGTTCGTCCTCCGCGGGACGCTGAAAGGACCCGAGGCGCCGGAGCTGTACGCCCCCAACAAAGAAGCGTACGACATGCTCAAAGCGAGCGTCACAGGGGGTCCCTCGATCGTATTCACAAGATATCACGAAGCGGGAGTCTCGCGGATCCATTCCCACCAGTACGCGGATGCCCTGCTCTGTCAACGCATCCTCGGCTACGACGCGAACGCGCTCTACCTCTCTACCATGGCAGCCCCTATGCCCTGTGGGGAGGGAACGGTGATCCACTACCGTAGTCCGGACGATGTCGATGGGTTTGTGGGGGCTCTACGAGAAGGAAGGTGGTTCGGGTTCGCCGAGGTTGACATCGAGGTCCCCGAACACCTCTGGCCAAAGTTCGAAGAAATGCCCCCGCTCTTCTACAGCAAGGAGGTTCACGAGACGGATGTCCCCCAGGAGATGCTTCTCTATTTAGAGCGTATGGGGCGAACCCGCTCAACAGATCCGAAGCTTGTAGGAGCGCTTTCCGCGAAGAAGATTCTGTTGTACGCCCTTCTGCTCCGCTGGTACCTAGCCCACAGGCTTGTCCTGACCGCGGTTTACCGGACGATCGACTACCGATCCCAGAAAATCTTCGGTTGGTTTGTCGACCAAGTCACAGAGGCTCGGCGACAAGGCGATGTGGTAAAAGAGAAAGCCCTCCTGGCCGATCTCTTCAAACTACTAGGGAATAGCTGCTACGGTAAATTCATCGAGGCGCTGGAGCGGCAGACGGAGGTGTCGTACACAGCCGACGAAGCGGTGGTCGATCGTGCTCTCCGCTCTTCCTGGTTCGAGGACCTCGACGAAATAGGTTCCGCCTACGAGATCCACAGGAGGAAGCAGAAGATCACCCGCCCGTTCCAAATCGGAATCACAGTCTATCAGCTAGCCAAACTGCGGATGCTCGAATTCTATTACGACTTCCTGGACCATTTCGTCGATAGAAGCTCCTTCGAGCTGATCCAGATGGATACCGATAGCCTGTACATGGGCATTGCCGGGAAAAACCTGGACGACGTCGTCCGCCCCGAGCTCCGCGAAGAGTTCGAGGGTTGCAAAAAGCAATGGCTTGCGTGGGACAAGTGGAGCGCCCGGACGCCAGGCCTGTTCAAACTCGAGTTCGAGGGTACACGTGCGATAGCTCTCTGCAGCAAGGCGTACTACGTCGACAATGGCGAGGGCAAAAACAAAACAGCTCTTCGCGGACAAAGCCTCGTTTGGGGCCGTCTCTGAGATAGTAGACCACAGGTTCACCCGGTCGAATGACAGCACGCGCCTGTTCGTACACCTCGAGGCTCCAAATTGGGTCCGTTGCGCGTCTTCGCCCACCCTCCTTCTCACCAGGCTGGTATAAATACCGTAAGTCGGCGTCAGACGAAAGTCTCTCCTCCTCCAAACCAACCGCCCTCCCTGGTACAACGGCGGAAGGTTTTTGTACCACCGATTTGGATTCGATGGCATCCTGCGGTTTTTTTCCGATCAACCGCGTCGGTTCGTTGTTCAAAGCCTCGACAACCGCAGGCAACCGAACCACCCACTGTACCGATCTTTCTCCTTCGGGAAGAAGCATCTCCTGGGCGTACTGGTAACCGAACAACCGCTCGGCTAGAGTCCGGTTGAACCTCTCAACGATCGCTTGGTCTCGGTGGATATCCACGCAGCCACGCCGGACTTCGGTATTGTGGCGAGCTAGTAGCGGCAAGACAGCTCCCATGAACTCTTTTCCCGGGTCGACTTGAAGTAGCTTGGGCCAGGACAAAGGGCTTCGCTTGTAGATGCGCTCCAACGCTCCAGCGACTTCTCTCCCTTCCTTGGAAGCCAAAGGTTCAGCCTCCTTGTAGCGCGAGGCAACATCGACCACGGTGAGAGCATACTTGTAAAGCTTCTGCCCTCGCCCAGGTCGGTCGTGGGGAAGAAATAGAAGATCGGCCTGATGAACCTCGTTTGGTGTTGAGACATATAATCTCGGCCTTGGTATGCGCTGTGGAGGCGGGAGGTAGATCTGCCAAATTGCCTGTTTTTCTAGCCAAGCCAGGGCTGTATCTTCAGAGACGCCAGCCGCGTCCGCCAACTTCTTCGACGCGGCGTGCCCCTTCCAATAGCCCTGAGGGCTGTAGTATATCTCTTCCATTGGTCTATAGCTCCATCGGGAAAAAAGCTGTTGTAGCCTCACAACCATCGGCTAGCAGCATACCCAATGGCGAGCATCCCACCCCCTACATAGGCCAATTCACCTGTTCGTTGGGAACTCGAAGGACGGTAATAATGGCTCCATTGCGGAGCGTCAACCGCTGTGGGACGAGGATGGGTTTTAGCGTACAGGTCGAGAGCGCGGTTCGTTGCGGCTGTGTCTTGGTCAGCGCGATTTCGCAGGCGTTCCTGCTCTACTTCCCAATCTGCCAGCTTCTCGCGGCGTTTCTGAAAGGCAGCCCAGTCAGCCTGGTACTTCTCCAAGGCTTTGTCGTGGCGCTTCCGCTCAGCCGCCATTGCATCGGGACCTTTTCCAGAAAGCGCCCGAGCGAGATACGACCCACCTACAAAGGCCGTAGCGTTCAGGATAGCCCCACCCACCATAACTGCGATGCTTACCATCTCTACTCAGTTGGGATTATCTTTTTATCAACTAAGTATTGCCTAGCTGCGACTGCTCCCGAGAGAACTGCAACCCACTTTGCGTAGTTTTCAATCGACGAGGAAGGGTCCGAGATCATAGTGGAGACGACTTTGTTGTCCATCGAGTCTATATCTAGCCAAATTTTATTCCATTATTCTACGAGTAGGCTCAGGTGTTGGCTGCTCTGGAAGAGCGCCGAAGGCTTGCTGGCCCTCCGGACGGGCACGACGCTCCCGCGGCAAGCTTCCAGCGTGGGACAGCCAGTGTGCTGCGCGTCGGTAGATCGTCGTAGACTCACAGACTCGGCTGCTGCTGCTTCTGTTGCGCGAGATACAGACTATACAGACTGGCCAAGAGACTCCCTGCAGCAATAAGGAGCCCCCAATTGACAGAGCTCCAGCTTGCTCCGGAGGAGCGCCGAGCCTCCGGTGCTGCGCGTCGGTAGACCGTCGTAGACAGGCTTGTCGTATCTCGGTGTGATTCCTCGAGCTATCTATCTCTCTCGTGTTCCTGCTCTCGAGCCAGAGCTTGTCGAGCTGCTTTGTTTCTAGCCGCGATGGCACAACCAGCCGCGACCCTATTAGGATTCTTCTGTTTAGTCGGTTCTCGGGGAGAGGTAGGTGCTGTAATACGATCTTCTTCCATCACTTTCAGACAAGATACTATACAAACATCAAAAAACTACTAGTATCTTTCAGTAAACTACGAGTAACTAACAGTAAACTACGAGTAATTATCAGTAAACTCAGATTAACTATCAGTAAACTCTGAGTAACTATCAGCATCAGCAAGAGGATCGCTAGCAGTCTTCGTGCCCGCTCCTACGGAGTCATCTGGGTCTGCGACCGTCGAGCCTCCGGTGCTGCGCGTCGGTAGACCGTCGCAGACAGACCCTGTGTGGCAACCTACATGCGCCAGAGCAGCCACTAGCGCCACCAAGTGACCTCCCCGGACTGCAATCCAGCCCGCCCCATAGCTTAACTCACGCCTGATCAGGGCATCCTGCTGGAGGTCTTCTAACAGCGATTGCTCGGAATCCAGCTGCTTACCTACGGCTCCCAACACACGGCTTACCACCTTGCACGCGACTTTTAAGAAGCCTTTAGAGAGACTGCGCTCGACCTGCTTTCCGAGGGTCGTCTGGTAACGAAGATGGAGCGAAGCAACCTCCTTCATCGAGAGCTTGTGGACGTCGCCCAGCGACATCTCCTTCCCCAAGTACTCCTTGGTATTGCCTGCGGCTGCCAGAATAGAAAGTGCCTCTCGTTCTTCTCGACAGTTGTCTACAGCGTCGTACGAGGTGATTCCTTCCTCGTGGAGAATTTCATCCAGCACGTTTCCTTCGACGTCCTCCATGGCTATATATCTCCCGAAACAATTTTGCTGGGAGCTGGGATTTCCAACACGATATCAAATGGATGACGGAGACGGAAGCAAAGTCTTGCGTACGGATGCTCCTTGAGCGCGGATAGCATTTGGTGGCGCTCCTCCTTGGGGTGTCCTACCCCGTAGTTTTCCCAAAGTATTTTCCCATCGAGCTCGCTCGGACTGTAAAAAGTCAACGTCGCGGCTACGTTCTCCCGGAAGGCTTTTGCCACGCTCGTGTACTGTTGGGTCAAAAGCCAAACTGAAAAATTCTTGTGCCTGCCAGAGAAAGCCAGCTCTACGAGAGCGCTGCGAATCATAGAATAAGCAACCAGAATAATTGGCTGCGAACCAGAATAAGCAGCACCTGGCCACGCCCTTCGAAGACCTCGGTGCAAAGTCGAAGACACTTTTCAATCTCACCACCCGAGTTCCCTGGTTCCAGGGCTACGAAGCCGGGGTCTTTGTGGGCAAATCCCCGATATGTTTTGTTGTGGACGTACGTCGGGCAAATCAAGCACACGACGTGAAACTTCCCTCGAAAAGGTCCGCGGAGAGCTTCGACAACCAGTCTCGACTTCCCGGAAGCTGTTGGACCAACTATAAGCAGGTGGCCGGGTATCAAGTCGGTGAGAAAATCCATCTAGGCTATATAAGGAGGCGATTAATAGTAGACGACTTGGCTATTGAGGTCAAATGCTGCGTCACCTAGGAGGAAGACGTGGCAGTTGACATTACCACTGCCGCCGGTCTTGCGATAGATCCGGAACTGGAACTGAAGATTTTTTCCGGGCCCGAGGGATGCTTGTCCGTCGCCGTGCACAAGGTGGTCGCGTGCCATGCGGAGATCGATGAAGATCCCGTATTTGTCATGGAAGAACCCAGTAGGGGTGATCCCAGAGAGTGGAGGAGCTTTGGGGTGCACCAACCACTCTGCGCCGGATCGCGCCGTCTCCCAAATATCTGCGGGTAACATACCTCTGGGGTAAAGCGTGTTGGGGACGCCGTTTAAGTCGAACTCAACCCTTGTCACGCCTGGGTTCAGGAAGACTTCGCTTTCTCGAGCTCCCGAGGTGTGCGGGTTGACGAACAGGAACAGGACACCCACAAAGCTTTTGAGTTGCGCGGGGATGTTGTCCGTGAGAATTGGATCGGTGGCCTTCGAGAAGGATAGCACTTTGTAGTGCGAGATGCGGTTGTAGAGAACCACGCTAGGGACGTGCTGCGCCACAATGAGCGACTGGATGACTTGGTACACCAATTCGATGTTTTTGAGCTCGTAGGTGGCAACCTTGGTCGGATCTGAGCTTTTGATGACATCTTCGGGGGCGGCGAGTGTGAGCTCCAACCGAATCGGTGGAAGACTTGCCGTATGGAGAGCGCCGTGGGTGCGCAGGAGCTCGAGATCGAGTGGTAGCCGATACTTGGGGAAGGCTACGGAAATTGCCACGTCCCCCGCCAAATCGCCTTTGTCGCCGGCCTCTGAGCGAATTTTGTTGATCGCGGTTGTCTGGATCCCCTGCTCGACGCGCCTTGCACGCTCTTCGGTGGGAAGCCACAGGTCGGAGAACACTCCAACAAGGTCGGCTCGATCCAGGTCCTCTAGGGTTTTATCACCAATCTTGACTTCCCTTCTCCGAATCAAGCAGCGCCCCAGGTTATCGACGACGCGGTTGTTGACATGTTTCGACGCTCCGCGTAGCTCCACCTCGGCCATAAGGGCTAGGGTGTCTGGGACTAGGACGGTGTCGGCGGGAAGTCTGGGGATGTCAACGTACAAGATCTCTTTGGGTTTCGCCGAGCTACGATGGAAGGTCAGGCGGTGGGTGACGCGATTTCCTTTTGCAGCCATCAAATTGCGCGGCTCCTCCCTTGGGTCAATCTTCTTGGAGATGTACGCCATTTTTACTTGTCTTGTATATGTATAGGCAGAAACAAAAATGGATATCAACCCTGATGAGATGACCCCTTTGATAGCCCCCGACGATACCGAGCCCGCCGGCGCTGAAGGTGGGAGGGTTAACCCCAGCTTCGACCCCGCCGATCTGCCGGAGGGTGGAGAACAATTCGGGATGTATGACTTAAGACCGCTAGGTCGTCCCCGTGAGCCTGCCACAGCAGAAACGTTGTTTTCGACTGTCCCTGTTGATACAATATTGTTGCAGGGGGCACGACCAAAAACGAAGATGGTGACCAACCCTGTTACTGGGAAGCCAATCCTACAAAGAATGCTGGAAGATGCGAAGCTCGAGGTGGAGAGCGAGTTTCCCTACCTTGACGGAGTCGAGATCGGCGTGCGCGATGGTCGTACTATGATTCGTGATGGGTTGGTCGAAAACGCGACGTGGCGCCCACTGAAAAACTTAGATGGAAGTTTAACGAAGAACTTCTCTAAAGAATTGAAAGAACGTCTAGGTTCATCCACGGACGAGATCTTGGAACGGAATAACGCCAGAACTCAGGAGCTCGAGCAGCAAAACCTACAGGACAAGGAGATAAGAGACGCCACCGATACTTCACCGGAAGATAGACGTGCCTCTGAGGCGCGGATTGCGGCGCGCGAGGAAGAGATTCAAGAACTCGAGCGAGAAATAGAAACCTTGGAAGAGCGAATGTCTCTGCGGGACCGCGTTCGGGCTATTTTCAAGAAATACGGAGTAGGGGTCCTGGGGGTTCTCGTAGCGGCTGGAACGGTCATTGGTGTTATCTTGGGGGCTTTACAGCGGGGACTCGCCGGAGTAGCACAGGGGGTAGGCCGAGGGTTGAAGGCCATCGGAAAAAAGATCGGGGAGCTACTACCTGGGGCCATAGGCGCCATTGTCTCGTTCCTCTTCCGCACGGCCGGAGAAGCTGTTGGTTTCTTAGCGAAAAACGCCTGGCTCTTGATCGTAGCCGTGGTCGTGTTTCTCATCGAGCGCTACAAGAAGAAGTCTACCTAAACAACCACCAAGTCGCACCTGCGGCCACAACAGTGACTGCAGCTAAATTTCTCTCGTGCGCGGATGGCGCTACGGGGGCTTTAGTTTTCGGGACAAGTGGGACTGGGGGTTCTATTTTCAGCGTTGTTTCCGATACAAGGGGGACTGGGGCTTTTGTTTTCGGTGTTGTTTTCGGGACAAGGGGGAGTGGGGCTTTTATTTTCGGCGTGCGGTGTTGTGTCCGCTCGTTCACACGCGGATTGACCCCGAAAATCATATCGCTGGTCGCTTTCTGGAGCTCATTGTTGTACCCGAGAACGCTGTCTGTATTGATAATAAGCCGGCTGGGGAGCAACCAGAGACCTGGGGCGACGGCCAGATTCAGCTGCGCTCGGGCGTCGGACAAAGCCCTTTGATAGTTCTGGATGCCGGTGGAGATATCGTTTACTACGATTGTCTCCTCTAGAAGTTGTCTAAACATTTGGCGGGTCTCAACAGCACTGCCGCTCGCCCCCACGATAGTAGATCGGGTTTTGACTTGCGAGCCAAGAACACAATAAACTAAAGCCTCGATACTACGATTGAGACGCCCCATGCCAGCCTCCGTCAGACCTTCACCCTTTTTCCGTGAAAACCAGCTGTATTGCGCTCCGCCGTGGGCATCGTTTCGGATAAAGGCCAACAGATTACCTTGATTCTTTTTCCCACCCTCATCTGAGAAGAGATTCAGGCTATCAGGCCATGTGTTTGCTTCGGTGTCATAGCCACGGATGACGTGCAAGTTCTTTGGACCCTCGCTTGGGTAAGTTATAAACACGTCTCCAAGACCGTGGTTTCGTCCGCCCTTCCAACGAAAGTCGGGGACTCTAGGTAGTCCGAATTCGATGCAGAGGCTTTCAAAGGTGGACTTGCGAAGTGGGTTGTTTGTTTTTTGGAACGCCTTGTCTCCGGGGAGGGGACAGCCGAGCTCGAATAGGATACGGCGGACGGTGAAGTATACGTGAAAGCGAAGCAGCCCCTGAACTATGGGCGGGAAGGTTTTATTGGTCGGGTCGGTAATCGACACCCCACACCCTGCAGTTGCGCACCATGTGGCGAAGTTCAGCTGCTGAGGCCAATATTCGTACGTGGGAGAAGAAAGCCAACGATGAGCCTCCTTTGCCGAGCGATGTGTGATAGTAGTTTCCTTCCAGAAGTCTCGGACTCCTGCTTGGAAAGAGATTTTAGAATCAACAAAGATCTCTAGCTCTCGAAGCAGCGGTGTGATTTCAGAGCCTGTTTCAGCGAACGGAACGGCAGGCACGGGGTATTTGTCCGGGCTGCGGAGAAGAAGAGCTTGTGGAAAATTGCTCTGTTTAGGAAATTTAATTTTTTCTAAGGTTTTACCGAACTCTACGGCCTTTTTTTAGAACAGACCAAAGATCTATTTCGTGGGATTGATCCATGGTGTATATATACGCGGTTAAATAAAATGTCCCTCAGCATAGCGGCAAGCGAGGGTGTAAACGAACTTCACCCTCCGGTCGTTGGTGAGCTCTCGAGTGTCGCAGCTCGAACCGTGAAGATCCCTGAAATAACGCTCACAGTACTTAAAACGATGGATATATATTTCTTCGCTCTCAACTCATGGGACAAATTGAACCTCATTCGCGAAGGAAACGCCGATTTTGCCACGATCAGGAAAGCGAAAGGGAACATTCTGGTCTCAATTCCGAAGGGGGAGTACAACCTCCACTGTCTACAACAGGCAATTGTCTATGGGCATGGAAAGGATGTCGCCGCGGGCACTTGTGAACTTCGGATAACCGCTACTGGAGTGTATTTCTTCTCGAAAGTACAGGTGATCCTAGACAGCAAGCTAGCCGACTTGTTGGGGATATCCGAAGTCCCGCGCGTTCTGATTCATGTTCCTGTACAATGGGGGCCGCCCTCTGTTTCAATCTACTGCGATTTGGTGGACCCAAACAAGTCGTATGAAGGGGGCAAACCCTCCTATCTACTGGTGAAGGTCGAGCCTTTGAAGCTTCAAGGTCCTTCGGTGTGGCATTTGCGACCGTTTTATCTCCCCGTCGACCCCACAAAAAGAAATCTCTTTCGAGTTTGGACGGTACCGACGACCGGGGCAGAAGTTTTGTTGGAGCTCTGTATATAGGACATGGAATCTGATTGTTTGTACCCAAAGGTTCCCACCGCCCCCAACGATGAGGGGCATTCGTTTCGGCTTCAAAAGATTTGTGACATTCAGACCGCCCTAAAAAACAGTATCGCCCACTATGAAGGCGTTCGAAAAAAATATACCCGCTCTCGGACAATTCTAAACGGGGTAGCTTTGACGACTGGAAGTCTGAGCGTTATACTTTCGGCTTCGGGCCTAGCCGCCTCTTTGACCGGCCTTGGGATTGTCGTTGGGGTTCCACTGGGTGCTATTGGTGGCATCTTTGGAGTCGTGTCAGCCACAATGGTCCGGGTCAGTAAACGTATCGCCGTAAAGATCTCCAAGCATGAGCGAACCGTCACGATTGGTGAGACAAAGTTGAGTACCATCAACGACCTGGTCTCGAAAGCCTTACAGGATAACCAAATCAGCGCTACGGAATTTCAACTCATTCTCTCCGAGGTTGAAAAATATGAAACACTCAAGCGCGAGATTAAACAAAAAGCTGTGACAAAAAACGAAAACCTCGATCTGACAAAGCTGCGGACCGAGATTCGCAGCGAACTGGTCGCAGAGATGCGCGAAAAACTCGCTTGAATCTAGGCTTTTATTTCCATGTTGAGCGATGACTTCAACTTGATCCATAAAGCATCGTATTTTCGAAGCGTCGTCGGTCGAATGTGTGAAATGTCGCACCTGGCGGCTCTTTCGTGGTCCTCTCGGAGTTCGAAGATTACTTTCAACAACCATATCAGCTTTGGAAGCCGGCGGTAGTCTGAGACAAAACTCAAGTTGTCCTCAATACGATTCACAAGGTTTACTATCGATTTTCTTTCGAATAAATCAAGCCCGAACTCTTTCATCAACAATTTTTGCAACGAGGTCCTTTTACTTTTTGATATTGGTCTTGGTCTATACCCCTCTTTTCGCCTGTTAGTTGGAAAATTCCATGTAAGATGATCAAACTCACCCGAAACCACACGCTGGCAAAGTCGAGGGCTGGCTGAAAGATACCCCTCGATGCTTTTTGGTGTGGGTTGGGGAGAAATTGGAGGGTCTTCTAAGAAAGAGGTTGCTAAGAGTTTTAACTGCGAGAGGTAAGTAGAGGAATAGTTTGCTTTTTTCAAGCTGTCAGCGACCATTACATCCATTTTTGCGGTCTATTAATTGCTACTCTCTAATTGCCTGACCGAAAAAAGGATGTCCCCGGAGACGCACTAGGCGACTTAACCACAATACCGCCACTTTTCCTGCAGATTTATCATTATTTTTACGAATTTTTTCTGCATATGGAAGCGAGTTTTTTCCCCATTCAACAATGAGACAATAATATCATCCATATCAATGGTCATATAGGTTCTCATCGTATCTCTAACAAGATCCATGAAGATCTCGTGGTACTCGGGGACGGCCGTAATAACCCACTCGTCAGCTTTCTCTTTTACCCACCTTTGGTAGGCAAGGTGGCACTCGCGGTAGATTAGTTTGAAATCGACGGTCTGGAAGCGCCGCCCAACATAGCCCAACGCTGTCATACGCTGCCTAAAGTCAAAGGTCTCGGCTTCACGCTCTAGGTGTCGCAAGCGGGCGGTTACGCCGGACGCATTAAATTTAGCTTTCACTCTCTCGCTGAGGGGTGGAAGCTCCCGGCGCCCCATTTCCCGAATAAGGTTCTTATCACCGCTCGCCCATATAAGTCCCCACGCCCATGGGGAAGACATTTTTTATTATCTTAGCAAGGATTCGCGTTACGCCAACGTTTTTCCGAAGATTTATAGTATGCATATTTGTCTAAATTGAAATAGCTCATTAACTTTCGGAAAACGCTCGGAAAATCTTCGGCTCATCTTCGGAAAATCTTCGGGTCATCTTCGGGTCTCATAAACAACACAAATTGAAACCTCTTCCTTTTATACTTGGGGACCTTTCCACGCTGAAAAACTGTTTCTATAGTAGGTGGTATTTGATTGACCCCACCTATACTACTTAATTATTAATTAATTAATTAAGCCACGTTCAAAGCTGTATTGAACAGAATGTTTTGTGTACTATAGATAGCGTAATGTTGTAACTTTCCTTTATATAGCGAATTAAACCAAATAAAGACAAGATAAACAGAGCCGTCCTCGTTTCTCAATTTGTCTACAGGACTCGGATAAGTCGTTTATTTGACAGTGAAATTATAATTACTTTTTAAATTCTATTTTTATTTCTCAGAATACTGGCGAGAGGGGAAGCTCTTTCCGCAGCAAATTCCTCTGCGGTGGAGGAAGAAAAAAGCGGCCCGCGCTTCCTGACTTTCCTAAAGAACCGGAGCCAAACAAAACCCTGGATGTGACAAACATTGTGTAAGTGAAACTATTTGGGCTTTCTAAGATTCCTTTCTTTTGTGCTACCATATTACAGAAATCGAGGATTTTCGACAGGGATAACTCAGTTACGACACAAAGCGTTTTACATGACAATATTATGCACTCTTGGGCTATCGGTTCTAATTGCTTTTAGTTTCTTTTAGTGAAACCCGATCTTTTTCCTTAACTAAATTTTCGGTGGCCACAGTTCACCTTCACCAGAGATGGAACACTGCAAAGAATCTAAAAAAAAATGCGAGGATGTTTGTGCTTGTTTTCTTGTTTTCCTCATATCCAGTTTTTCTTTACTGCCATGGCAACATCCCTATCCTTGTCACTTGACCCGGGGGGCCAAGGGACATTTTTTGAGGTCTCAGCGTGTCATAATTCCAATGCCGTTACCTTGTCAATAAAACATTAAGTATATTATTGCTCTGCGGCGGACTTGGAATTAACAAAAAGAGTTGTAGCCGAGCTCAGCGTAATTTCTCTCAATGATTTAAGTTTCTGGTTGCTGTCTTGATGTGTTTCGCCGCATTCTCTCGCGTATTGGTCGAACCGCGTTAAATAATTTATTTCCATGAGATATCTTTTGAAACAACAGTCTATAAAACATTTATTTTCGTTGAACTTCCTGTGGCGTAGTGTTATGCTACGTGTTCAATCGCTTCCTACATGTATCAGTTTGTGAGCTTGAAAGATGCGCAAATATGCTTCTCATGCGGATGAAGTTATCCCCAGTTCAACAGTGGAGTTAAACCGTCGCTCTGCACGCGTTGATCTAATATGAGCTCAAGTCGAAGTAGTAGTAGTAACGCGGGAAGCAGTACTAGTTCGGGCGATTCGGACTCATCGAAGCGTTTGTTCATCACTCTCAGACCAAACTCGCAACAGACATGTTATATCTTTACTCGTCCTCTACGAGTTCGTGTCAAAGGAAGCCAGTAAGCAAATTCAAGTTTTTTCTCGTTTAGTAACAAGTTGAGTTATCGTTTGTGCGTGCAATGTTTGTGTGCAGGTATAACGTAGCTCGTTTTTTGTTCAAGTTTCGGTCTGTTTTTTTTTATTATTATTATTTTTACTGTTTCTATATCCATATATTTTCAGTCTCATTCGTTATTGACCAGATTTCGTGTCCCATCTCGCGACTTCATTATCACAATCATTCACTCTTAGGAATCCAATTTGCGATCGTTTTCGAGACAATTACTGTTTTTATCGAGTTTATTAATTCCTAACAGAGCTTGTCACTCTTTACCATAAAGGAAACTATTTTCTGTTCCGTTGTTTTTGCGAAACTGCGGAATGTTGGGCGACATGCCGAAAAACGTTGCTATAACTGAATTTTTACTGGTGGAATTTTTGTGGTATTGTCCAGCTAGCTTAACAGTCATATCCTGTTAGTTAAAAATGCCTTTCTTATAAAACGTACCATATTTCATTATGATGTACATGTTGAATACTAGTAAATGACAAGGAAATCGTGTTTTTTACTAGTATTGAAAGCAGACTGTTCAGGTCGACGATGTGTGACGACATTTCGCGCTTGATTTTAGTTGGATTTTTATCGATGAATTGTTACAATTAATTCTGGGATTTTTTAAGTCAAATACGAAATAAGAAAACATTCAATCTCTATTCTTTATACTTGTCACATAATGTGTCCCACAGAAAGCGATCAAAATTAATTGCAACTTTTCTTTGAACAAGCCGTTCCTCTCCAATCGGTCTTTCATCCTCGTAACAGAGTGGGGAATTTTTTTAAGAGATTGATTGTTATACAGGACGACGTCAAATACGTTTCCTCTCATGTAAAATCTTAGCAACTGCCTTGCCCAGTTTCCTCTGTATCATTCTTTGGAATTGCAGAGCAACCAAGTATTTCCCGTTCTAAGCAAATTTGTCCAAGCAATTTTGCGCTTCCACTCCACTCGCATCTTGAAGAAAACACGGTAATTAGCCAGTTACTTCAAGTGGTTGCCCCACAGAGTTTTGGTTGAGTGGCAAAATACCCGCACATTATGCGATGAACTAGTCTCTTAAACAAGGGGGTAGGGGTAGGGATGGAGGAGGGGAAAACAATGCTCCTGTTGCTACGGAGACTGGGATAAGCTCCTGTCGTGTGTCTTGTACCGTTACATTACCTTGTATGGTTTTGTTTCCAGCTTCATTGCTGATGGTCGGGGATCACAGAAGACACATGCACTAGCCTTGTCCATTTCCGTTTGATTCTAGCGATTTTCGTACATTCCTCCCTCAGCATTTCTCTTGTCTGAAGTTGCACCTCATTACTGCTAAAGCCAATCAGCTCCAAGTATCAAAAACCAATTCACAAGATACAAGTTCGCATCAGTTCTTCCCATGCATATCGTACCCGATAAGTAAGGAGAATGTTGTAGAATATCAGCACAGTTCATTATTGGCGATCATTTCCTTATATTCTCACTATCGATAGGCTTTGCTAGGTATGGTGATATTAGGAGAAATTGGAGACTGACGGGAGGCGATCTGGGTACTTGATACTGATAACTATTGGCAGTTGAGAGATGGTTGAAAATTGAAGGCACCTACATTTACAACAAACTGAACAGACTCAAAAACATGGTTTCACGACTTTGTTGTTCTTCTACACGGCCGCGTGGTCCTAAATGGTTGTATATAGGTCATAAATTTCCCTAAAAGTTTGTAATTCTGCAAAATGATCTGCAATCTTGAAAACGTATGAACCATCCATCTTGAAACTGTATTTATTATATGGCTGGTTCCCCCAGCGGGCAAGATGAAGCAAATCTTGAGTTCTGATTAACTACTCGAACGAGCAAGATCGGCTTATCTTGCCTTCTCTGGATTTCCCGAGTTGTTCTGCGAAACAAACCAAAACAATGTGGCCATGTAAGAAATCCTCTATTGACCAAGCTTGTTCGGTCAAGATGGCTGGATACTGGCCTCGGGTTTTTAGCGTTTTTGTCAACGTCAACTACGTCTCGGTCAATAACAAGAACTCGGCTAATTTTCAGCCATGTTGCACTCACGTTTGGCAATAACGCATATAAATTGTCTAAATTTGGTTCTTTTTCTCTTTTGGTACTTAGTCCCCCATTGCCGTCGGACTTGTCCGGCCCGAACCAGTACACCTCGGACTACGTCAATCTTTCTCCGTCCCCTGAGTCGCCCGAGTCCTCTGTCACATCCTCGACGCCGAATAAATTGACCGAAGACTTGGACGGGAGGTAAGTAGCAGCATCCCCGGAAGTCACTTTAACCAATTACGTCTAAATACACCTATATCCGGGATACGGTCAGCTCAGTTGGTAGAGCACGTGACTATGGTGCGGGAGGTCGTTGATTCGAACCTCGACCGGACCATCACTCAGGGTCTGTAAAAAAATACTAAGAAGAAAGTGCTGCCTTTGCAATAACATCTGCATATGGTTAGGCTTTCTGGTCGTCTCGGATAAAGACGATAAACCGTAGGTCCCGTCTCGCAACCCTTGTTCTTGATAACTTAGTGTGACATTAAAGAACCCACACGCTAATCGTAAAGAGTAAGGGATGTAGTTTCCGATGTTGTGATCTGGCCTTTGTAGTAATGCAGTTGTAAGTTATAGTTCAAGAATAGGTTTCTTACATGAGCCCCTAGCTCTGGAGATTGGGCGACCACTCCCCGCGTTATCGACTGTAAATAAATTGATTGATTGATCTCTTTAAAACCTTTCATTGAATTCGGGCTCTAAATGTCGCAGCCTTTTTTTTTCCAGTACAAAGGTAGTACAGGTAGCAATTTGCGTTCTTTGTCTAATTGTGTGTTCCATTTCACAAAAAGCTAACTTTTTTTTCTTTTGTCTATTCTCTTGTTGATAACAAAGATGACGTCGCTTCGCTCAATTTGGTTTCTCAGTTCGTTAATGCTTTTAAACAGTAATTGAAGAAATGGTAATCGTGCAGCGTGGTTATGGACGCACGTTGGAAGTTGCTAAGCACTAAAGAAGCGTAAAAGATGCTCGAGACACAACCAAGAACTTGAGGGGAGGGGTAGGTGCACGGTTGCCCAGAAACTGATATTGATCCGAACTTGTTGAGTGCTTAGCAAACCTCCCAAGTGCGTCCTTAACTCGATTGTTGCACAGCTGTTGCGTTTACCATTTCTTTGAAAACATAAGACTTCACAACTTCACAATCTGACGTCGGCATGGAAGCTATGGACAAATGGATCGTGCGTATTAGCCAATCATAGCGCGCGCTTTCCCAAAGCTATTTTATAATGTACTTTGGTACTGTCTGTTTCTCTATAATGCAGTTGTCATTTTTCATTCCATTTGTGAATGAAACAATACAGTGTGACCACTCTAAGGGCAGCTACTAAAAAATTCTGTGCTCTGATGCAATGTTTGCCTATACAATATGGTTTTAAATATGTATATATATATTTTTGGATAGAGCCATACAGTGTGACCATTCTTTGAAAAGCTACTGAACAGCACTGTTTGTTTTACTATACAGTGTGGTTCTAACTTTTTCATCTGGAGACCAAGTTTGACCATACCTCAAAGGGCTTCTGATAAAATCTAGATTGTAATACTGTTTGCTGTATGGCGCTAACTTTCGTCTGGTAGCTAACATCGGCCCACGCTTGCCTGCATGAGTCAAGAGCTAGGAGACTCAGTGTACTCGCAACATTGCTGTTGCTGTTACTGTTACTGTGCGGTGGCGGCAACAGAGCGTTTGCGCTTTTGTTCCAATGCAGAGATGGCCTTACTGCGCCATCGTCTGAATTTTGATCACAAATGATTATTGGACAAATGAATGAGCTTCTTCAAAAGGAAGCAAATTAAGTACGACCTAAGTAAACATCTGCGGTTAGAAAAACCGAGCCATTCGTTAAATTATGAATCCTTACATTGTACGGAAATATAGCGAATTTCAACCCTTAACTGTGGTT
The DNA here is from genome assembly GCA_949710005.1 of Ricordea florida. Taxonomy (NCBI): domain Eukaryota; kingdom Metazoa; phylum Cnidaria; class Anthozoa; order Corallimorpharia; family Ricordeidae; genus Ricordea; species Ricordea florida. The sequence continues at coordinate 4,116,233 of OX453272.1, read as the reverse complement.
TTGTGTATTGAGTCCCTTAAAATTCGTGTGAGTTAAAACACAGTTTAAAAGGGACTTTACTAGCACTCTATTTTCAGTGCTTCAAAATCATTTTAACAAAGGAATAATCCACAAAAGAATATTGAGTCCTTCCGGTCGATTCAATTTCCCAGAATTAATCTTGTGGTATTTTGGCGTCGTTTGTTCCTTTTTTTTATGGACTAGACAGTATTTCTTCCATTAGTTCAGAGCGAAAACGCTAAATGGCGGAAACAAAATGCAGTATTTCAAAACCGCCAAAAACAGCGAGTTTAATTTTGTAATCCGCCGTATTGATTTGACTTTAGGTGAGCGTTTTCCATCGCAGATTTATAAATGACTCTCCCGCTTAAGAAATACCGAGGTCTACGCAGAGCATTAAAGCATTTACATTTACATGTTTGGGAAATTGTTCACCAGTTTGGTCTAAAATCGTGATAGGTTAGTGCTTTCTATATTGTTTTCTTCCCCTTAGATAATTATCGAATCGGAAAACCAATGAACTCGTAGATATCTGTTGCAGAGCTATTTCAATTCTGCTTTTCTTAGCCCTTGTAATTGGAAAATTGATTTGTGGAATAAACCTTGCGGAGGCCGAAGTATTTATGCAATAATTCTATTTAGGATAAGAAACCCCGTCGCCTTAATTGACATAATTTTTCCGATGTCAAGGCTTTGTCACAGGAAACAAACATTGCGTTTATTCCATCAACCATTTTCGCTTCACTTCAAAAACTCATTATTCTCAATATGTAGATTTATGTTATTACCGCCTTGGATGGCATGAGATTGAAAACACACCAAAAACATAACTCGCCTTCAATAGCGTCGCAATCAGCTAGAGGGGCGATCAGGAAAATTATTCAAATTTCCACTTTCGATTGTAGCTGTGGTAGTCGTACATTTATCACTATGCCGAACGGTGATTCTGTGTCTAGTTGTCTAGAGCATTCTTTCTTGTTGTCTAATTCTAGAATGGATGACGAGCACAAGCTTATATCCAGATATGCGGCAAGGTAAGGTGGTAAATGTCATATTTTCTCATTGTGGTATAAGCACACAGGTGAATAAAAACCCGTGTTTTCACACTAGCCTGCAGTTGGTGGGTTTTGTGTATAAAATCCGACCATTTTCTTTCGCGGGTGGTCGGCCAACTCGAGCCGGGTTAATTTCGTATTTCCCTGTAAGAGTTAACATTCAAAGACAACTTGGTGGGCTTCGTTTTTTTTTTTTATTTTTTGAGTTAATTACACTTAACGAATGTGTGTCTCAAAATAAGCTACCGTTGGCTTTTTAGTTGCAATTTTTATCTCTCCCACCAAAATGACCGAGATACGCAGGGTGTGTCAAATTTTTCGCAGACTTCATTTGCGTTCGTTCTTGCGGGAAAACGATAACAGAATTGACTACTAAAATCCCAACTGTGCCTGGAGTCTTCATAAATTGGACGTTTCTTAGTCAGCGAAAATTTTTGTTGATCGATTTGTTTGAGACGTTTTTGTTCCCCTCATTCTAACTCGGTCGGCCGTTTTCGAGTCGTCTGAATCATTTATTGGAGCGTGTTCTTTTGAGGACCAGTGTTATGGACTAGACAAAGTAATTTATTTTATCTTCTTCGGGTTATTTTCTCGATATCAATCTTGGCAAAGGAATCGAAATTTCATTACATTTCCGTAGACAGTGATAGGTAATTTTTTAAAGGTAATAACAAAAGTGTTAATTAAATTTTCCTTCAACAATCCCAGTGAAATAAGAAATGAAAATATTTTTATGGTAACCGTTGAAATTACCTCGCGCCAAAGAGAGAAATTAACAGACGCTTGCGTTTAATTTGACGCGAGTATGTTTACTATGCGAGGCGTTCAAAAGTGATCACAGATTGCATTAAACCTAATTGAAAATAATTTTATTTGGGTTTGGTCTTACTTAGCCATCACCAATGAAAACGTTTTGCTATTTTTTGCCAATCTCCTACGAAACAGACACGGAAAAGACACTAGTGTACGATTGACACAACTTTGTTGTGCACGACTTCATTAATTTTGTCTGAAAACCAACTCGTTCTGCATTACGCAATGTTTTCGACATGTGGCTATGAAATAGCATCTTAATGATGGCTTTCTTGAAGGATCGCCGACCTGGGTGGCTTTAACTCTGTTTTCTGAGGGTTTCGCATAAAGAATTTATTTCCCTACATAACGACCCCATGTGTGAGCTCTTTATAGTGTTCTTCATCCTGTGGAGTAAAAATTAGATAGCAAATTAACTCGATCTAATTTCTACCGTTCAATCTGAAATTCTCTTGGGGTTCATTCCGGGGAACACAATATTTATACTTCTCATAAAGTCTCAAAGAAAAATTTGAAAAGCAAAATTCCTGGCGGTTCTTTTCAGAATGAACAATATTTACCTTTTCCGGCATGTATCTTGGTTTATCTAATATTGTTTTACTTTTTGTCTTGTTTTCCCTTAATTGACGTGAAGGCTTGCGGCGAACTCGGTAAGTGACGTTTTTACTTTTCATTTTCGTTTCTCTCTTTTCTTCGCTCTATTAAATGTTTCTTACAAGCGCGATCGTACCAACGTTTTTGTTCTTTGAAGTTAATGTTTGGAGAAGAATATAGTTTCCACTCGCTGTCTATTTTTCAAATTGTAAATTCTCTTCAAAGGCAGATGTAAATTATACAGTTTTGTCTTGTAAATCTATTTGCTGTGTAATCCGCGTTAATGCAGTGCATATAATTTTCTATCAATCACTTAACCACGTTACCATAGCTATTTACCAGTTGTTAAACTAAAGCCGTGTTGATTTCATTCTAGCTTCCTTACTCTTGTTTAAAATTTCTTTTGTATATTATAGCTCGCTTTCATGATTGCTAATCTGTTTTATCGACTCTGTGTTAATGAAACTTGAGAATGTTTTCTTTTCTGCTAGAGTTCAGTAAAAGCAGTCAAACCATTCTAGTTAGTGAAAAGTGCTGTACTGTGCTTCTGTTAATTTTAACTTTTTTATCTGTGGATCAAACCATACAGTGTAACCATTCTATGGAAAGCTACTGAACAGTACTGTACTGTAGTACTGCTTGTTTTACTATACAGTGTGGTTCTAACTTTTTCATCTGTGTACCAAACCATGCAGTGTGACCATTCTTTGTAAAGCTACTTAACAGTACTGTACTGTGGTACTGTTTGGTTTACTATACAGTGTGGTTCTAACTTTTTCATCTGTGTACCAAACCATGCAATGTGACCATTCTTTGTAAAGCTACTGAACAGTACTGTTCTGTGGTACTGCTTGTTTTACTATACAGTGTGGTTCTAACTTTTTCATCTGTGTACCAAACCATGCAATGTGACCATTCTTTGTAAAGCTACTGAACAGTACTGTACTGTGGTACTGCTTGTTTTACTATACAGTGTGGTCCTAACTTTTTTATCTGTGGATCAAACCATACAGTGTAACCATTCTATGGAAAGCTACTGAACAGTACTGTACTGTGGTACTGCTTGTTTTACTATACAGTGTGGTTCTAACTTTTTTATCTGTGGATCAAACCATACAGTGTAACCATTCTATGGAATGCTACTAAACAGTACTGTACTGTGGTACTGCTTGTTTTACTATATAGTGTGGTTCTAACTTTTTCATCTGTGTACCAAACCGTGCAATGTGACCATTCTTTGTAAAGCTACTGAACAGTACTGTTCTGTGGTACTGCTTGTTTTACTATACAGTGTGGTTCTAACTTTTTTGATGTGTAGATCAAACCATGCAGTGTGATCAGCTTTGGAAAGCTAGTACATGTAAATAGCATTGTACTAATGTATTGTTTACTTGGCCCGTCTTTTCCTTGCAGCGTCAAAAAGCACCGACAAAATCACTAAGTCAGTCGAGTATAGACGCCAATAGAGAGCAGAGAGAGCTCATGCAAACTCTACAAAACAAAAACAGGTAATCAATTGACGTCCATCAGCCAAAGGCTTTCTGTTGGCTCATACGCGTTGGGGGAGACAGGTGGGGGCGGATGAGTGCTGTTTGTGTTTGCAGTGTCCGGTTAGTGTTCAGAAAGAATCTTCGGTGTTTGTTGCTGTATGGGGGAGGGGTGCGGATGTTTGCTTGCCCTAGGTCAGCGCTAAGCGTGTAAGTGTCTCGCAGTCAGCGATGACAACAGCAACAAGTTTATTGGAAGTCACATTTGTACTTGGTGTTGCCTTACAACTTGACATATTTGAAGAGAACAAAACAACAACGATTTCTACTAAAACAACAATGAATGATAAGAATAATGATAGTTTTGTTATTGTTATTATCAATTTTTTATGGTGTTGTCATTACAGACGTACTCTTCTTGCCTTCTCATGGCACGATGCTTCCCAGTACGTAATGCTTCGTATATAAATCATTCGAATTTCCAGCATATAAACAAAATTATGTTATACATAAAGGGAGCTTGACTTTGTCATAGTGATGTAGGAACTCATAATTGGTGTGAGCAGGTTTGTTGTCATGCGTGACATAATCGTAATTCGCATTGCTCAGAACTTAAGGAACTAGAAAATGAGTTTGTCTTTCATTTTGTTGGTACAGTACTAACACACATATTTATTTCTACGGATGATATTGGTAGTATCTGCTCGTCTTGACTTTTAGTTCTTGTAATCCCTAGAGTTCTTGTAATTCCGGAGTTATGGGTATGTAAGGGCAGAAGCTCTATATTCGGCACTTGTGAATAAGTCAGTATGTTGAATTCCAGACTCCTCCTCAAAGAAATTCGGCGCCTGCGTGACGAGCATGAAGAGGCTTCCCGGTCAGCGGCACAAATAGCCCAGAATCCCCAGCTTTTGGCGGAGTTAAAGTTACTACGACAGCGAAAAGATGAGCTAGAATTGCGCATGTCTGCTCTGCAGGAGAGCCGCCGTGAACTGATGGTGCAGTTGGAGGGCCTTATGAATCTGCTCAAAGTAAGTGGCACGTGATGTATTAAATGCATACCCGGATGTGAATTAGGGATGTACAGGATAATGTGGCCTGCTGTTGTTTCCTAGATAAACAAAAACGGCTGCGTAATAGACTATTTTGTTACCACGCAGCCATTCTGAATTGTATTGCTTTCAATAACACAATATGTGAATTATATAGAAAAATTGTGGTGTGCGCAGCTAACAACTCTACTTTCTGAAATCGGTCTTTTTCTCATGACACGAACATCTAGAAACCAAGTAATTTTACTTGTTTGTGAGACTTGTGTCCGCTATTTTACCTTGTAAGCCTACCACTCAGTCGTTTGTAAATCTGTGCCTTGATTTTCGATGATTTCAAGTTAGCCTCCTTATCGGTACTTTCTTACCACATACATTCAGCTCAACCCGCGCTTCGAAGCGCATCATGGCGGAGCTCTCGCTCCTCTAACAAGCTCCGTCTTGTACTGCGCCCCTCGCCTGAGCACAGTGCGACCTTCAGTTAAAGTGTCTGTTTATCCTGTACGCCTGCGGTATAAGCAATGTATGGAAAGGAAGATCCTTCCCAAAATTATTGTCACGCAGGACTATTCGAAAAAGAAAACAAACAAACAAACCTGCCATTTGTTTTTGTTATCTGCGCGAAGATGAGATGAAAAATGTCCTGCATCGTCGCTGCTTCATAACGCTGCAGCACGGAGCTTACCATGTTGTAGGGGTAATGTTCCTTTCATCGTCTCAGCTGTGCATCGATTCTCGTGTCTTATTTTTACCTTCCTCTTCCTTGGGCTTTCACAGTACATATCGGAAGTCTACTATTCGCTATATTCACAGTACTATTTTCAGTAAGTTGGTTTTGGCTGTATGGACGTTGTTCAGTAGTCAAAGGAATCACATAGACTTCGAGTCAGTTTTTTCCGATAGTGTGCACCCCTTAAGTATCATGGGAAATGTCAATGATAATGTATTACCTATACTCGGAATCATGTCTCACAGACTCCTCCGATGGCTAAGGTCGGCGGTTCTATCAAGCAACTTTTCAGATCTCCATTGCGAATCATTTTTGGAAATACACTTGACTTTATAGATTGACTAGGAACGCATTGCATAGGGAGGAACGAAACACAGCCGGAAAAGCGCGAATTGTAAAGTAATAATTCGACAATAGAGATACGAGTCAGTTAGTGTATGACATCGCGTTCATTGTTTTTTGTTTAAAAAAAAAATGCGAATTCACTGTTGGCTGATAGCAATGGCTTTATTAAGAATCTCGCGCCATTTTATCGATCAACGGAAATAAACCTAAAACCAAACGTGACGAAGTCGCGAGCGTTTTCCAGCGCATTGTGATGAGGTCAGATATGTGTTTGGCGTCCTGATTAGACGTTGCGGATCTCTTTTGGTTTAGTAAGGCAATTGCATTGGTTTTGGTAAAGCGATTTAATAGAAACCGCTCTTAACGTTTGATCGTGGAGTATAAATAACTAGAAGTCGAGGAAGGGTTGTCTTTAGTTACTGGTTCCTTAACCCCCCTCCCTCCTCCTTGTCTTCTTGCCCCCCCCCCCCCCCCCCCCGCCTCCTTGCCTACCCCAGTTCCTTAAGAATCTTTTGGCTTTTGTAATTTTACCTGCGGTGGTTCGGTTAAAGCTTATAAATAATCGTAAATAATTATAATGTATGCAGGAGTGATAGGGTTAAAATTTTGTCAAGAACTGGTTGGTGATAATCACCTTTATAATTATAATACTGGTTATAATTATTTTATTAATACCCCCAACTTCAATTTCCAAGGCTTTATTACAGAATAATACAAAAAATTAACTGGTAAAAATGTAGTACTAAAGAAAGGGAGAGGGCCAGAAATCTTTATAATTATATCAATAGATTGCATCGCTCACATTAACACTGTAGAGAGTTTTTATTGGGCGAGCAGTTAAGCCAAGTTTAGAGTAATGAGACATGTTAGGAGGAAGTGACAAAATCTCAATTGCAGCTGTGAGAAAGAAAACGTTGCTCTTTACAGCATCGGCAAGACTGGGAAGGAAACACTTGGCGGCGGCACTGGAGGAAACGGAACAGAAACAAGAGGCTGCACTTTCAGCTTTTAAAAGAGTAATTGGTGATAATAGAAACACTGTAACGACAAATAACCATCAGAAACTAATAGATAATTCTTAAGCGAAAGGCAAAGGAAATCAAGCGCCGTGATGTGTTTGGATGTCGGATCAAACGCGGTTTTTGTATCTGTGATTCCTCTTTCTAACTCATTTCTCCATTTGTCAGCTTATAGTTTATATTCTAGAAATTGATGGACTACCAAAATTATAACAGTGGCATAAAGCCCTTTAATTTGGCACACCGTAGTGTACAGAGGATAAGTACATTGTGTAGTGCTAATCTCCATTCAGTAAAGCCTTTCTATATCAATCGTTGTTAATTTTAAGATGCAACCCTCATTCCTAGGTTTTCTCTCCTATCCCCACTCCCCTCCGTAGTATTCTGGGGAGAAAGCGAGAACTTTGTAACCAGGCCGAATAGCCATCATACAAAGGTGTCAAGCTCGGCAGACATGCTAAGAGCTGCAGATAATTGAAAGAAAATGGCGCGCAAACTTGCCCAAGCTGTCGCAAACATCAGAAAAAAGTTCAAGGAGAGGGGTGTATAGAAGTAGTTTTGAATTTTTTCAATATTCTTTCGCTCGCCACTCCAAAATATGACGGTTACTTTTTTAGTCGTAAATGTCGTGCAGAATTATTTGTGAGCCCTTTACGCTTATATGATTGACGGAAGGAAGACTGGCCAGGGCGCTGGGCTTGGCCCAGTCTTTTTTTGACAGGCCTTCTTTTTTCAAGGGTTGTTTACACGGGCGAGTTGGCTGCAACTCCAAAATCTTGCCTGAACAGGGCCTGCGACCAATTCCTTTAGATAATTCGTACCATTTACAAGCGGGATTTGTCAGTTGCAATAATAAGATGGTAAAGGGTGAGCGTCAAGCCGAGCGGGAAAAAATGAGAGGGCGCTTGGGCGGGGCGAGGGGAAAAAAGCCCTCTTCCCAGCTCCAGTTCCCCTCATTTTTCCACGTTTGGCATGACGCTCGCCCCTTGCAATCTGAGGGCCTGGAACCCTACAATAAAATCGTATCTTCTTGTGTAGCGATGAAAACCGGCTGATTTATATGGGCCTTTTAAGCTTAAAAAGAGCAGTGTATCTTGCTTGCGCGTGTTAATTTTACTTTGAGTAGTGTTTGTCCTAATGCTTCTTTACGCAGCTCTTACTTGTTGGGACACCTGTGACATCCACAGACTTAAGTGATTAAGTTTGTGGATGCGGACAGAACAAAGTGGATACGCGCTAATTTGGACATACAGCATAAAATTCAAAAGACAAATGATCTTGAAGTATGCACAAATGTTCGCACCTTAAACTTTCAAAGAAAGGGGAAAAGAAAAGCAAATTCAAGTTCCTTGTTTATGTCTTATTCATACATACTTTTCCTCACCAAACTGAATAGTCCTCGTTCATTCTGTGATTTGAGTCCTTTTCATTTGGCGGAATTCGTGACTCGTTTACTATAGATGCTTTTGGCGAGATTTTAACTGACCGTGTTGGCCAAAACTGGCGCGAATCACAGAAATTCTTGTCAAATTGACAATCCATTCTCGTTATTTGGTTGCTGTTTTATTAATCCACTTTGTTCTGTCTCTTGCAGGCAGAAAACCTGTGAAGCGATGCCAAAGAGGACGCACATTTCAAGTTGCTTAGTTGTAATAGGCCATTTGCCATGACTTGTAAGCATTTTGGGGTTTTCTTAAAAAAAGAACAGTGAAAGCTGTGAATGTTTCGGTGTTTTTTGCGAGATTGTTTCAGGTCTTCTAGTATTTATCTCAGTAAGAATTTAGTCTTCTCGCAATAACTAAGGCTGTCTATGTATTAATTCCCCTCTTAGATGCTTGGCCTTTGCATACAGTCAGCTTGTTTTAGGGGTGGTTGAAACAATTTATGGGGTTAGTCAAAATGCTTGTTTACGTGTACGTCTCGTGACTAAAGCGTGACGTGACGTCCAAGAAGATGAGCTCTCGTTCAATAAATAATTTAGCAATTCTCTGAAATCGAGACAAATAGTGATAGAATATTTGGATAGATATTTCTGGAGCCACTATTCACCGAGGTTGAAGAAAACAAACTCAACGATGTCTCTCTGAATCAGCTGTAAATCAAGAATTGACGACGACCATTTTTTTTCCTCGACCAAACTACACTTGCACACGGATTTCCCAGAAGCCCCGTAACAATTTCCCGACATAGTGACCCAATCAGATTCCTCGAAATGCTGAGGTTGCAGATTTGGTATATACTAATTATATAGTTATATATATTAGAGAGGATCCTTGTTTTTGCTTAATTAGGTATCAAAAATCAGTAGCCTGTTAATGTATAGAAAGTGGAAGCTCACCATTCGATCAAAAAGTCTGGAAATTTTGGTTGGAAGTCAAATGGAACGGTCCATTCCGGTTCGGTCAAACCGGTATTTTTGGGACGACCTTCGAAGGTGGTCTGACCGAAATGTTGCTTTCCGTTCGGCCATTTCTGTTTTTGTTTGGCTTTCCCTTTCTTTGAATGTGGCGCAGAAGGTATGGAACGCGCGGGAACTTGGAGCAAGTGTGTCATTCTAAAGGTACCGTTCCATTCGGCAAACAAAAATTCCGAAATCTAAAATCAGAATTTCTTTTGAATGGTAAACTCCCTCTATTTCAGTGTCGCATAGGAAAGTATTCCGGGTCAAGAGCTGCTCTCGTTTTGAAAAAAGCAGGACAGCTCTTTGCCTGATAAGTTGTATTGTTTTATTTTGGGCTGCAGAACAAGAAAAGAAGTTGCAAGCCCTACTTTAGGTTAGACTGAGGTTAACCAAACCATGGTCAACCTGACAGTGAGCTAAAAAATGATGGCAGATCTTATAGTTGAGTTCCAGTTCTTTAATCCTGTCTCTTCCAAGATCAAAGTACCAATTCTTGGTAGTGATTCTCCTACATTTCCTTGTATGTTGCTTTAGGGAATTAGATCTCAGACCAACTCAAAATTCTCAAGTTGATAAACCGGTCAATTCTCTTCATTTCTTTGCTCAACAATTTATTGATATTTTTATTAGAAGATACTTATTGGTCTCTCATACGGATGAAAGGGTTAAACTTTGGAACTCACTCTTCATTAAATTCGGCGGCTTTTAAATTGTAAAATGGAACCCTTAAATGAATTTTGTAGATAAAATTACGAATAATTTCTTTAAATCGCATATATTCATATTAACAAATGCAGAAATATAAATGTCAAGGAAATCGTAAATTATATTATCATTAGCTTAGATTTACATCGCAGAATAGGACGTATTAAGAGCATTTTTAATCATTTATGGGAAAGCTACTAAACGGTACTTTAAAATGGTGCTGTTTATTTTTGAACAATTCCCTAAAGGAGGCTCCTGAAGAGGTAAAATGGGAATTGAGATTGGCCGGGTTTGCCCCGGGAGAATGGGACTTAAGTCACTGGGACTAGGAGTCTGTCCCTGGAAATTGGATTGGTACCCTCCCCCCCCCCCCCCCTCCTTCAGGACCCTCTTAAAAGAAAAGGCTTTGTTGTCAGTAACTTCTTACGTTAAAGGTTAAATTTTAGAGAAGCAAACTGGGTTTAGTGATGGAGCGGTCTTACGTTCACTGTCGAAAGCGAATTCACTACGTTATGAAATACTGTTACGAGTCTCTCCGATTTCTCGACCAATCAAGTTACACTAAAACCAATTGCGACTGGTGCGCACGCGTGTTCCCGCGTATTTGCTTTGAGTGTTGATTGGTTCATTGCAATATGTGCATCTGTTGTGATTGGTCAGATTTACAACTTTGATTTTACGACAGTCAAGTAAAAATCGCTCTATTAATGGGATATTTTAATATATATTTGCCTGTAAATGATAAACCGACGAAACCTCTTTGCTAAAAGATGTCAACTTTTCCACCTTGCGGTGTCTCCGCCCGGGATGATCTGCCTTTCGAACTCTTGTGAGCTGCGTATTGAAGCCATATAATATTAGAGTGTGACCAGCCCGTTAAGGCCTAAAGAGCCTTAAAGAAATGTTTTTACGTTGCTCTCTCTATCAACTAAAGCCAGCCATACTTGTTTGTAGAAGATACCACCATGAAGTGTTATTATTTTGTTTGGAAGATATAACATAGTTCTGTTCTATAATGCCATGCTTATTAAGTATGACTCGAAAATGAATGTTACATGAATGTTGAATCTCTACAGATTACAAGATAGCATTTTACCGGGGTATATAATTAATAACAGAATTAATGATTCGAACGAAATAAAACTTATAGCGGGATATTTTGAAAGCGTTCTCTCTGATTTTGAGGCGCAGGTCAGACTAATCAAGCGTTACAAGTGCCTGACTTGGTTTCACGGTTAAATAATCAGACGTAAAAGCGAGTACTGGCAGTTGATAAACGAGGGGAAATGTCTCGATGTTGTCATCGTCCTAGATTTGCCTGGGGATGTGTGTTGAGAAAGCGATTTCTTATGGCCTAGGCTACACACCAGAACGGATCCACTTTGGATTCGATATAAAATTTGCACATATACGCCTTTCGTTGACACTGTAGCTGTCATCCGGACAAGTGTTTTACAGCCTGGCCGTTCAAGTTTTGTACCTGCTCCACGAACAGATAACTGTTGGGGTCCGTAACGGTCTCGGTTTGCACGGGCACACTGTGAACGAGTTAGTTCCGTTTACGTACCGGGGCGCCATGTTTAGCGTTCATTGCATTCTGCGTATGGTTACAGTGGCGAAAACTCTTAACTGCTTTGTTGTAACGATGATGGATCGCTATGGTGCAGACACTTGAAAGTCCGAAAATCACCCCATTGCAACGGGGGTAAAACTTGCACGGATCATAACTAGGTATAGTGGTCTACATTGTGAACCTAGCCTTATAGAAGTGGCCGAGTTTAAGACTTTTTTGATTGGTCATTCAGTAAGTTGTAAGGTGGCTCGATAGTCCAAAAATGGACATTTTAACACCATTTTTTAAGTGCCTATACTTTTAATCATAACTTTCTCTTTTTGCCAAAACATTACTTGGGTCTTAAACTTAACTTTGCTCTAAGGCAAAGTGCATTCCTTACATTACAGGGGAGCCACACGCTTAAATCTAACCACACCCATTTCCACAGGTCAAATTATGGGTATAGTTGTGGCAAGGGTAGCTCTGGATGGTTTAATGCTACAGAGCTGAGACTTTGCAAGCTGTAAGTTAAGTGTTATGGCTGTGCAATGACCTATTATTAGGCACATAGTACAACTGTGTCATGAATTCTCTATTTTCAAAGAAGAGCCAAAAATACCTCTGGAAGTCCCTCCAAATAAAATGCTGCTACTCATGCCAAAATAGTCAAAATGTTGTAAAAGTTGGTTATTGCACAGTGCTATAAATACAAAAAAAGCTGGCAAAATTTCATGCCCATATCTTAAATATTACTGGAGATATTGCTGTCGTAAAGTTGAAAATATGCTAAAATACTGAAAATGAGAAAATAATAAATAAAGAATAAAGTTCACTGATACTATTTTTGAACCAGAAACTTTGGTTTTCCACAGAAAAAAACAGTCTCTGTCCTATAAACTGCAATAGTTGTAGTGCAGAAATAAGATGTTGCCAAAAATATGGCATTTTTATGAAATTTTGACTATCGAGCCACCTTTTTCTACCTGTTGTGGTGAAAGTGTGGAACCAACATTTTTGGCCCAGTCGTACGTCACTTTTGCTTCGCAATGTTTGAAGGTCACATCAGTTACCTTGCTCGATGTCATAACCTAAAGCAGCGGCAAATAGTTTTTGCTCACCTTCAAAAAAACAACCCTTTAATTTTCTCATCGCAATATCGATGGCTAACCCAGGAAATAGAATAGAGAAACTGTTAATTAATTCAAAGATGTTAATCCAATTCAACTGAGATTTGCTTTTCAGATCTTGTGAACAATAGAGCGAAATAGTTCTAACTCATTATTTGTAAATGGTTTGACGTCAATCCTTGTTATTGTGGTATAACTTACTAAATCAACTTGTTTGATTATCCCAATTTCTTCAGTGTTATTTGTAATGTGCCCTTCAAAACTGCAACGATAATACAGGCATATTAACTTTTGCTGTGTGAATTGTGAATTATAAATCAATCCGGCGTCCGCTTATTAGTTCCTGTTCACTCCTTGTCATCCGCAGCGGAAACCAGTTGCAAATTATTTGAGTACAGTTTCCTCCTCCATTGATGCAAACACCATTTTTGTTTTTTCGTTGTTCTTTTTTACCAGTTTTCTTTGAGTTCATGAGGTGACCGTGGATCTTAAAATGGTAAATCAATGGGTGAAAAGTTTGTGATATTGAGGCTAGTTCGGTACAACCTCCCACGCAGACGTTCGTCGGACGAAAGCGCAGAGAACGTCTGCGTGGGATGGTACAATCATAACCATTAATCGTCAGAACACTTGACAATTTGTGTAGCAATATCTCTTTCTCCTTCCCTTCCCCATATTCAAAGCTGAAAACAGTCGGCAGTTTTGAAGCACAACTCAAAACACGAACGTTTTATTAACTTTGTAGGGTGTGGGAGGAGATAAACTAAAGCATGTGTTCCAAGATCATTGTCCGAGATCGTAGGTTCAGTATTAACTCAAGGACCGATGGTTTTCCTTTATTGTTTGGCTGGACTTCAATATGAAAGAAATTGTCATGGAATACGTTTCCATGAAGTAACATTTTACCCTTAATTGGACCCTTCGATTTCGTTGCATAAAAACGCCTGCTAGATCGGTGCAAACTGGTGTGCTATCTTGAAGATGCATGTCACAACTCACCGCTATCAAGAACAGAAACGAAAAGAACTTTATTAAAAGCGGGCGCTAGAGACAGTGTGTGGGCTCCTCGAATTGTATGATAGCATGTCTTGCACACGGCAGACATTGTGAATCAAGTGTGTAACACGTGGAGACATTGTTAACGAACGTGACAAGAAGGATTCATTAACTTCTTTGAGCCAATATCGTGTAGATAATCCATCCTCGGAAAACCGCGGGGAGCCGGTTTGGGACGAAGGGATTTCCACGAGCGAAAGTTTACAACAAGAACGTTAGTTCGGCATCCTCTCTTTATCCTTAGACACTGCAACGAGATGGACTCAAACAAAACAGAGACAGTGGTTTCTTTTCATTTGCTAGTTTTCGCCCCAAGTGACTGCTCCAATGTCTCCGAGGTAGAAATTAATCGTGAATTTTTATATTACTATGAACTACATGGGATGTGGCATGCACATGGAGGGGTACACCCTACAATGGCATGGCTCCAATACCAGTCATGTTTTAAACGCACTAATGACAATTAGTAATTTGAACATACTGTGAAATAGCCCTTAAAGAGTGACTGCTCGAGTATTTTGATATAACTAGGAAAAAATTAGTAAAACGTATAGTCAGCCGGATTGTGGTAATAAATAGCTTCATTTATCTTGTTGGTGTTTGCATCTATGTACGTACTATACTTAAGTGCGCCATTTTTAGTTGCGTATCTCACGTCGGCACAGTTAAGGAATTTAAATAAACGCTTGCGGTATTCTACTATACATTGTAGTCCTAATTTTTTCACCTGTGGATACCATGTAGTGTGACCATTCTTTGGAAAGCTACTGAAAAGTACTGCACTGTGATACTGTCTGTTTTAATCTGATGCAGTGTGGTTCTAGCTTTTCATCTGTGGATCAAACCATGCAATGTGACCGTTCTTTGTAAAGCTACTGAACAGTACTGTACTGTGGTAATTTACAGTGTGGTTCTAACTTTTTTATCTGTGGATCAAACCATGTAGTGCGACCATTCTTTGGTACTGTACTGTAGTACGCTTGTTTTACAGTGCAGTGTGGTTCTAGCTTTTTTATTCGTGGAAACAAATTTGTGTGTGTTGAAATTTGCAACGTGTTTGTTGACGCAAATGTGAAATATATGTACATAAGAGAGAAAAAGAAAAACGATTGTTAGCAGTTAATTACCACAATGTTGGGACTATGATGAATGTGGTGGCGTTTTTATCTGTGGATCAATCCATGCAGTGTGACTATTGTTTAGAAAGCTACTAAACAGTTCCGCACTTGTTTTCCTATGCAGTGTGGTTCCAGTTTTCTTTATCCGTGAATAAAACCATACATTTTTCCAATTATTTGGAAAGCTACTGAAGGCCGTAAGTTTCTTTTATTGTCATTGTATTACTAATTGATGTAGGACAATGCTTTTTGTGTTCTTGCCCTTGCGCACTAGGAAGGAAAATGACTAATCTTCGCTAGCAAGATTGAATAGATTGTATAAACGTTTTTTGGTGCCATGTCCGTCTCTATTTTTCTGCTGCAAGGAAAGTCGTATTTAATTCTTTGTTTTCTCAGCAAGTATCAGTGGTTTAACTCAGAGAAAAAAGAAGTGTCGCTTAAGCACGAACCTTTCTCAGTAACAATTTTCAGAAACCTTTAAAAGCAAGCATCACTACGTAAAAGCTCCCTTCAATAGCTTTCCAACGATTGCCGTTACATTGTAGACTTTTGTAAAGTTTTTTTTTTTTTCAAGAAATGTTTGGGAAAAAGGGTTGTTAAACCGTTTAACCCCGATATAGTAAATAGAAAAGTGAAATTTTACTTACCTGGCTGTAACCAACCACAGTGTGTTCTTGTGTGCTTCTTTGCTCGCCATATTTACATTTTCCATCCTCTCTTATTGCCTTCAACTAGTCACGTCTTTATGAGAAGGGATTACCCTTTGCTGGGGAGTAATTTAACTTACACCAGGCCCAAAATAATTAAGCCCCTTCAACGCGCTTTGGAACTCCGCTTTACTCAAGTGGTAGTCATTTGTCGGATAATTAATATTGGCTTCAAAGGTAAAGCAATTTCATTTTGCAATATAGTTATTGGCAACTTAAACATGCCTACTATAGCACAAAAACGTGAATAACATTCCGAAATATTCGCTTTTGTGCTTTATTTAGACATTCTATTAATATCTACGCAGTTCCCACGGACCGTTATGTTTAAATATCGAGAGCCGAAAATTGTCTTCAATGCTTCGCGTCTTGTCCTGCAACTTTCAGTTCGCCATGTTTAATTTGGAAGACGACACATTTTCGCCTAGAAAGATTCTTTGCCTCTCTAATGGCAAGTGGCTTTCATATGGCGTTCTTTTCGTAGTTCTATCTAATATTTTAACGTCGCTGTCGCCGTTTTTTGAAGCGCCTTGTGTTTCGTGCACGTTGACAAGGACTTTGTTAGACGCAGGTGGATGTTTGAGTAGTGGAATAGTGTTTAACTCTTTCAAGGTATGGTTTGTTGATTTTTGAAGTGCTTATCAATGTAGCTTTTCCAGGAAAAGACATGTGATCTTCTGCTCGTAAGTTAAATTTCGTTTATTCTTTCGTTCGATCTCAGTCCCGCTTCCGACGTTTCGTTCAGACGCGTTGAACAAGAAATTGCATCGCGTCAGCATCGGTTACTGGCGGAAAAATGTCTCAGATGCATTGCTTATTGACAGTAAAGGCTGTAAGCCATTTTTTATTGGTTGAAGAGCAACTATGCTAGTTTGTTTGGAGAAGTTGCGCTGTAAAGCTCATAAATACCCGTTGAATGCTTGTTATAGCCAAATAAATATTGCTTCGCGTTGCTGCAGTTCTTTAGCATAAGCTAATAGTGGATAAAATAAGTAGCTATGTAGGTCTTTGTGAACTAACGATGCAAAAGATAGTAAAATCCGTTATTCCTAATTTTGTGAAATGGATACGGCGGAATTTTCGTATCTTTTTTAATCTGTGTGTAACTTTTTCTTATCGCCCAATCCTTCAAGTTGTAGTCTCGATTGTGGTTGCACTGTTTGCTGGGCAGTAAATAAAATTTTACCTGTGGTGAAACAGTACAGTTTTTTAAAGTACTTCACAGTGGTGTGGTTAAGCATTTTCCCGGAAAGAAAAGTTAAGCCTTTTTCATATTGTAATCTTTTGTACTTAGCCCTCTAATACCGAGATTTTTAGGCAATCATTTCCTTAAGATTGTTTCACTTAGCTTAATAGCAAAGCTTTTAATGTGCTGTTTTATCAAAGCCTTTAATGTGCCGTTTTATCTCGGCTCCACATGAATTGCGTCACTCGAATAATCCCGAGGGAATTTCTAACTTAAGAGCAATCTGGGTGTTCTTGTATGCAGCTGGAAAAGTGATGGTCGCATATAAATCTAATAAAAGAGTTTGTTTTGCTGAAGTGGCCAAGAGGTGAATTCATTTCATGACTCGCCGTTACCTTGCGCAACTGTTGCATCGTATCTGTTTCAGTACCTTCTTGAAACCCGGTCTTAACGAGGAACCGACGAGTGTTAATACCTTTGATATTGCTCTGCTAACACTTTTAAAAAGACAACGTAACACACTGTGAAATTTCTTTAGCCTTTTTTTATATGTGCTATTGACGTAGATAACTTGTAAACTGCCCAATTCATTGTAGTTTTAAACTGAATTGAAGCGCGTTCCAACACTTTCCAGCTAGGGATAATTAACTGCTAACTGTCGTTTTTCTTTTTCTCACTTATGTGCATATGTTTCACATTTGCGTCAACAAACACGTTGCAAATTTCAACACACACAAATTTGGTTTCCACAAATAAAAAAGATAGAACCACACTGCGATGTAGAACAAGCGTACTACAGTACAGTACCAAAGAATGGTCGCACTGTAAAGTAAAGCAAACAGTACCACAGTACAGTACTGTTCAGTAGCTTTACAAAGAATGGTCACACTGCATGGTTTGATCCACTGATCAAAAAGTTAGAACCACACTGTATAGTAAAACAAACAGTACCACAGTACAGTACTGTTCAGTAGCTTTACAAAGAATGGTCACACTGCATGGTTTGATCCACACATGAAAAAGATAGAACCTCACTACCTAGCAAAGCAAACAGTACCACAGTACAGTACTGTTCAGTAGCTTTCAATAAAATAGTCACGCTGCGTGGCTCGATCCAGAGATGAAAAAGCTAGAACCACAATGTATTGCAAAACAAACAGTACTGTGACTTGCAGCCCTAAAATTTACACTCGAAGTTAATTCTCAGTTTGACCAATCATCTTATACAGGAGCCCTGGTGATGGGCTCCTGTCTTATGTGAATATTGCTACTTGGCACGAATTAATATGCCTATAACCCAGAAATAATCTGTCCTTCTTGCCTGCTCGCTTATAATGATTGGTTGTATCATAGACGTCAGTGTTTTACGGGGAGTTACACCAATCGTAAAATTCATGCGAAACTACATCCGGGACCGTAGTGGCGTATCCTCACTAGTGAAGCTCTCGATGACATCATTTCCCGCCTTGCACGATTCAGTTTGTGTACTAAGCTGCCAAACGAACGTCTTAATATGTTTTTGTCTATGTATAGTAAAAATAAAGTTACACGTTAGCTGGAAGATATCAATTTTATGTAAGCTCACGAGTGAGCACAGCGAACAATTGAGATATTATTCTTGCTACGAGAACAGAAAATTCATATCCTCTCGCCACCGTGCAATATCCTCTATGTAAACTGCAATCAGGCATACTCTTTTAGATTCTTAAACCCCATTAATTCATTTTTGTCTTTGCCATATTTCTAATAGGCCGGCTCCCCGCGTATCCCACGAAGTCCCAAGGCCCAAAGATTGGGGGACTCTCCCTCGAGGGACATATTTGGAAGGTCGCCAGTGTCACCAACCCCTAGTGACCCTGGTTCCAGTTCAAACCCACAGCCCTTAAGTGGAGTGGATGGTGACATCAAGCAGGCGTTTGGTGACCGAGAGACTGGTAGGAATCTGAGAGATGATTTACTATTGGCTGCTGATAACGTCACTAGTGCCATGTCATCGCTTGTCAGAGAACTTAACTCAGGTATGATGTCATAAGCTCTGTAAAGTGAATTCCAAAAGTCGTTGTCGTGTACCTTATGTTTATGCAAATGCGATTTTTTGTTGTTAAAACTCTTAGATTTCTTAGGAATTTTTTTCAATTTTACTGGTTTGCCTGTTTGCTTGAAGTCGAAGGAACTGCTTCGCGGTTTGACACCATGACTTTCTTGCGTTTCCCTCCACACCTACCCTCCCTGCGCTTTCCCCCCGCACCTGCCCTTCCACATCTGCCCTCCCGCACCTGGCCCCCTGCACCTGCCCTTCCGCACCTGGCCCCCTCACCTACCCTCCCGCACCTGCCCCCCGCACCTCCTC
This sequence comes from Ricordea florida, assembly GCA_949710005.1. Taxonomy (NCBI): domain Eukaryota; kingdom Metazoa; phylum Cnidaria; class Anthozoa; order Corallimorpharia; family Ricordeidae; genus Ricordea; species Ricordea florida. The sequence continues at coordinate 4,096,936 of OX453272.1, read as the reverse complement.
CCTCACTTCCACCACCCACGCTAGCCAGCGTACCCAGTATCCAAAGGGATGGGAGAAGAGAAGTTCGAGGCGAATACGTAGGCTACTCCCCCCTCTGAACATTTTCAACCTGGAGGTTACCCAGGAGTACCTACTTGTGATTTTGTAGTATTCATTACTTTCTTTTTTCTGGCCTTTAACAGAGGACGAAGATCTCATGGAAGACGATGCCCAGTTTTCAAACGGCAGTGTGCATGACACTAATCTAGACGCCCTGGAGCAGCAAGTAAACCAAATAAGGGAATCCTTAGGTGCGCAGGAAGCTGAAAGTAACAGCTCCGACTTACCTAACGGCGACTTCATCATGACAGAGCCGTCGGCCAAGGCGATAAGCCACGGCTTCGATAGAGGTGGTAGACCGCTGAAAATGCGGGCGCCGCGCCGAGCGGCTTCCGAAGGTGATACAGACACAGACGATGATGACTCGCACACCCGTGCGAGCGACTTCAAGGGCTCGTCGCGCACGCAGATGACAGACGACGAGAGTTACATTCAGACCGATGATGACGAAGGCACTCTCCGAACTGACGACGAGGATATGGAATGGCAAGAGTCGATGAAGCGTTTGGCCAATCGTTAGCCGTTCGGAGAAATCTTGTTGCTCGTATGATCTTCGTAAGATTACGAATTTATTTTTATATTTGCATTTAATTAACTTCTGAATACGAAGTGTTCCCGTCGTCCCCAGTCCTCAGAACTGGCGGATCAAACCGCTTTCGTGAACCGCTTCCAGAAATGCGGTATCCTTCACATGTAGCGTGCTTATGCACTGTCATAGTTTCCCTAGTGCCGATTTATGAAGGACGATTTAAATTTTAACCTTAATATGCGTGTTGAAACGCTCGTTCTAGTTGTTCGCCTTCATACAAAAGGTGACGCGTATCCTAGTTGTCATAAAGACACATAGGACAAAGTAGACGCCAGAGTTTTTGGACTGTCACGCGCCATTGCGTAACAAGAGCACAGCACTCTACTTTTTGTCGACAGGGAAACACAGTGTTTTACTGTAGGATATCTGTTTGTAACGCGTCCGACATCTTGATTCGTGACGAGTTCTCTTAAGGTTATGAGAACAGAGGGAATGGATAAGGGGAACACTTGCTGCCACGCCCTTCACGAGGGGTTCTCCCTTCTCACTCACACTTAAAAAGCTTTTGTCGCGCACGCTTTGTTAAGTGCGTTTGTAACTGCTAAGTAGTACCCAGAACTAACTTGAATTTGTGCAAGTACTGTGGTTCCAAATGCCTCGGATACAATCAATGTCTAGGCCTCATTTAGTCAAGAAAACGTGAAAATAAACTTTTCTCCTGTTCTTTTGATTTAGTAGCATGGCTTTTTTGTTGCACAGAAATTCTATCCTCCATCTACCTGCCGAGTCCAAACTTTACTTCAAAAATCCCAAGGAAAGGAAACCTACATTATACAAAACAGTGTGTTGTGAGTGATGGATAGCGCTAGCATACCATACAAAACAAAAATCTCACACATCACATTCCTTTTTCTTTTTTAACAACATTTTAAGAAGAACTGTATTGAAATAATGTACCATATTCATAAAGAGAGAAGGACCTTAGAAGCAATAATGTCTTCGACAGGCAGCCAGTGAAGGTTTTTCAGAATAGGGGTAATGTGATCATACTTCCTTTAACAATAACAATAACAAAACAAACAATAATCTTTATTTTTGTTCCTTGTAGATTAAAAATACATCTTGTCTTGCCCGCAGGTAGGAAAGACTAATCTAGGCGGGCCAGTAAATATATAAGTAGTGTAAACTATATCATACATTAGTGAAAATAACAATAACAGAGTAATATAGGAAATGTTACTTTATAACTACTAGAATTAAATGCGGAGGAGAACGAAGAAGACAAGCTTTGATTTAAGTTATAACTACATATGAGATTTCAGTTTATGAATGACCTCGTGTATATCAGGAAAAGCATTTTCTTTGTTCAACATACTTAGCAATGAATTTTTTATTTTTGATTTAAAAGACCTTCGTGGTAGCTCTCTAAGAGTACATGGTATCTCATTCCATACTCTAGCACCGATTCTTGAAAAGGCGTTTCTCTGTACTTCAAGTTTTGACGCATTTATATAGAAATTACCAGACATAGATGAGCGCGTGCTATATGAATGAACATCAGATGTTTTCATAAACAAACTACGAATTTTCATTGGTGCTGAAGCAGTGTTAACATCACACATTAATTCACATAGATTCTTATAATATAAAAAGTGTACCGGTAAAACTTTAGTTCTAATAAACAATGGAATAGAATGATCAGTTTTCTTCGCAAAACACATGAAACGCATAGCACGTTTCTGTAATAATAAAATTTTATTTAAGTAAGACTTACAAGCTTGACCCCAAACAGATAGTCCGTAGGTAATATAAGGAGAGATTAAGGAGTTATAAATAGTCAAAAGAGTATAAAGAGGAACAAAGTGTCTTAATTTTGCAATTATGCCTACAGTCTTACTAATTTTTAAAGCAACATATTCAATATGAGTCTTCCAAGAAAGATTGTAATCAAGTAACACTCCTAGGTACTTTACATAATTTTTGCAGTGTAGGAAAACATTCGTGTTCTTCTCAGTATCAAATATGCTGATTTTAGGTTGGAAAGGTAGCTTCTTCTTATAAGGGCGAAATATAACAAAATTAGACTTTTTAATGTTAAGACTTAATTTATTTGAAGTGAGCCAAATATACAGTTTATGTAATTCCGCGTTGACAACATTTTCTAGGGATTTAAGGTTTTTATCTGAATATAGGATGTTGGTGTCATCAGCGAAGAGATAAAATTGAAGATTTCCAGAGCAAGTGTAAACATCATTGATATACAATAAAAATAACAATGGTCCTAATACAGAACCCTGCGGAACACCGCATGTCATTGGACTTCTTTTAGAAACATGTGGACCAATTTGCGTTGTTTGGGTCCGGTCACGTAGATACGACGAAAACCATTTATTTATAACTCCACGGAAGCCATAGTAATTAAGTTTATCTAGTAACACAGCATGGTCCACTGTATCAAAGGCTTTTTTTAAGTCTATAAAAACACCACACGTAAACAATCATTTATCCATGTTTCTCTGGATAGTATTAACTATATCAATAATTGCATGTTGTGTTGAGTGGTTCTCGCGGAATCCATATTGAGAAGGATATAATATACCTTCTTCACCTATGAAAGCCTTCATTCTTTTATAAATCAATTTCTCGAAGATTCTGTTGAAATTAGATAGCAAAGATATTGGCCTGTAATCGTTTGGGTTTGTTTCATCGTCTGTCTTCAGTATAGGTATGATTTTAGATATTTTTAATTTGGCTGGATATACCCCAGATAACATGGATGAATTGAATATTTCTGATAATACAACACTCACAATTTCTGAAGCAGATTTCAGCACTTGAGTTGGACATGAATAAAGACCGTGTGATTTATTATTGGGAATTGACAGTATTTCCAAACGAATCTCATCCGAAGTAATCGGTTGAAAAAAGAAAGACGACTGGGGAGATTTACACTTGCCTAGAAAATCGCTGAAGTGTTTAGGTGAATGGGGTAATTGGTCAGCTAATTTTTTCCCTACTGTTGCGAAGTGTTCATTAAGAATATTTGGCATACGAGACAAATCACGAGTAATCTTGTTATTGTTATTAAGATCCTTGAGCGCAGTGATTGGTCTATGACTTTTGCTTTTACGACATAATAGCCTATTAATTCCCTTCCATGTTTCTTTCATATTGCTCAAGTTGGTTTGAAAATAGTTATAATAAAATTGCTTCTTACTAACTCGTATTAGATTACAGATTTTATTCCTGTATAATTTATATCTGGTCTCATTACCAGAAAAGTATAACTTATTTTTTTTACTTTTATTGAAGTTCTTATTCCTTTAGTTATCCAAGGCTTCGAGCGTTGCTTTATTTTGCGGCGGGAAAGAGTACTAACGGGTGCATGTTTGTTTACGATTTTGTTAAAATTATTGAAAAATGAGGAAAACATTTTGTCTATATAATTGTTTGCATTTGCTAGGATGTTGCTCCAGTCAACTTGTTGTAGATCATGATTAAATCGCTCAGTTGAAAATTTTGAATAATCTCGAATTTTATACTTTTCAGTATTTATCGGTTTTTCTCTTATGGATTTCATAATACAGAACTGGGAGAAATGATCACTAAGATCAGTTATTATGTTCCCACTATATTTGACTTGATCAGGATTATTAACAAATATGTTGTCAATTAACGTGGTAGAGTTATTCCTCACGCGCGTTGGTTTATCAATAGTTGGAATGAGATAACAGCTCTGGAGAGCCACCAAGAAGTCATGGCTATATCGCGAGGTCTCAAATTTCAATAAATCAATGTTGAAGTCTCCAAGTATATAGATTTGTTTTCCAGTTGAGGTTAATTTTTCTATGGTTTCTTCAAAGTAACTTTGAAAACGTTCTGGGGAATTGTGCTGTCTATAAATAACACCGATAACGACACTTTTCTTCTTAACAAAAGAAATTTCCACCCATAGTGCTTGGAAGGCTTCATTAGTAGTTCTTTCTAACTCTATAATTAAGTGAATTGTCAATGAACATCCCAACACCTCCTGAAGCCAGAGGGGTGGGAACGTATTCAAAGTTATATCCTTGTATTGTTGGACAGATAACAGCGGGATTTGAATTTGTTATTTTGATTTCTGTAACTCCAATGATATTGAAATGGAAATTTAATTCGTCCAAAATATGAATTTCCAAGACTTCTAAATTCTTATTAATACTCAAAATATTATTATGAAATATCGAAAAACTACTTTCAATTTCATCTTTACTTAGATTATTTTTCATTTCTCGAAAGCTGTGAGGTGAGAAATAATTACTTCGTCTGCAGTGATCCAGTAAATCATTATGCAGATTAAGTGCTTTATCTTGTCTTGTATTCAAGTTAAATATGTCCAAGTCATATAAACTGGATACTTTCTCTAGTGATTTTTTAGTCTTGACATTGGTATAGCAACTGCTATTAAACTGACCATGATACGTTGACAAATTTCCTCTAAAATTAAAGTATGGTAATTCTTGAAGAGCTAGCTTCAATGATTTTGACCTAAGTTTATCATTACGTTGGGTCATTTAGCGAGTGTTATTAGATAAAGTTATTCTACCGACAGAGAAGCAAAAAAATACTTAGCTGCTTTCCTCAGATTGATCGTGACTCGTTAAGTTAGCTGAGTCCCTTAGCCTCAGGTCGTCTAAATCATCCATTAACTTTAACTTAATTGGTCGAGAGTCATCAGTTTTACGGAGGAGGATAGCAGAGTCTTTCGCCCAGCAGTACTTGTATCGATAATTCGTTTGGTGAGTCTTCGCTTGATACAAAAGTTCCTGAAGGCGCGGAGTTAGGTGCTGAAAAATGACTACTCGCTCAAATTCTATTGAAGAGGGAAGACCAAGGGCATGCGATGTTAATTGACGAGCGTTATTTCTGGCTGCCATGACTTGTTCTTTGGCCATCCGTCTAGTAAATTTGCAGATTATAGGCTTCTGTCGCTGGTTACGAAGTGAATTTCCTACTTGGACTCTATGGGCAACGTCAATGTCTGCAGCTGAGATGCTCACTCCTATACCATTAAATATCTTAAGGCAAAGGTTCATTGTCTCGACAGAAGTCTCCCTTTCATTTCGTTGAGGAACCCCAGTGATCTTGATATTATACTGGTAACTGTAGGTTATCATGTCGTCGACCACTTTGGCTATGTTTGCCACTTGAACTTCAATAGCGTTTAATTTGCTTTCTAGTTTCTTGAATTCTTTAGTTACATCATCGTAGCCAGCACTTAGGAATTGAACGTCTTGTACATTGGGCTCGTCAGAGGAGTTTGTTACCACAACTACTTCTTTGTTGGTCTTAGCCGCCATCATGTCTTTGAACTTGCGAAATTCGTCCGAAAGGTTTTTTACCTGATTTCTAAGCTTGTCATTTTCCTTTTTAAGTGATTTAACATTTTCTCCCATATTAGCAGAGTTAAATGATATAAAAATCTGAATAACTGCAAAACTGACTACTGACTACTGAAGAGTGCCGACGTTCGCACGACGCCCGCTCTCACTCTCACTTTAAAGAAACACAGTACTCTCACTTTAAAGAAACACAGTACCGTTTCTTTATTTTCAAGATACATAGTGAGACTTACCCAGCACCCTACACGACCACCACTTCCACCCCTCAAGCGAAACACTTTTAAAATCTAACAAACGCTCTCCACTAAAAGGCTTTTCTCAAAATCCCTTAGAACTTCCTTCAGATCAAAATGGGCAATCCATCAATTCTCTTTTTAACCCTTTCACTCCCAAGAATGACTGTAGATTTTACTGTCTAACGCCAGACAATTTTACTCGTCAAATGGAGACCCCTTGGGAGTGAAAGGGTTACCGTCATAATAAAGAACTTATTCAACCAAGAGTCGTACGACATTGCTGGGTATTTTTACGCAAACGTTTCTTTTTGTTTTTGTATTTTTTTTTTTTTCGGTTTTCGGTTCTTTGGTTCTCATCCAAGGCTTGAAAGATAGCAACTGAAAGACCCGTCAAAATCCACAGAGCTAAAAATTGGAGGTCGCACTGACCAGGGCTACCAAAAGTTAAGGTTTGAACGCCCGATTTGCGACTATGTTGCAGAATTTCGAAAAGTTGCAATGTAAATTATGCGAACTACAAAGTTAAAAATAAAACTCAACAAGTAGTTTACTACTGAATTGTTAATTCTGAAGTGGAAATTCCGAGCCGTTTTAACAGTGATTTCACGAGCGATCCACATTCACAACAGAGACGCCATTTTGATTTTGTGATTGCCACGTGACTCTGAAAAAAAAAACAGAGGGCTACGTCATTTTGGGATGGGCCACTAAGAATTCAAGGAAACTGGCCCGACTGGCCACCAACCACTGGAGTTAATTTCTAGCCCTGAATCCACAGTCGTTCTACAAGACTTTCCGTTGAATAACTACGTATTTCATCACTACTCAACAAGCGCCTTAAATTGACTAAATACTTGTTCTGCTTTTGCTCATCACTTTTCAGTTTTCTTTTATGTTTTTGAAGCAAAAGTTGTGAAAACGTCATAATGACTAACCCATAAAAATACCCAGCCTTATTGTAAACTTTTCTGTCGAATAACCCTGCGTATTTCTTCACTACTCATTCAGAACCTTAGTTTGATAAAATGCTAAGGAATGCCAGGGCTGCAAATAATTGTGTTTCTCTTGAAACGACATATGTCAACCAAGTGACCATTTTGGTTTTATTACTTTTTACCATTAAACAATACCCGATAAAAATTTTCCGGACATCATGTCCGACCACAGTTGGGATTTTCGTCGGAAATGAGCTAATTTTGGTCGGCCAATGACCGGCTGTTACTTGCAGCCCTGGGAATGCTACACCCTTGCTACAAACTTAATACAACAATGTATTCAGTTATTAAAAGTTCTATTACTAATAAAATTCAAGCGCTGACAACCAATTGAAATGACAAAGCGAATAATATAACAATTTTACCAACAAACGGCTTAACTTACCAAGCTACATAACCCACAAAAATACGACCAGGGAAAGCTACACTCATACAACAAAGTTACTGCCACAATACTCAGATAAGCTCTTTGACTCGATGGTTCAGGCAACAGCAATTAATAATTGCGCGGTCAGAGAATAAAATATTAAACAACATATTTACCAACAAAGGACCAAACTTACCAAACTACATAACCCACAAAAACAATACCAGGAAATGCTACACCCATACAACAAAGTTATTGCAACAATACGTAGTTCTAACTAAAAGGTCTGGTACTCAAGCGTTCAGGCACTAACAACCAATTGTACTGGCAAAAAGAATACTAGGTTATTATATGACTGTCTCACAAGGACTTGGAACAACCGAATTCACGAACTTGATTGGTTGAAACCGATATTGAAAGCGGTCTAGATTTTCCCATCTAGAACGGCATCTAGACCGGTCATATTTTGCGGCGAAAAGTTGCAAACTAAATGTAAAAAATATTGATTATTTTCTTCTAACAATATTTATTTATGGAAGTACCAAAAAGCTTGACGAGAAAAAAGAATAGAGGACGAACAAGCCTTAGCAGAATCATGTTCGGCTCAAACCCGTTCGCAAGGAAAATATCAGCAAATGCAAACCAGTTACATTAAACGAATTAAATTGTTCTTTTTTGTCATATAATAAACACCTTATTAACCGAGCTTTGTCGATCTCTATGGGAGAATCTTGACCTCGGTCGTGTGTACAGACCTCACTGCGTTCGGTCTGTACTCACAAGCTCGGTCAAGATTCTCCCATACATGTATACAATAGTAAAATAAGTAATAAAATAATTTCGAATGCCAGTTGGAACAAATAAGCACTCGTAAACTTTTCAGAGACAATCTTTAACGTACAGTCTGATGAAAAATCTTTTACTCCTTTCGGTTGTTGTTGTTGTTCATGTTGGTTTTTGTTGTTGTTATTGTTTGTTTGTTGTTTGTTCTTGTTGTTTTTGTTGTTTGTTTGTTGGTTTGTTTGCTTTTCTACAATCTTCAGTGCCGTGCAGTATCTGTGTAAGAAACTCCAGCTGGCAAACAGTACACCTATAGGTGAATCTTTGCTGATGTGAGGGACCGTTCATATTTAGTCACTTGTGTGTTTACCAAAGGAATACAAGTGACGAGTAGCTATTTTATACCATGCCATAGAAAATACAAATAACAGTTGAAAGAAACTGAAATAACTATTTTATACCATGCCATAGAAAATACAAATAACAGTTGAAAGAAACTGAAATAACTATTTTATACCATGCCATAGAAAATACAAACAACAGTTGAAAGAAATTGAAATAACTATTTTATACCATGCCATAGAAAATACAAACAACAGTTGACAGAAATTGCCGAAAATTGCAACGCACGATGGGAACGTTGGGTTTGATCCGTTGAATTGCACTGATCGATGAGAAGGTTTGGTGGAATACTGACGAATATTCAAGGGGTTTCCTATGGAATGGTATGCATCATGTTATTTAGAGGTGATATCAATGTAGCTCTATCAAATCGCGGATGCTAATAAAAAGCTAGCTAAAGATGTCAAAGCAAAATCTCTCTTCCTGTGTCAGTTTTTAAGTCCTTAATTTGCAGTAGTTCTTATGGCCTTTCTCCCAGGCCTCCGCTTGACATTTACGGCTGCAGTAAGCTTCGTCACAGTCGGCACACCTTTTTAGTCTGTCTCCCTCCCCTCCCATACAATTACCACAGCGACGAATCGGCTCCACGCCATATTGCACACGGTATTTCATCAAAATCTGGGAGCAAAATAGCATCAAAATGGCATGGGTAGGTGACGTCACAAGACAAGACAATTTGTCTCAGGTTTGTGCTTTTACAAGGTAACCTGAATTCAAAACTGTTCACAAAACGATTTCAATGAATTCTTCAACTATCATCCGTCAGTTTTAAAGCGTTTGAGTTATATTTATGTCGAACTTTTCCACCTTCTAACCTAGCCATGTAGTATGACCATTCTATGGAAAGCTACTGAACAGTTTTATACTGCGGTATTGCTTGTTTTACCATACAGTGTGGTTTTAACTTTCTCATTTGTGGATCAAACCATGCAGTGTGACCATTCTTTGCAAACACAAGAAACTGGGATAATCAAACAAGTTGATAAAGTCATTTATAATATAAGACGAGAAATTTCGGAGATTTGATTGGATGATAGTATCACTATTTCCGCGTAATAGTGGTATAACAGCAAAATTGGATGGTATAACAACGTTACCATGACAACACTGAACACATTACCTTTTTGCTTTTGTTTTCAACTGAAAATGGCGGAGATTCCCGGAAATTTCCGGTGAGGAAATACAAAAGCTCGCCGAAAAAGGAGTAAATAAAAATACAGTCAAAATTATTCAGACGTGGATGAATGTTTGGACGTCGAGGGTAGAAAGCAACGGCCCCAACGCAACGACGACATTGTCAGATACGAAGCGAAAATTTCTCGGCTTGGCGATAATATTTCAAAAGTCTCCAAATATTTTGGACAATTTTGAAATATTACTCGCGGTATTATTGCCAAATACCACTACAAGTCATGCTATTACCTATACTTATACCACCGTAAGGTAAAAAGGGGGGGATAGGGGGAAAAAATTAATGAACAATACCGTACCGTGTCGCTGTTTGTTTTACTACGGTATACAACGCGCCATTTGCCTATTAAAATACCCAACAACCTTATCTCAGTATTGACGATCACAGCAATATTCCGCGAAACGGCTAGCCACGTGTTGCCTTCCTAACGGTTGTACGTTTGCCTGCACGTAATAAGTTCAAGTTATGTGTCCTGCTTACCTCCCAGTACTGGGTCTGAACATTGCCACCGCTAAACTTATTCCTCAGGCAGCATGAGATGTCGTTAAGTGCTTTGTGGTATTGACCTAGTTCCATAAAAGCTTTGGCTCGCCGGAATGCAGCTTTTACCATGATTTTCTTGGCTTCGTCACTGACTGCGAACAGAACAGAATATGGCACAGCGTAACGTTTAAGTTTGATAGCAAAATACTGCAGCTCGGTACAGGCGTCCAGATATCTCTCAGTACTACAAAAAAGAGCTCGCGTGCTCTCTTTTTTTGGTTGAAGATTTTTTTTCGAGCGAAGCACCCAAGAGATTGTACGTGTGCTGTCACTGGTTAATAGTTGTGTATATACTGGACTCTAAACATTGTTTTGGCGTTACTTTCAAAGCGGCCGGCGGCATAATTTCATTTGTTACGTTATAAAAGCTTTTAAACCCATCTACCGAGTTTGTACAGACTTAACGCAAACTAAGGGCCAATTAAGACAATTCGCAGGAATGTACAATAAATCGAACATCGCTCTCGCGTTTATACCATCTTCTCTCGAATTATCGCAGTTTTATTTTTTAAATACCACTAAATACATTCATACAGTACATATCAATCTGTTGAAGCTCTAACAAGCTGCTCAGTTTAATAAGTAAAACATCGTCGCAATTATGTAAGAAACTTCAGCAGTTGCAAAGAAAAAACAGAATGTGCAACAATTATCAGGAGAGGGGCTGAAAAACCAGACGGGGGGATATCAAGTAAAAATAATGCCACGATGGGGGAGGGGGGGGGGCTCAAATTAAAATTACTCCTATTACAGGGGTCCCTAACTTTCATTTTATTTTTGATGAGTCAGACGGCTTGGAAATGGGCAGTTTTATCGAACATTCTTACGAGGTGTTATTTGTACAAGGTGCAGAAGTCGAGTGCATTGCAATATGTGACAAGACGTAAATTCAGGTATTTGTAACGTTGAACAATTTTGCCAAGCTCATGTACTAAAGAAAATCAATATATCACTTACAATACATGGTAGACACACCTATATTATAGGGGGGTGGTTGCAGTGGTTGTGGCGGTGTGTGGGGGGTAGTAAAAATTATCAAGGGATCAAGAGGGGGGTTGAACTAATTCTGCTTTTACGAACGGAGGAGGGACACTACATAATAATTCCCCCTTTGAAGCTCATATTTCAGCCCCTCCTGATAATTATTGCACAGAAAAAGTTAAGGCCTGAACAGAATTCAAACCCATGACCTTGCAGTACCGGTGCAACGCCCTAACCAACTGAGCTATCACGCCAACTGGGAGCTGGTCATTTGTGAGTTCGTACTGTTCCCGTAGAGGATCAAGATATGAGACATGGTTCATTGTTAAGTGTAACTTGAGAGTCACGCCAAACTTTGTATACAGGAGAATGGAACAGTACAGGGCTGAACAGTTGATAACAAACTACTGAGGCTGGCTCTACAGACAACAAGCTGTCGTCGTGCCAGAAAAAAACAGAGCTTGTACTGGACATTGAAGATTTTAAACAGCCGAAGTACTCAAAAGCATAATTATGCCTGTAAATATATAGTACCCTTCGCAGCCATTGTCAACCTACTGCGGAGAGAAGCGTTGTGCGACGAGCAAACAACAAGAACAACAACAACTTTAACAACAACACAACTATTGAGACTTCAGACTGGGACTTTTAGAGAACAAAGTTATAAAAGTGTTAAGTGTGAAAAAACAGTCATAACCAACCTTGTATACATCTCGCCACAGCATCGTCACAATCACTCACAGCATTCTCCCAGTCACCGTTGTTAAGGTGGCACTGTGCTCGGTTGCTAAACAACACAGCAGGCAAAAACCACCTGAATACAAAAATACACACAGATTTTTTCAGGATTTCCCTTTCTTGCCATTTCAAGAAGAGCAAAGTTCCTCTTAACTCTTAACTTAGCAACTCGCGTTATGGAAAAAACTGTGAAGAAAATGTGAGAGCATTGTTACAACATAGGTCCTTCTTTCCCCCTCAAAGAACAAGCCATATAATAAAATTTAATACAATCCTCAGGGGCGTAGCTAGGGGGGTCCTGGGGTGCCCGTGACCCCCCCCCCCCCTTTGTGAGACTAAATTAGAGTAATTTATGTTACGTGGAACTTAATTCATCTATGCAGCTATTTTTGTAAGCTTGTCCCTCCCCCCTCCCCCCCCCCCCGCTCACTGAAAAAAAATCACATTTAGTAAAACACTGCGTTGATGTCGACATAGCAATCTGTTAAGTACCCTGGGTGTGACACAGTGTGACCCCCCCTTTGAAAGATCCTAGCTACCCCCCCTGATCCTCACCATCGGGAGCCATCTTTGCCCGCTTTACTTGCTTCCAATCCTGGAGGCACACACTGCAAAGCTTCGCTGTAACAGCGTGCTGCTTCACTGTATGAACCTAGTTTGAAGCTTTCATTGCCTTTGACTTTCAAATCCTGGGCTTTTTCTTCACCTGATCTGTATTGCAAATCGTAACGCTCTTTGTCAAACGCTGCTTCTTCACGTTTCCACTCTCTGCAGGGGAAAAAAGGAATCAATAGCAAATTGAAAAGAAAGTTCTGCACATGAAGGCAGCCTGTGCCGAAGACGAGACTAAACACCTTGTTACGTTCGGGGTTACATCATTTTTATTACGCAAATTATAAAAATGATCGCGGTTTGAACTAAACAAAATAGAGGATAACGACAAAAAAAACTATTGGTATAAAACTCAAATAGTGTGCTAGTTGCTTTTCGCCAATAAAAATCAATTAGACCAATCGTTTTCCCTCACTATTAAACAATCAGATTATGAGCTCGAGATTTCTATCACGCATAGAAATCGAGAGCGAATAATCTAATTGTTTTAGTATAAATCTACTAGTCGTTCAAAACTTTGTCTTTTCTGGAACAGCCTCGACCAATAAACGGTCTAAATCTTCTTCACGGACATTTCGAAAACGTGAAGCAGCAGCCGCCATTTTGTTAGCAAGGGCACACTGCTACGCTACTCACTTTATACATAGTGGGTAGCGTAGCCAATCAGAGCGCGGCATTTGTGATAGAACGCTAGTAGATTTATACTAAAAGCGAATAGTCAACTTCGAACCACGCGCCTAGTCAAATATTGGCTTACGAGGAAGTTTAACTCCTAAACCAAGAGTATTCACAAAACGCCCACCACCCCCCTTCCCTTCCCTCCTCCCCCCCCCCTGAAAACGTTCTAGTCATTTTTGAAAGTCTTGTTAACAGAACTTATCTTTTCGGCAATGGGCACTATGTAACTGTTCAAAGACTAGGATAAAAGTGCTATTATCTAATACTAACCTCTGACAGTTTCTGCTGAGGATTTTACTTAATTGCTGAGCTTGGGTATTGGTACTAGACTAAAAAGCGCAAAACAGAAGATAAACATTGTATGTAAAGTCACTCAAGAAGAAAAACGGTTCACAGCAAAGGACGAATTTGGAAAGTTTAATAACTGATTCAGATTTAAGCAATGGTCAATGCTTAGCGTGCATATATCTAGTTGTGGATTCACGCGGATAGTTGGGAGAGCACGAAGCGGGCGTAAGAGTCGGTCAAGGCGAAGCCGAGACCGTCTATAGCCCACAGAGTGCTCTCCCAAACAAGGTAACTCCCAAACAAGGTAACTAAAAATGTGTTCATTTTTTTTCTTGAATTGTTTCATTCCAAGGAAGCTAAATTAAGCAAGAAAAGGAATTCATTTATTGACAATCACACCGTGCGTACCACAGCTATAGAAAATTGTGGTTTTGACCAACGTGTACTTCAATAACTTTTAAGAAAACGGTTAACAAAAGCAACAAATTTTTTTATGACAGCTTGAAATAACAGATTTGCAGTCGTCTTTGTCCGTTCTAACTGTTGACCTTGGAGTAGGTTCTGCAAATTTTCTTTTAAAAATTCGTACAGCGAGTCGTAGAAGGTGTTTCGTATTTGTGAGTCCGACTTTTTATCATAATTTATTTTCTCCTCTTTCGTTGTCATCGTTGGCAATATGTCAACTCATAAAGTTGTAATTCATGCAGAGTTTGGAAACTAGTCTTCGAGCTCGGTAAAAGCTGCTATTGTTTTGCAAAGTGAAAGTATTTTCCGCAAAAATCCCTAAATTCTTTTGCCAGATGCCAACGCGTCATAGCGTGCACCATCACGGTACAATATCCAGATCTTGTAAATGACTAGCCAGCCAATCAGAGCGCGCGTAAAAACGTAGCTATGTTATAAAGGTTTATAAAGTAGAGACGGGCACAGGCACGTATAACCTTCTCACGCACAGTTCACTAGCGTAATAGGCACCAAACTACACATTCGGTCTACAGAATAAAGCTTAAGGGACAGAAAATATGAAAACTTCAGAAAAGTTATTTTTGGACACGGAAGTCTGTTTGCCAAGAGGTCCGTATGCCTCATTGTGATGATCATGGATGCTCATGGCGTATCAAGTAGGATTCCTGTTTGTAAATTTCGCCTGAATAATCCATAATTAGAGAAACTCATACATATTCACGAGCCGCGAACGAATATTAAATACAGATGGCTAGAAGGATTGGGTAGCAGTGGAGTCATGTGGACCTCTCGGAAAACGTACTTCCGGTTGCATAAGTAAGTTTACTGAAATTTTTATATCCCAGTCGACGCCCCGACTCAACCGGTGTGGCCCTGATGTTCTCTTGGTCTACAACACTGGGTGCAATGAGCAAACACAGTTGAATAACCAAAGAATTCTACTAATTTCGTGATTGCTTTCTGTTGGCTTCGCACTGTTGCAAAGCGTCACATGATTGGCTAGAGAAACTGGTACTAGTTTTTTAACCAATCATAAGTCTCGAGACCCTATGACCTGTATGAATTGATACCATAGCGACCGCGTCAAGAGGAATTCCTTCTCACCCAACCCCACCCCACCACTTACTCGACGCGCGCGTGAATGTTTCAATAACAATTTGAAAATTACACTCAAACGCGAATTGCTTTAACCCTTTCAGTGCCAAGATCGACTATAAATTCTCCTGAGTAAATGCTATACAGTTCCTTATGTTCTAGTTAGGAGAATTTGGCGGTTGATCGATTTAGCATCCTTGATTTGATCATGTTCTCAATTCTTATAATCTGTCTATTGGAACTACACTGTACAGAGAAAATTTATACATTGGTCACCTGTGGCATTGAAAGGGTTAACTCAACTATATCGGGAGTTAAGCGATTACTACGCTACAAACTGCACAGTTGTTGGGACACTCCGAGCAAAAAACACCCCTTTTCTTCATACCCCTGCTGGCACAAAGCCTTCGTGATTTTCCAGCTCCTCTCTCCCTTTCAAAAGTCACAAAGTTGTATGTTTACGTTTTAAGCAAGGTTTTACATTAATAGCAACATTGATATGGGGGGGGGGGGGGGGTAGAGGAGAACTTTTATGTCTGAGAACATGGGTAAATTAATGCCACCCCCAAAAGACTTACAAGACTTACCTGGTAAAAGGCCCCCAAAATGAAAATAGTTTTTGGAGTGACACCACAATGGATTAAATTCCCTGCCAAGTGTCCAGACTCGGCCAGATTTCCTAGTATGCGAAAGCAAGTGTCTTGAAGCTGTGACAGGATATAAGCGTTAGTTAATAATCACGATATTTCAGTTTCATCCCATAGAAATCAAGGCTGCTTTGTGTTTAATATCGCTAAATCAAAACCAAAGTAAAAGTCTTGACTCTGGCCAGTCACAAGAGCTGTGCGCAGTTTTTAGCTCTTCAGTTTTCATATTGTATTTTGTGAGCCATTCGGTGCGTGTACGTCTTTCTGTGAACTCGGAATTCCTGTTAACAATTACTGTTTTTATTGGTTTGTATTGTAGAGTTGACATATTTCGTTAAACTTGGGTATTCCTTTTCCAGTGTTAGGTAACACAGTCAACTCTCTCTGAACGAGCACTCCATAAAGCGACGCCTTGTAAAGAACTCAGTTAAACACTGTTTTAAAGACTCTTAAATGCCACTTCTCAAATCGCCTGATTTTAAACAAATCATTTTGTTGTGTTTCCGGCAAGCGACCACCCGAAATCGTTCGTTACTCAGAGCTCACATAATTCAGTTTTTAAGATAGCGCTGACACAACTAAAAGAATACAGCTAGATCATGGTCAAATGGCACGAAAAATTCAACAGGTGCAATATATGATACGAATCCCTAATTCACGTGAAATACACCAGTGCTTTCAATCTTTTTCCTACGCCATGGAATGAGAATAAAAATTATTCTTTTTCCAGAGGAGCTTTGTATATTTGCTTCATTTTAAGGTACTCATATGGTAATAATCAGTGGATCCACGTACGTTTTGGCTTCATTTCTTGATTTTTTCTATTAAGCACCACTTTTTCTTGTGGTTGTTTTCTCTATCCTAATTATTATCATGGTAAAAACAGTACAATAAAAAACGCACAGTAACTTAATACATCTCACCTCTTTGTTGTAAGAAAATATGTACTTCGCTAACATGGAAATGATGTCCTGAAAATTCATGCAAATATAGTGATATTACTGTGAATAACAATCTTTTGGAGTGGTTTTGCCATACGCACCGTGTCCATGGAAACAGCCATAGCCTGTTTATTTATTATTCTGTTTAGAACAGTCAGAAAATTCAACATTTGCGAGTAAAACCATAGTTAGTGGAGGGGGACTAACTATGGGAAAGGGTACTACCTCGCCACTAAATAAGGTAATACCGACCGTTAGATAAGGAGCTACTTGGTAAACTACTGAAGCTTGCTCCAGCCTTCCTGTAGAATATCGGCCATTGGTTGTTTACGCACGAACAATGTTTTGATTGATTCACACAGCCATGAGTTCAAGCTAATATTTCCAGTGCAGCTTTTCGTCTCCGCCAATAAGCGATACTTTTTTGTTTTTCTCAAGCAACTGAGCGGGCGGGAATCCTAAATCCTAGAATTTCATTGGCTAATCACGCGCGCGTGACCGGTCCAGCTTTTAACGATACTGCCTACGGGTCGGATTTTTTCCCTGCGCTAGCAATTTCCTATCTCTTTTCTTACTTTAAAAAGAAGACATCCAAAAAAAATAAATAAGTTATTTGACAGGCTAGGTCGATCCGTATAGGAAAAAACTGTGCCCTTGGTTTTAAGTACGGCCCGACAGTTTTAAATACGGCTCGTAGTCAAGACCTCGAGCACAGCATTTTTCCACACGGACCTTCCGCCCGGTAGATAACATATATATATATGTGATGTTGAAATATGCCCACTGCAAACTCTGTAATACAGAGAGTAAACAATTCAATCCAAAAATGCCAGAGGGTGGTATAATAACTGTAATTTCTTATTAATCATGAGCAGGCAGAACCTAGAAGTGGAGTAGCTCCCCTTATATAAGATGATTGTCCATCGCAGGCTTACCCCAGCAGTACATTGCTGGTACATATTCATACACCTGGGTGAAGAAAGACTTGTTTCTGGTTTAAGGAAACAACACAGTGCCATCACCAAGGCTTGCACTTCCTACATCTTGCTCGGAAGCCAGACATGCTAACAACTACATTAATGGGTATCCGCTACTTAAAAGAGACCTAATAAATATATAATGCAATCATGTCTATTTTGCACTATAAGATGTATAGTGTACCTCGCTCTCCAGTAGCCTACTCCTACATCTCCCACTTTGAGCAGAAATACGCAAAGCAATGTCAAGATATCCACTTAATGCTGTCCATATTGGAACGCTTACTGAAAGTGAACAACAAAAACGCTCTTAAAGTGTGTTTATAAAATATGACAACACCAAAAGTAAATAAATTCTTCTTTTCTCACACGATGTAGTCACTGCATGTTGATCGCGACGTTTCGACTTCTTACTCTAGTCTTACTGCTAGTGTTACTACTTGTCTTAATGCTTATCGGGATTTCTTGCAAAAAACCTTATCTCCTCTCGCAGGTACCTCTGACCTGACGGTAAAAAAACTTTGGGAAATTCGCGTCCATCATCAGGAGAGAAAACATCAGAAAAAAACGAGGTCATAGTATCCTTCGATGTGGAGTCCCTCTTCACCAACATCCCTATACAAGGAGCAGTACAAGCCGCGTTGCAGAGACTAAACAACGACCCAAGCCTGCCAGACCGTACAGCGCTCACGCCCACCAAGATTGCAGACCTCCTGAATTTCGTCCTGAGATAAACATATTTCAAGTATAACGGATCACTCTACGAACAACAGAAGCGTGCAACGATGGGAAGTCCTCTTTCCGCCGTCACTCCTGACCTTTTACATGGAGGCGTTCGAGAAACAAGCCATAGCAACTGCTCCCGAAAAACCAAGGATCTGGAAACGCTATGTAGATGACACCTTCACCATCATAAAACGTAACGACGTGAACAATTTTCTGGATCACATCAACCAACAGCACCCGTCCATCCGCTTCACCATGGAAACAGAGAACCACCACAAGATCGCTTTGCTTGATTCACTAGTGACTAGGGAACCAGGTGGCAGACTCCACACTACCGTCTACAGAAAGCCCGCGCACACCGACCAGTACCTGGCGTATGATTCACACCATCCACAATCAGTAAAGCGCAGTATTTTTAAGTGCCTAAATGACCAGGCTAAAGGTATCATCACTAAACCACTGGAAACAGCACAGGAGAAGAAACATCTACCAACAGTTCTCATCACGAACGGTTCTCCCCCTTCTTTCTTGCAGAGAGTTATCAAAACCAAAAACGCAGCACCGAGAAAAACAACCACGACAGAGTTAAGTCTACCGCGGTGCTGCCCTACATCAAAGGAGTCTCAGAGACCCTCCGCCGCGGCCTACAACAACAATGCATACGCGCCCCAGCAAGCAAGATGGCATAGTCGATAAGATACCATGCGAATGCGGAAAAGTCTACATCGGAGAAACGGGACGACCTACGCAAGAAAGAATAAAAGAACACGACAGAGCCATCGGCCTCGCTCGAACTCAAAACTCCGCCGTTTCTGGAAAGAAGTTGAGTTTATTGATCGTGAAAACCACTGGTACACGAGGAAGGTGAAAGAGCCAATTCAAATTGGACTGCACCCTAATAACATCAACAGGGAAAACGGAATTGAAATTCCAGAAGCGTGGATGCGGACAAGCAAGAAAACACAGGAAACAGGAACAATAGCGGGATTGAAACGCACCAATCAGAGCAGATCACACAGCTACATAATGGAATCAGTCGACCCCATGGCCTGAAGAAGACCAGCAGTAAGCAGTCGAAACGTCGCTATCAGCATCCAGTGACTACATCGTGTGACAAAAGAATTTATATTATCATCGCATTTTCCATGATGAACAACAACCCATTCCTTAACAGCAAAAGTATAGTCTCGCAGGGTAATTGCACTAGGATATAGTTCTTGAAAGAAATCAACCCTAGGGAATATAAATGTACTTTACTTTACTGATTAATAACCTTTCAACTTGAAATTTCAACTTGTCTTGATGGTTGAACTTTATCGTATAGCAAGCTTAGCACATACCGTAGTGTGCATGTATAGTCATAAGAACTCCACAAAAATAGACAAAAAGTTTACATGTCACATCACAGCTTGGAGGGTTTCACTAAAGACATAACAGATTGTAATCCAAATGCAATCAAAATGATCTACATACACTACGGTCTGAAGTCATTTAAAGTGCGAAAACTTAGAAAAAATTACTTTATACAAGATCTATTGGTAGAATAAAGCTTACAACATATTAGCCTTGTGGTACAAGTGGTACACCAAAGAACCAAGAAAGGGGGAAGCATCCTTACCTTTTGGTCCAACCCTACTCCTACCCAGTTAGCACAGTCCAATACTAAGATAAGCTTTGAATGGTAAATGGCAGTAAAGGTACCCATGAGCCATGAGACACAAATGGCTGGAGTACTAAGCACCTAGGAATACTGTTACTCCCCCCTGGTTGGGATGCTACTCTAGTACAACACAGGGCTACCCCCAGCATTAGATCACGAGTACCTAAAGGAGTCACAGGAGGCACACTATGTGACACAGTGAGGTGGTTATCCCAGTTCCAGTGGCATGACGCACCTGGAGTATTGTTACTCCCCCCTGGATGGGATGCTAGTCCAACACAGGGCTACCCCCAGCATTAGATCACGAGTACCTAAAGGAGTCACAGGAGACACATTATGCAACACAGTGAGGTGGTTATCCCAGTTCCAGTGGCATGACGCACCTGGAGTATTGTTACTCCCCACTGGATGGGGAGTCTATCTGCTATCTGCTAGTCCTATTAAAATAGGGTTACCTCCAACTTTATATTGCCCATACCCATTTAAAACCCAGGTGGAGACAGACAGTGTGAAGTGAACTGCCTTGTCTAAGCGAACAGCACAGTTCCACGACCAGGGCTCAAAATCCCCAACCTCCTACTCAGAAATCCGACATGCTAACCAATGGAATACCATCCCCACTTAAATAAGCATGGTAGTCATTACAACTCACTTCCATTTTCAACATGTGTAATGATGTCATAGCTGTCTACCATCTGCCAACAAATTCCTTCATTAAGACACAAGAGGCCTATTATTTTTGTACAAACTTCCATCATGCAACAATCATTTGCAGTAATTGCTGGTGCCTTTGTCCACTTCATCACAGCCTTAGGTCAAAAAAGAAAAAAAATATGGCATAATTATTTGAGAAACTATTGCAACACCATGTCTATTTTGATTTGTTGACTTGTGTTGTCCATAATACTAGTACATTATTATTTGACAACAACATTTAAAAATAATAATAATAATAAACTAATAGCTACAATAATGGTAACAGTAACAACAGTAATACAATAATTCTTTGCTGATTTGCAAAATGCGGATTTGTGAACAATAACTATAACAATCTAAAAACATAATATATAACTCATGCACACGTACTAAAATGTTTCACTTCACAATAAACTTAGAAATGTTTACACAAATAAATGCCATCTATATAAAATTTGAACCCTACATAATTACTATAAGCAAAGGGTACAAATATACTGTAACACTGGTTTAACAATTATTAGTCCTTTCCCTCCTAAGAGTGACTTTATAGATTTTACTTTGGCTAATGCTAGATGATTTTTCTTGTCACAGGAAGACCCCTTAGAGGTTACATGGTTAGAAATCTCTCTTAACCCTTCCCTTGTAAGAGTGATTCTATAGATTTTACCCTGGGTAATGCCAGATGATTTTACTCATCACAGGGAGACCCCTAAAGGGCTAAAGGGGTAAAAAGCAGCTATATTCTTGGTTTACTGCCCAAGGTGCCAATATCAATTTTTGTGAGGTAACTCATACATGTAGTTTCTTGTTCCAAAAATAACTATACCTTGAATGTGGTTCTATCTTTAATTACAATCCTTCTGCATCTGTCATTCTGTTCTGCAGTCTGAAAATGTTATATAAAATCATATATTCTTTATTTCAGAACAAAATAAAACTTAACTTTAAATATGATGATGTGCCCTTGCTAAGTTAAATGTACATCTATTTTGGTTTCTGACAGTAAGAAAAGGATAACTTAAATGTCATTAGAAACGTTTAGGGGAAAACTTTGCCTTAAAGACTGTTATCTCAACTAGACATCAAATTTAATTACTGCGTTTTTGGTTACTTCTCAGTATCTATAGTTGGTTGGGAGTAAAACATAATATGTCTGAAAACTATTTTCAAAATAGAACAGTGCTGATGTCAATGATTGAATTTTTCAGTCCTTAGCAACAGCTTTGTAGTAAAGGTTCTCCCCTTTCTACTGATGGCATGATTTTTGCCAAGAGTAAAATTTGCCAATGAAACAGTAAAAAGAAAATATGTAAATAATCTCTTTAAACAAACTATGTAGAAGATCAAACACCAAAGCTTAATTACAAAGTGCGTTTTTCTGTTTTCCTTGATGTAGAAGTATGTTTTAACAGGATAAGCATGAATGGCCCGACTAGCTGCCATACAATAAACTACTCACTAGCTTAGGCTTGTTCTGACTGTACTGGGGAATACTGGTCCTCTGTCACTCTTGTACAGACCTTGCTGCACTAAGTCTACTGTCATAACTCAGGCCAATACTCCCCAGTACGGCACTCATGCACGGTTAGTAAGCTCTAAGTACTTAACCCCACCAGGGAATTGTGGATGATAATTTTTCTCTTCAGGGGAATAATAAATGCTAAGGGATCAATAAATTTCTTGTTATGAGCAGGGCTGCCTTATTAGATGAAGCACCTTGTTTGAGGAGGGTAGCTTAACAACATAGGACTAAAAGTAGTTCCTTCTAACATGTTCATACAGCCCAGTATCAGAACTTAGTTTAATTTTGTAACCTAAGTTCTTCTTTCAGGATTTCCAATGACCATTCTTAGGCATTTTTAGGCAACAAATATTTCGCTATTGCAAATTTTTTAAAATAATAGCCTTGCCATCAATGATTGCATACAAGCTTTCTTCATGATACTAACCTTAAGAATGATAACAGCTGCATCCATTTGCATTTTATAACTCCATGTTCCTGCAATGTTCGCATATGATATTTCTGTTTTACGAACTCTGCACTCCAAGGCAGCTGCCATCATATTGGTATGTAATATATTTTTCTGGTGAGGTTTTAAACCATTCTTAAATGCCTTTATGACCATCTTTTGAGCATTGTCTTTCATAATAAGGTATGCAATCTTTGGAAGTCCATTAGAGAATATAATCCTTTCGCAAGTTTCACGGTTCTGAAGGCACATATTTTTTAAGGTTGATACTGCTGGAAAGCACGCTAAGGTATCAATGTTATCATCACAAAATTCCAGCAAATCTTCCACTGTTTCATTTTCCATGATTTCTTTGAGATGTAGTTGTGCATAATGATTAAAACCAAGAACATTTTTTAAAATCATCAGACAGTGGTAGTATATTGCACTCCAATGTTCTTCTTCTGTAGCCATGCAATCATCAGGGAGACGAATCTTCAAAACTCTAAAGAGCAGGTTCAACAGATTGCTACTAAAAAGTACATTTACACCTGCTTTGCTGTTGGGGTATCCATTTTTCTGTTAAAAAAGAAATCCAAGAAACTATTAGAGTTTTATTAAACACTGTTTAAAGATAGCGTGTGTTTGCCTGACTGGTGTATGCATGTCCCATTGCTCAGGAATTTCTTATTAAAGTAATATAGCTGACAAGTCACAATAAATGCCCAAGGGGAACTCCCATAAAAATGATGGGGATGCTTCTCATACCTTTTTGGTGTCAAAATTATTTTATAGATTGGTACATCTTGAGATGCAAATTCTAAAATGACCAAAAACAGAATTAATGCAGCACCTTTTCTACATGTACTAAAAATATGACAGGAACTTTTTGCCAGTCAATAGATTCTAATTCTTGTTTCAATCATCACTCATGAATGACAGAGTTGACAGTTGTCTCTATCAGTATCAGAAATGGACAAAGTGTCGATTTGCGAGTTGTTTTTGAATAACTATTGGCACTTCTTGGGAGCATCAATTCTGTTGAGCCATACCCGTCAGACACGGTCTTGGTTCTGTCATTCATGTATTTTATGGGAGTCTCCCCTATGACTAAATGATCAAATCAACCAGGTTTGCTGCCTGCACAGCTGCTGGTTGTGACATTATTTTGTTCTAATGGGAAATTATATAGAAATTGATGTTAACCCTCTCGTGTCCAAGGTAACAAGGTGAAAACCACATACTTTCTTATATCAAGGTTAGTAGTAGGTTGGAGGAGTTTTCGGCCGATTTTTTTTATCAGGAATTTATCAGGGATTTTATCAGGGATTTTATCAAGGATTTTTTTAAAAAATATACACCGATTTTTTTTTATCAGGGATTTTATCAAGGATTTTATCAAGGGTTTTTTAAAAAAAAAATTAAAAAAAGACTTAAAGAAATGGATATATAGTAACAAATGGAACAGCAAACAGTGAAGCAACTGAAAGAACTTGCCAAAGATCATGGTATTAAAGGATATTCTCAAATGATTAAAGCCGAACTCATTGAAGCGTTGGGTAATATAGACACCCCAAATGAAGCGATCCCAACACCACCAACCAAACGGCGACCCCCAACACTCCTTATAGTCAGACCCCTCAAAGCATCAGGTAATATCCCCAACCAGCCGCAAAGACCTATCCTAGCCCCTAGAACTAATATCCCCAACCAGCCGCAAAGACCTATCCCAGCCCCTAGAAAAAATATTGTATCTAGTTTCATAGATATTGGCACGTGGTTAGTGAACGCCATCCCCCAAACAACGAACAACACGTTTAATTGGATAAAGAATCAGACATTGAAAGTGGTGGATCGAGTTAAGTCTGTTGGTGAAGCGCTTAGGGATCTCATCAATAAAAATAACTCCCGACTTACTGATGACACACCACCACAACCTAGAAGACAGGAAAGTATATCTGAGAGTGAGGAAGAACAGACAAACTTAATTGAAACCCCAACAAACACAAATCTCAAAGAGGTTAATGCCAATATGAACAATGACTTATCAAACATGATTTTTAACGAACTCAGACCGGAAATAGAGATGCGTTCAAGGATTGTTTACGGTTTTACGGCTAAAATTCATCGTGGGGGTGGAGAAATAGTTGATTATGAGAAAACCCTTCGTGGGGAGGGGACTTTTACAAGTTTATCCAAAATAGAGGCTTATATCGAAAGGTGCGAGACCAAAAGGTTAGATTTGGAGAATACCGAAGTGTGGAGTAGCGCGTACCTACCAGCAACAGAGGTCGTTGAAACCCCAGGGGTATACCAAGGCAGGGTTGAGTTCACTAGGATTATGATAAAAGTAATCCATAGCAAGGAGCCACTAATGGGATGTGGACCCTTACCCGATTGGTTACATAACAAGAAATGTATTCACCCAGTAGATGATAAGAACGACAATCTATGTGTCTGGAGGTGTCTAGCTATTTACATGGGCTATCGTGATAAGAAACCTAGACCGGCAAAGGACACTACCAGAAAGGCGATAAAACTGGCCCGAGATTTTTACGATAACCCAAAAATGCAAGTTGTAGATGTGAGGCCAACGAAACTTGTTGATTTTGAAGGCATAGCCAAGATGTTTTCTGTTAACATCCGTCTGTATGAACCAAAAGACCAAAAGGTTTGCAAACTAGTGTTCGGTAAAGACCAGTTCAAAAAGAATTTACCATGTATAGACATCGGACTCTATAATGGTCACTGTTTCTACATCAAGAATATAGAGATGCTAACTGAACTCTGGGAATGTTCTGGGTGTGAGCAAAGATTTAACAGACATGATAATTACAATAGACACGTCACAGAAAAAAGATGTTCGGGAGGAAAGACACAATTGATATGTAAAGGGGAAAAGTTTAAACACATCATGAACAGTTCAGAAAAGGTGTTTTATGGAGGTAATACCCAATTTAGTTATGTTGGGTGTCGATGGATTGAAGAACAGGCTAGACATATAGGTAAAAACATTCATCACGCTCTCTGTGGGCATGGAGGCGAGCGGTGTGTGAAGAGCGGAAAAAAGGAGATTTTGGTTGATGGATACGAGCCGGAGACTAGGACCGTTTTTCAATTCTATGGGTGTAAATGGCACGGCTGCCCCTGTTCAAGTGACGATGAAAAGAGATACAATGAAACCCTTGAAATAGAACAGAGGATTAGAAGATTGGGATATGATGTTGTATCGGTTTGGGAACATGAAAAACCTGAATTAAGTGATATGAGACTTGAAAAGAAATTTACACCATACCCATATTTTATTGTTTTCGATTTTGAAGCGTTGCTATACAAACTTTCCCGAGAGGTGACCGCCGACCTCACTTTCAACACCCAACATATTCCAGTTAGTGTTGCTATAACCGATAATTTTACAAACGAACCTACCTTTCTTGTAAACTCGAACCCTGAAGAACTTATCAAAGACTTTATTACAGATTTAGAACACCGTCGTAAAGCCATCGTCGAAAAAGTTGGAAGAGAATACCCGCTGCCTGATGAAGATTCTATTCCCAAGAACGTGTTAGAGCAGTACAGAAAGTGGTGTAATCAAGTTCCTGTTTTAGGGTTCAATAGTGGAAAGTATGATATAAATATGATTAAAGAATATTTTGTAAAACACATGACCGAGCAAGCTGGAGAGATTTTTGTGGCGAAGAAAGAGAATAACTATATGTTCCTGACAACTGACCATTTTAAATTTTTAGATGTGATGTCCTACTTAGCCCCGGGACTCTCTTTTGATAAGTGGTGTAAAGCAAACAACTGTGCAGTACAAAAACTTGTCTTTCCATACGAGTGGTTGGATAGTTATGAGAAGCTTTATCACGTAGGCCCTGTGGAATATGAAGACTTTTACTCAAGCCTCCAACAGAAAATAACAGTGTCTCCTCAAGAATATGAAGAATTTAAGATCGAATTCCAAAAGCGGGGTTGTGTTACCATGATGGATTGGTTGAGGGAGTATAACCTAGCTGACGTTGTACCTTTCGTAGAAGCTTTGGAAAAGACACGGGAGCAATATTACCCAGATGAAATTGATATGTTAAAAGATGCTGTATCTATCCCAGGTATCTCAATGATGTATGTGCTTAATAAAGCCATAAAAATGAAGAAGAGAGGTGAGCCTTCCTTATATGCTCCTGGTAAACCTTGCTTTCACAAATGTGGTAAGACTTGTAGTAAAAAGGCTTGTAAAGAGTGCTACAAGGTAAGGAAAGAATGTACCGAATGTCCTAAAAACAAGGCTTATGAACTCTTGAAAACGGGTATGGTTGGAGGGCCAAGTATTGTGTTTACGCGGTATGCTGAAAAGGATAAGTCAAAGATTCGCCCCCATAAATACAAAGAACCAAAAACCTGCAAGTCTGTCGTTGGTTATGATGCAAACAGTTTATATCTATCCGGCTCGGGTCAAGAAATGCCCTGTGGTAAAGAGGAATTCATTGAGCCATTAAAGCCAACAGATTCTGAATATGTTAACAAGGTTTGTGAAGACATTCTCGCTAACAACTTTTTCGGTTTTTGTCAAGTGGATATCCATGTCCCTGAAAATCTCAGAGAAAAATTTGAAGAGTTTTCACCGTTGTTCGTTGTAGATAGTGTTCCAGAAGAGCTAGTCCCTGAACATATGAAACAATACCAAAAAGACACTGGCAGAAAAACTCTAAAAGGTACTAAAAAATTGCTTGGGGTGACCAAGGCAAAGAAGATCTTGTTATATACACCCCTACTGAAATGGTATCTTAACCATGGTTTAGAGGTAACAGCTGTACACAAGATTTTAAAATATGTAGCAGGAAGACCTTTTAAATGGTTCCCAGACGAAGTCAGTAGCGCTCGAAGAGATGGGGATATCGAGGTTTTAACCAAAAAGTTACGCAAAACCTTTAATGACAACAAGAGAGATGATGTCGACACTATTATGAATGAATTAAAACAATTCCCTTCTATAGCCCCCTTGATTGAAGAGAACAAAGACCTTCAAGCGTTGATTGAACAACTGAATTCCAAGTATGAAGGTTGCAAAGAACTGGGTGATACTTACAAACTAAAAGGGAACTCTTTTTATGGTAAAATGATTGAAGACCTCGAACGACACACAAAAACAAGATATACTCAAGACGAGGTCGAGGTTGATAAGGCTTTTAGAAGTCCTTTCTTTGAGGATTTAGAAGTCATCAATGAAACATATGAAGTAAAAGAACGAAAACGTCAGGTAAATGTAAATCGACCTTATCAGTGTGGTATAGCTGTATATCAACTGGCTAAACTTCGCATGTTGGAGTTTTACTACGATTTTCTTGACAAATATGTCGCAAGGAGGGATTTCGAGCTAATTCAAATGGATACGGATTCTATGTACATGGCTCTTTCGAATGAAAACTTTGACAAGATTATCAAACCCGAACTACAAAACGAATATTTTAGTAGAGGGAAAGTAAAATTCCTATCAACCTCAAAATACCACGACAAGACCCCCGGGCTGTTCAAGCTGGAGTTTAAAGGAACTAGAATGATTGCTCTTGCGCCAAAATGCTATTACGCTGAAGACCCTGACGGGCGAATAAAGTTTAGTTGCAAAGGAACCTCCAGAAAGCAAAATGATATGACATGGAATCGATACTACGAAGCCTTGAACGGGGTAAAAGATAAAGCCCAAAATACTGGCTTTAGAGTTAGAAATAATCAAATTGTGACATACACCCAAAATAAACTTGGTTTGAGCGCATATTATGATAAACGCATAGTTGCTGCCGATGGAATTCACACAGAGCCTTTGTATTAGCTCATTTCAACACAAAATTAGGCGGCAGCTCAGTATCTTCTGGCACAACCTGAAGCTCTTCCCTCACAAAACCACGCCTCGGTCCATCTAGTAAATAATACAACACTGGCTGATTATGTGACACCACACTACGTGACAGATCAAAGACTTTCAAACTCCAGATAGGATCCGTAGCACGCCTTCGTTCTCCGCCTTCATCTTCTCCAGGAGCAAGTAAGTATCTAACTTTAACACCAGGTGGTAGTCTAACCTCATCAAGTCCAACAACTCACTTATAATTTGGAGGATTAATATCAACCTCTTTCAGTTTTATAGCTTTTACAGGCTCTTCCCCAGTTATTCTCGTTGGTATACTATTCAGAGTTTTCAAAATAGCCGGTAATCGTTTAACCCATACTCTAGACCTATCATCACTAATCATTTCTTGAGCATATTGATGACTAAATAGTTTTTCTGATGTTTTATTTGCTCTTTCAACAAATGCTTGAGCTCTATGGTTTCCAGCTTCAGACCGTTGTATGGTTACATTATGTTTTTCCATAAGTTTTGTTACATCACCCATAAATTCTTTACCAGGATCAACAATTAATGTTTTAGGATATTTTAACTTTCTGGAGTATATTTTTGTTAAAGCTTTTGAAATTTCATTACTTTCTTTTGAGGTTAGTGGTTCTGCATCTTTGTATCTCGAGGCAATATCAATCACAACCAGAGCATATCGATATGTCTTTCTTCCAACTTTATCATGTGGTAAAAATAATAGATCTGCTTGATGAATCTGATTAGGCTTTTCCACATTCCAGTGCGGTCTAGGGATATACTTTGGGGCTGGTAGATAGATTTGCCACAGCGCCTGTTTCTCAAGCCATCGTTTAGCCTCATCTTCACTGACTTTTGCTTTTTCAGCTAATTTAGGAATGGCAGAATACCCTTTCCAATAACCATAAGTTGAATAGTATATTTTTGAAAGCATGTTTTCGTTACTAATTTAAAAGAATACTCTACCTATCTTTAAAATAAAACATGTCACAAGCTATATCTGAAGAAATTAACCCAAACAGGATTCCACTAGAGCCTCTCGGTTTGAAAGCGGAATCGTCACTGAATCGAATTACACTCAATCCCTCATCCGCTAATCCTGAAGAAACACTATATATAAATATTCCACAACTTTCTCAGAATGTAGTGATTGTACCAGGAAGTGTATCTCTACTATTTGACTTGACTGTTGATGGTCATGTAAACAACACCCTTGTGAATAACGTAGGCAGTAACCTTGTATCCAGACTCAGGGTTCTTTTTGGTGGAGAAACACTACAGGATACTCAAAGATACGATCTCTTTCAAACCTACCATGACTTATACTTAACAGCTGAAGATCGTCAGAATGGAATAAAACAAGGTATTTCTTCTGAAAACATGAGGAAGCTTAGGACAAATGCGGGTGATAAGGTAAAATCAGGAAATGATAAGGAAGTAGCTCTTGCAGCAGTATACAACACCAAACACCATATCCCACTCAACCATCCTATTCTCAACAATCATGGGGTTTTCTATCCAAAGGCGTTACCTCATTCACTAATCTTTGAGATTACACTAGCCTCAGTTTCAGATATTGTTGTTTATTCTGACAAGACCAAGACTCCAACTTACAAAATCGAAAACCTCGAGTTGGAATATGCTTGTATCTCAAGTGAATACTTAGCTAGTGAGGCTCAGTCAGCTTATCAGGTTGGTAAAGTATTCTTTTACGAGAATGTACTTCTCCACAAAACTTTTACCATCTCCAAACCTAATGACAGTTACATAAACGAGTACATTAATATACCTAGGAGATCAATGACAGGGATATTGTGCTTATTCACAGAGATGTATCTCGGAGGAGCAAGAGACTCTGAGAAGTTTGTCAATCCAAATATAACATCAATCGACATTAACGTTGACGGTATGCCAAACCGTATATACTCCAAGGGAATGAAACCGTCAGACTTTTGGGATTCGGTAAATAAACGTTTCGGTAAAGAGGGTGTCAAGCTAAATGATTTTTATTTTGACAAGTTTGCTCTATGGATTGACTTGAGAACTCACCATGACAATAGTATTCATGGGGGAGGTATGGCCTTGAACAACACACGAGATGGAGTAAAACTTGAAATGAAGCGAAAAGTTGGAGGAACAGGAAATATAACCTGTCACATGTTTGTGGTAGCTGACGCGTTGATGGAGATCATGAATTCAAACTTAAGATCAATTATGTATTAGTTAAAAGTATGGAAGAATTACGAGATAAAGTTCCTTTTCATTGCATTATAACAGGTCCAACAAATTGTGGAAAGACAAAATACCTCACGGATCAGCTTAGAGGACCATTCCGAAATGTTTTTGAATACATTGTTCTCATATGTCCAACTTTTGCTAAAAATAAAACCTATCATAAATTTGCTCACGGAGATAAACGTTTCTTGGTATTATCACCAGATGCTAGTAACAGCGATGAGATTAATGAGTTATTAACTGATTGTCAAACTTTGTTCTCTGGTACTAATACACTAATAATTTTAGACGACTGTGCTGTATCGAAAGATCTAAAGAAACGCTCGAACAAGTTTATAGATCTTGCATTCTCTGGAAGGTATCATGGATTATCAGTGTGGGTTCTCACTCAGCAATTAACATCCATAGCAAAATCATTCCGTGAAAATGTAGCTTGTGTTGTTACATTCCATAATCCATCACAAAAAGGTATGAAGATGCTTTTCGAAGATTATGGAGGTGATTTAGAATCAGAAACTCGTAAAAAGTTTTTAGAAATGTTTAAAACTGAAAAATATTCGAGACTCTGTTTATGTTTACGTTATCCATTCCAATGTTATTTAGAGATTCCGAGGTGATTTAAAAGAATCTATGTTTTATTAAAAATTAAAAGATGACAAGCGTTGAAGATTTTATTGAAGAACATCCAGAGGTAAAAGATGAGACCAAAGATAATGATATTGAAATCAAACAAGAATCATTAGCTATTCTCGCATCTCTTGGGACTACAAAGGAATATTTAGGTGTTGATATGAGTCTAGGTGATATCAAGAAACTCACACCAAAAGATGTTGAAAAATATTATAATCGATATCAGACAGTATTAGGTAAGAAAATTAGTGGTGGATTAGTAGATTCATCTCTTCAATTTGTTTCTCAAGTCATTTCATACTTGGTTCCTGTAGATGACATTGAAGCACTTTGTAAAGACTTGAAGAACGATGAGTTGGTTAATCGTGAACTGACAAACTTTGTAGGTCTCTTAGCATTAAAAGGTGGAAGATTAGTAGCACTTGCTAGTGGACTATTCCAGGTTGCAAAGCACATTAAAATCAACAAAATACAAGAAGTTTCAAGTACTACTGAGCAGACTACTGATAACAACTGATTTAAAGATTCTTTACTTTGTGAAATAAAAAATCATGTCTGATGAAGTTGTTGAACAAATTACAATGGATCCACCTCCTCCTAAAAATAAGAAAGCTGTTAAAGAGAAAGACCCTAAAAAGGTTGCAGCCGGTAAGAAACTAGCAGAATATAATAAAAGAGCTAAAGAAGCGTTAGCTAGGGAAATGAAACGTGAATCGGAGACTAAACAGGAAGAAACCATAAATTCAGAAGAAGAAACTACAAAGGCTTGGATTCCAGAGCTATCTTTTACTACTGTGTTATCTCTTGTTGGAATAGGGTTTACTGCAGTTGACATGTTTATGAGGTACTACAAAAACAGAAAACCACCTACCCAACCACCACCCTCAAATATTCCTACCCAACCACCACCCTCACATACCACCACCCAACCAACTCCTAAAATAGTAATGCTCTGAGGAAAGTAGTTTAAAGATTTTCTATAACCACAATAAAAATCATGTCAACTGAAAACAAACTTGTGAAAACTGTTACCGATTCAGCCGTCATTATCGGATTGGCTGCCGGTGTTGGATATGTAGCTAAAAAGGCTATGAAAGAATCATTCATCAACGATCCATCCTCAAGTATTACAAACTATGCTAAATGGGTCGCTGTCCTATCCGGTAGTATGTACCTAAAAACTTATTTAGAAGATCAAAAGATTTTGCCAACTTAAAGATTTTACATATTGATCAATAAATGGCAACAATAGCAATGATGATTGGTGGTGCTATTTTGAATGCGACTACCTTCGTTGGTGGTTCATATCTTGCAAAATATCTCTCAGGTGATAACACAGATGAAGAGCGAATAAGGCACGACAAGGCAATAGAAAAATATCAAAAAGATTATGCTTCATACCAGGAAAAGAGACAGAAACTCATTGATTGGTACTCTCAACAGCGGGATGCTAAACACCGTGCTTCACAAAATATTTCGAATACCGATGAAGCTTTGAAATTGTATAGTCAGACACATGAACCAAAATTCTCTGATTATTATAGACCTAGTAGCAATCAAAAGATGGGTGAGATGGCATATGTGGGTGGTGGTATGCTGGCATTGGGTTATATGGTTAGTAAATTCTTTTAGGTAAGTGTGTGTGATTGAGTTTAAAGATTTCTTACTGATTAGTAAAAAATTATGGCAATGGCTGAATACAAAAAAATACCAGTTGATCCAGACGATGATGATGAGAATGATCCTGATTTAGATCCGACTATACTAAATGATAACTATTCTGTGGGTGGTGATGATAACACCACATTAAACACATTAACATCCACCACTCGTCAAACTAAACATGGTGCAAAATTTAAAGAAACTTCATTTAGTGGTAATGATAAAACTCGACGACCCTTATTGTTTGATGAGATGGAAATTGAACAAGATGAAGCTGAAAAAGAAATCAAAAAGTACTATCCACGTGCAGACACTTCAAAATTCATAACATTCTTCAAAGATATTGGAGATGGAATAAAAACATTAGTTGTTAATTTAATAAGAGGAAATCCAGCTGATTATGTTCTTATAGATGGTGAATTAAAACCATATAAAAATAAAAGTAAAAAACTTCCCAATGAATTGAAAAATGCCTTAGGTCTAAAAGCAGAAGAGGTTGTGGAGGCTAATAATGTTGAAATAGCTAAGATAAAAGAATCAATCACCAAAAAGAAGGAGGAACTAAAATTCCATAAGGATAATCCTCTGAAGACCCCAGAAGTACGTAGCCAAATAGAGACTATAGAGAGAGAAATTGCTGAGGATAAGAATAATATAACTATCCTAGAGGGTGATAATGAAAAGATACTGGAACGTATGTCATTAAGAGATCGTGTGAAGGCTATCTTCAAAAAGTATGGTTTTACAGTCTTTGCCGTTGTGAGTGCTGTTGGTGTGGTCATTGGTGTTATCGTTTCTAATCTTTCTAAAGGTCTAACCAAATTGGGTAAAGGTGTTGGTAATGGTTTGAAAACGATTGGTAAGAAACTCGGTGAAATATTGCCTGGAATGGTTGGAGCTATCGTGAGCTTTCTGTTCAAGACTGCAGGTGAGGTTATTGGATTTTTAGGTAAGAACGCTTGGTTGTTGATAGTGGCAGTGGTTCTATATTTTGTGGAACAATTTAAAAAGAAGAGACGATAAGTAAAAAAATAATGAATGATACAATTTTTCTATCTATCACTATGCTAACTCCTGAAACAAGAATTTATATGGATCCACCCTTAACCAATGTAAAAGAGATACAAAATGCAAGTTTAGTTTACATGAATATAGCGACGTATAGACATCCTATATACTTAATGTGTGATCTTATAGAGCCAAAGTCTTCATATTCCAATTGTTGTAAACCTATAGGTGAAAATGTAGAACTTAAACCCTCACAAGTACTAGCTGTTATTCCATCTCAAGAGAATCAACCTTGTTTAAGAGTTCCAAAAAACAAAAATCCTGTCAACTACTTTACTTTATGGCTTTTAGATGAAAATGGAAAAAAGCCTAACTTAAATAACGAACCTATTCGAATTCATTTAAAGATTTCCTGTTGATTTGTAAAATATGGAAGACTACAATAGAATTTATCCACAAGTGCCTATGAATGTTGATCAAAATAATTTCAGACTTCAAAAATCGTGTGAAGTAGTACATAATCTTCAGAAGGAAATTAGACATTATGAGGATGTTAGGAAAAAATACAATAGAGCGAGGGGGATATTTACTAAAATCAGTGTTGGTAGTGGAGTGGTTTCAGTTATTTTATCTGCAAGTGGATTGGGAACCTCTCTTACTGGTTTTGGTGCTGTTGTTGGTATACCATTGGGAACGGTTGGTGGTCTTTGTGGGGGAATATCAGTCGGATTCGGTGCGGCTTCTAAACGACTTTCACATAAAGTTAGTAAACATGAACAGACAGTTTCTCTAGCAAAAGCAAAAGTAAATACCATTCACGATTTAGTTTCAAAGGCACTGAAAGATAATGCTATCTCCGACCAAGAATTTTCGCTAATTTTATCAGAGGTGGACAAGTTTGAAAAACTAAAACTCGAAATCCGTCAAAAAAATCGAAAAGATACAGAAAAAAACTTAAATATGAATCAGATAAGAACAGAGGTTTGTGCGGAAATTTTAAAGGAGTTAACTGGTCCCGAACGTTGAAATTTTCATTTGAGAGAACTCCTGTAGGATGGAATTATGAGGTTGGTATTAGAAAAGAACGGTGTTGATTTAAAAACATCTTATTATCAACGTAAATAATAAAATGTTACTCAATGATTTCAGAAATAGGTATCCAAAGGCTGATCACAGTCAATTCGAAGTTGTAGCTGATCCATATGGTGGTTACATTAGGTGGAAAGTTAATGGTACAACAATCATGTCTTATGATGACCCCACTGGAAAAACATGGACTGAAGACCTATCACCCCGTTTGAAAAGACTTCTATGGAAAGATTTAGGATTAAATTATGATGCATTGAGTTCATTCCCAAAGAGTTTAACTATGACCAATCGATCTTACCCAATACCTGCTATTGATTTTGATGACTTTACAAGTAATATCACAAACATGCTGACCTCATTAGATATATATGTGTCCAATACTAAAAAGTTCACCGCTAAGATGCGTAACATATTTAACTCTCAAGTTGTGACTTTCAAGTTTGGTAAACAGAGTAGAAAATGGTTGAACTCTCCAGATATGAATTATTGGCCTCAACAACTGAATTTTGCAGTTTGGTGTGCTACCTCTGGATGTGGTATAAGCCCTTTCGAGAGTCTCAACTATCCTAAAGTCGTTAGTAGCTTCATTAAGTTTCATATATATTTCACAATAAGACGAATATTATATGAATTAAGTCTTCCCCTACCTGATGAGCAACCCTTTGTAATCAACAACAACCCTTACAGCAAAGTAGCTTATCAACGATTGTGTGCTGAATTTGGTATCTCAAAAAACTCTGACTTTAGATGGAAAGGTGGAAGAAATGGAGGTTTGGGTGATATATTCATAGATTATGGTTCTGGATATAATGGAGCGGGTGGTGGATATCAAAATGTTCATATTGTAAGGAATTATGATGAAGAAGCTGATCAGTGGCCTGGTGAAGGTGGTAAATTTGCTGATGATGGTGGTAAGAAGGAAAAGGGTAATCTCATCTCATTCATCCGTAATGATGATTTTGCTGATTTCAAATATGCTTGGTTTATCCCAACAAGTGGTCATGGACTCACTAAAGCTGGACTTGGTAGATTGAATCGATCTGCTGAAGCTTTTGTTTACTGTATATTGGGGGCACAAGTTAACACTAGAAACTCGATTTACGGTAGTGTTGGTGGAGCGATCGAGACTCAACAAGAATTCTTAGCCCTGTTTGAGAGTAGTGTTATCGAGAATGACATTTCGAGTTCGATCCAAAGGTATCAATTAGCTGTACAAGAAGCGAAATTACGGCTTGATTTAGCTGTTGCTCCTGGTGTATGGCTAATGCCTAGTAATATGATAATCAACACTGAGAGCGTGACTGGTTTTAATAACAAACTTATGAAAGCTACTGATGAGATGAAATTTGGGGTGAATAATTCCCTAAACACTGAAGCAAAACAGGTTGGAATAAAACATAATATGGGATCTTCAAAGGTAAAGTTACCTCATATATCTGAGACGAAACCAAAACCCTCAATGAAAACAGACTCAACGCAAACAGACTCAACGAAACATGAAAATAATATAGACTCAACGCAGCATGAAAAGAATATATTAGCATTTATAGTTGTCGCTGGTGGATTAGCGTGGTATCTATTTCGGTAGATGAGTGGTTTTCACGTGATTATGATTGTATGTAAATTAGTGCTCACGTGTAGAACAATAGATTACATACTTTTACGACATAGCAACAAGCAAGTTGGAAAGTAGATTTGAAGTTTACTTTAAAAAGGTTGGTTTCTAACGTCGCTCAGGTATGTGATTACGTCAATGTAAATTCTATAAATGAGTCACAAGGTAAATTTTGTTATGTAACACTGACTTGCGTTATATAACTTAATGTTTTTGTTATGTATCTTGTG
The DNA here is from genome assembly GCA_949710005.1 of Ricordea florida. Taxonomy (NCBI): domain Eukaryota; kingdom Metazoa; phylum Cnidaria; class Anthozoa; order Corallimorpharia; family Ricordeidae; genus Ricordea; species Ricordea florida. Next base: position 4,059,618 of record OX453272.1, on the reverse strand, counting down.
TTGTGTGACACTCAGTACATTTCGACTTTATTTTATTGTGTTCGCATATTTGAGATCCTCCACACTCTTTACAGTAAGCCTTATTTCTTCCATGAATACATATTCCTTTCCCGTTGCAGTCTTTACATCTCACCTTCTGTCTTTTGTGTTCGCATATTTGTGCTCCTCCACACTCTTTACAGTAAGCCTTATTTCTTCCATGAATACATATTCCTTTCCCGTTGCAGTCTTTACATCTCGCCTTCTGTCTTTTGTGTTCGCATATTTGAGACCCTCCACAATCCTTACAAAACCATCTTTGTCTTCCATGAATACATAATCCTTTCCCGTTGCAGTCTTTACATATATACCTCACCCGTTTATGCTCACAAAGACTAGTGCCGCCTCCGCATTCTTTACATCGATCTTTCCTTCGATTATGAGAGCATATTTGTGACCCCCCACAATCCTTACATTGATATTTAAACTTTCCATGAATACAATTATATTTATTATTTTTTGTTTTATCAAGATTATTCGATAATGTGTTTGGGTCTATGTCTATATCACCTAACCTTTCAATTAGTTCTGGTCTAGTCATCCAATAATATCTTTTAATACCCTGCTCTTTGGCTAGGGCTCTCATGTTTTCCACATTTAGGTTTTCCAATACTGGATTGATAGCTGGTTTAGGATTTTTGGGAATGGGAACATTAATCTTAGGTAAAGGTTCATGTGAGGTGGTAGATCTAGTGGTGTCTATATTACCCAACGCTTCAATGAGTTCGGCTTTAATCATTCGAGAATATCCTTTAATACCATGATCTTTGGCAAGTTCTTTCAGTTGCTTCACTGTTTGCTGTTCCATTTGTTACTATATATCCATTTCTTTAAGTCTTTTTTTAATTTTTTTTTTAAAAAACCCTTGATAAAATCCTTGATAAAATCCCTGATAAAAAAAAATCGGTGTATATTTTTTAAAAAAATCCTTGATAAAATCCCTGATAAAATCCCTGATAAATTCCTGATAAAAAAAATCGGCCGAAAACTCCTCCAACCTACTACTAGGTTTTTAATCAGCACCTTTGGCTTGGGAAATTCCAAAGCTACTGTAGTTTGCATGATTTTGCTGCCTATATAACTGAGAACTAACCTCAAATTTATGGTTTAATTAATCAAACACAAAAGAAACTTGAAAGGGGGTCACTTCTCCAGCACAAATCAACCCTTACAGTGTATATGCATATTTTATGTAATAAACTTTGGCCGCCCAATGTGATTCTTAAACCAACCAAACAAAATTAGTGTTAACCTTGAAATCATTTCAATGCAGCTTTACCTTAAGAAACAGTTGAAAGCAACAATAAATGTAGTTGTGCTGATTATTTCCCTTACCCTTACAGGTTAACTTGTGAGTAACCTGTCAACACTTGCATGTACATTGTAATAACAGTTTACAATCAAAGTACAACTGTGAAGAAGTCACGGATCTATTGCTCAGAAAATGAGGGTTCCGTTGCGATCAGTTGCTACCGTAAAAGCTCTATTAGCCCCGTCCTCTTTAATAAGCATCCCAATTGGTTTGTTTTTTAATCAAACACCTAATACTGTTTACTGCTCTTTATTAAAATATTAACATTTCACTGTTGTTGTTTGAGTTTTGTACAAAAACTGTATTGAGACGAAAACGGCGTGTTAAGATTTGAAATTGACGGGACACCACTTTAAAGAAACAATCACCTGCACCACCAACATCTAATATCCTCAAACCATGCTGAGCTAGTAAAGATTGTAATACAGCAATATTGTTTGGATTATTTCCTTGAGCACCAGGTCCTGGGTTTAACTCACTATCATCTGAAGTAAATATCTTTGCTCATGAAACACACTACTTATAATTTTGTAACTTTTAATAACTTACACTTTAATTTACAGAGTAACATTGACCAACATGTACAAATTCATCAGAAAAAACCACTGACACTTCAGATTTCTTTTTATGCTTTGCAGTTTTTGTTGTAAAGAGAAAGACATCATCAATAGCACAATACAACCTTGAACTTTTAGGGGTATAGAATGGTCTATCAGAAATGATGCATCTCACAAAATATTCACAGAGTCTCGAATTCTCAGCGTTTGAAATTAGAGTCTTGGAATCTTGAAATAAAAAATTAAATTGGTTTATTTATAGCCTTCCTGGCTAATAACTAAAAACAAGTTAAGATTTCGGTCAGGAGCGAATCACCCTCCTGTTTCGGTGTAACGCAAGAACCTGCGTGAGTTGCGTGATCTGGGAGTCTTCATAAGGGCAATCTCAGCTTTGGTTGGAGGTTTCAGTCAAGTTTTAATACTATCGGCCCGACATTTTCTAAAAACTGGAGTCTAGGGGTCGGATTTGATATAAACACTTAAGTCTTGGTATTGAATTTTTAAACAAGGGTCTTGCAGTCTTGCAAAATCTCGAATTTACCATTCTATACCCCTACCGTTCGCATGAGTGAGTCCAACTGGCTTATACTTCTACACGTTCTGGTTTCAAGATAATTACGGTAATCAAACGACAAAATCTTTTTCAACTCTGACGAATGTGGTACACTATGAACAATATGAGCCCTTTCATACCTCTTAATTGCTTTGCTCTTACTAAATAAGTTCTCTGTTACGGCGTGCTCTTTTGTTTACAAGAGTGAACTATGACCTACTTCTTCGTTTCTGTAATTTTCCAATATGGCTTATGATAGCGTTAGCATTAGATGAGTCTTCTTAATGTGTTTCATTCATAGCCAGAAGAGTCTTTTGGTTGGATATTATGGACTGGTAAATTGTGCTATTGTTGTTTCCAATAGCATTGTTTATCTTTGATTCATATTTTGCTGATATGACTGCTCATTTCGCTCAATCACGAATCTTCAAGATTCACTCGTAAATATCTCACTATCCAGCTAGCTGGAACTTATAAATCCCCTGCTTGGCGGATCAACTAGCAAATGTTATGAAGAGTCGAAGACTCTTCGCATTCATTTTTTACACACAAAGCACAGTAACACCTTTAGTCTTCCAAAGTGGTACACTACTGAGCAATGCCAATTGCGCTGGTATCAATCACGTTGGAGCAAAGAAAAGTAGAAGAACTATTTGAACATTATTCCATTACTTTGCAAAGTCGAAATGTCAAAAAATCGATATTGTTCGTTGCCATATCAATTTATATTCAACTGAGTGAGTACGAAATTGGCATTACGGAACAATCGATATTTGCTGTTGATATATCGATTAGTTTACATCTGAGTGAGTGACAATTTGCATATTCTGATCCTCAACAATAGCTGTTTCTACGCTTCGTGTATCCACGACAAAAAAGGGATGTCACCATATCAGCAGAAGTTTGTCAGTGAGCCTGGACCCAATAATAATTATTACATTATAAATATTGAAGGATTAATTTCCGTGTCACCACACATTACGTTGTGCACTATGTACAGTACCTGAATTGTTTTAGGGCAATAAATATGCAAACGTTCCTTGTTTTCGAAGAATCAAAAATTCGGTTACAGCATGCATAATAAGGTATTGGGTAATATCGGAATCTCAATAGCCATGTTGACAATTTGGTTGCGTCAAAGTACACTGCAATGACTTTATAAACAACTTTCGCGTTAAGTGTGGGTGAAACGACTTGCCGGTGAAACCACAAACCAAGCCAGATACCTTACGAATTTCTGGCTCATCTCCGGAGTAATGTAATTTATTCACACAACTGACGTAAAGCAAAGGACACAAAGCAATCTGAAAAATGCACCTAACCCTAACTAACAAAGAAAATGAATAAATTGTATTACACTGGGCATGACACAAATTTCTTCTCAATTGTTGAACACAACACACATCAAACATTTGCTTTCGAAGAACGTAACAGTACAGGTTCTAAAAGGAAAAGTTCTGTGTGATGCAGAAATCTACCCCTTGAGTTCCACCGTCACGTCGACTTACGGTTATGTTTGTACTCGATGTTAGAATCACTAACATTAAAGTAATTCCTATACGCTTGAATTCTTCGATTACACGACACGACACGTCACGACGCTATCTTGCGTGGCATGGCTTTTTTAAAGTATAATCACATGTATCGCGTCCTTGTTTTAATTTTTATTGAACAGCATAAGAAGTCAAACAGCCATCCCGATTGAGTGCTTGCAAGTTTTTTTACTCGCGTGCATTCTTCTACCTGAATTTTCTTTGTTCGTAAATATTATATCCATAAATGCTATATCAACCAGACAAGATTTTAAGATAATAGATTCACACCTAAAATTAATTCAGACATTGCCCAAAACAATAACACTTAAGCACCATTCCTTTCATTCTTTAAGCAAACAGTATTTCACCTACCAAAGTATTCGGTGGATTTTCGACCATCTTCTCTATCTCGCAAACTGTCTTCAATTGAGCTTCTCGAAGCTTTTGATTTCGGAGTAAAGTTAACTGCACCGCTTCCAAAGGACTATCTCCTCCTGATAAGTATTTGAAGAAATCAAGAATTTGATAAAGGTTCTTCTTTTTCAAGGGAAACCCTGCTCTAAAACGTTCGACAATTCTTAAAATGGAGTCTTCTTGTCCCTTCATTCCATTAACATCCATCGTTACCCAAGACAGATGCGAAAACTTCACGATGAGAAAAACGTACGATGAGCGAACGAAGCTATATCCGAAATCTCAGCGAGAGAAAGCGAGAGAGATGGCGGGAAGAGGAGAGACCCTGGGAACCAGGTTGAAAAAAAATACCTTTGCTAGTGCAATGTAACCGATCAGCGGTTTGAAACCCGACCTCGTTCCCAGGGTCCTCTCTCTACCGCAAAATAACTTTCTCGAGGTAGAGAGAGGACCCTGGGAACGAGTTTGGGTTTTTTGCCAAGCCACATGTTCGTAGATATTCGCATATAAGAACTTATAATTTCTCGTCTCAACTTCTTCCGTTGTTCTCTTCTTTTCTAAAAATTACTTAATGTTGGACAGCTGTATCTATGAATCTTTTATTTTAAAAATGTATGTTAATACTGATACGGTTCCCGCCAGTCCTACGTACATACAGTACCGGATGGAACTTTGGTTACCTAGCCGAACTAGCCTGGCCAGTCGACGTCGTATTCCTAAAAAAAAGTAAATTTCATTAATTATTATTTAGCAATTATTATCTATTATTATTATTTATTATAGTTATTATTATTATCATAATGTAACTGTGCAGACAGCAAAAGAAACCTCTTGTCGCTCCCAGAACGTTTGGAAGGGATCGGTTTTGCTAATCCAAGCCAAGATGCGGCCGCACAATTCGCTGCTTCAATAACGCCAACCGAGAGCCACTTGTTGGGCGGATATTATCCCAGACACATGAACCATCTGATGAGAATGAAGTGAGAATGCAATTCAAGCGTTACGACTGGGAGTTTACGAGGGAGGCATTGGGGTATATTCCGGGGGTATATTAGAAACCGCAAAACTAAAGAAAAAATAATGCAAAACTGCAAAAGCGCAAAACAATTCGGCCAAAACCGCAAACAAAACCGTCAAAAACTGATACAATGGTGATACCCTACTGTGACATTTAGTTTGTCACGCATTCCTCCCAATAGCTTTGGCGTTTCGCGCGAGTATTCGACATTAATGACGGGTCATTAATTCCCGCTCAAATCGAAGAAAAACCGGAGCCCAAATAGGACAAAACAGGAAAAACCAAAACGCACATCGGTTACCAAAACCGAAAAACCACTAGTATTTTTTAAGAAAACCGAAAATCAGATAAAAAAAAAAGAAAAGAAAAATCCTCAAACAGCAATGAACACCAAACCGAAAAACTGAAGTCTTTTGGCACAAAAACCGAAAAACCGATCTAAAAAATAACCAAAACCGAAAATCCCAATGCCCCCCTCGTTTACCGACAAACCATCTGTTTGCATATGCGGTGACTCTGTATTTAATGTGAATCATGCTCAGGTGGTCTACAGATGCCATGGTTTCATTCAATGCCACAATGAGCTTCGCGACTTAGAAGCTGAGATGCATCATATAGTGTGCCACAGTGTCGAGGTGGAGCCTATCCTACAAGAACTTACTGGAGAAATACTCGAGAGAGGAGCTAATAAAGCTACTAATGCTCGCCTAGACATTCATGCTAGAAGCTTCCTGGAAAGACAAAGGTCTGCGTTCTTTGATATAAGGGTGTGTCACCCTAATGCAGTTTCCTAGAGATCTTTTGCCCCAACAAATCTATCACCAACATGAAAATGAAAAGAAACGCTAGTATGCAGAGTGATGGAAGTTGAACATGGCACGTTTACATCTTTAGCATTTACCCCAACACAAGGAATGGGTGAAGAGTGCATGCGTTTCCCCAGTCGACTCGCAGAGCTAATGGCAGCCAAGAAAGGCGCAAACTACGCCACAAAAGTGTCACGGATAAGATGCAAAGTGTCCTTGGTAAGATTTCCGTACAGGTCCCTATTTCATTATGCATTCTGTAACTATACTATTTCGTTCTTTGAACACAGGAAATATTTGCACTTGCATTACACCAGACAAGACAGCTTCAGCATGCATAATGAAGTAGGGACCTGTGCAGAAATCTTACCGTGTCCTTTGCCATTCTCAAATCGGCATTACTGTGTCTCAGAGGATCAAGAACTGTGCGAAGAAGAAACTTAAATCAATTTTGAAGTGGAGTAGCGACGCGCCTCAACATTTGAAGGAATTTTAACAATGTACATACATTTAACCTCATGAGAATTACATTTTAAAGTTGTACATAAATATTTAAGCTGTTTTGTGAATAAAGTTTGTTAAGTAACAATTACTATTATTACTATTATTATTATTATTTTATTATATTTTATTCTTTATCATTTTTTCTAAAGAAAGCTTGATTCCATGATGACTTGACTTGACTAAGGGCACACAAATAGCAGAACCGGAGCATGGAGTAAGGTAAACTTTTTATGCATATTGGAGAATAGCAGAACGGCATGTTAAAGAAACCAAACTCAAAACCATTTTATTCTATTTTATCATTATATATTATAATAATAATCATTATCATTATGATTATGATTATGATTATGATTATTATTATTATTACTATTTTTATTATTATTATTATTATTCAGGTATGTCCAGAAATGTACATTAATGAGATTCATACTCCTCAAATTAGACACCGCAGTGTGTCTTGACTGTTCTTATCTCACCAAAACACAGGGGAGCAGGGTTGGCGCAGTGTTGGGGAGCAGGGTTGGCGCAGTGTTGGGGAGCAGGTTTGTCGCAGTGGTGAGAGAGCTCACCTTCCACCAATGTGTCCTGGGTTCGATTCCCTGCTCGGAGTCATATCTGGGCTGAGTTTGTTGGTTCCCTACTCTGCTCCGAGAGGTTTTTCTCCGGGTACTCTGGTTTTCCCCGCCCTCTCCACAAAAACCAATATTTGATTTGATTTGAATTGTTTCGGATGAAGAGCCACTTCATTAAGGAAATGCTGAAATAAAGTCATTCTTCTTATTATTATTATTAAAGATTCACACAGCTATTGATAATATAAAAGCTGGTTTCTTCATTGGCTCCGGGTAACAACAAGTTGCCTAGGGAAGCCAAGAAACATTCCTTGTTTTCTTCTCTTTTTCTCTTCTTTCTACATCTCCAGCACCTTCCTAAGAATTCTTGCCGACCCCAACAAAGCACATCTCTGGATCAGTCCAACAGAAATGCCCACCTCAATGGCTCTCAAATTGTCATTCAATGTCAGTGGTATTGATCCCAATGCTCCCAGTACCACTGGAATAACCTTTGTCCTCACACCCCACATTTTTCGAACTTCTCTTGCTACATTTTGGTACTTTTCAACTTTTTCCTCTTCCTTTTCTCTCACCCTACCATCTTCTGGAATTGCCACATCTATAATCTGACAGCTCTTGTCTCTCTTGTCAATGATCACCAAATCCGGTCTCCTAGCCACTATCTCATGGTCTGTTCGCACACCGAAGTTCCATAGAAGTTTGTAATTGTCATTTTCAAGCACACTCTCTGGAACATGGTCATACCACCTCTCATTTCATTCAAACCCACATTTTCCTGACAGGTCCCAATGGATCGCTTTACCCACATTGTCATGCCTCCTTTTGTATTCGTTTTGTGCCAGTTTCGAGCACGAACTTACAATATGGCTAATGGTCTCATTATTCTGCTTACACATTCTACATTTGGGATCATCTTATTATTATTATTATTATTATTACTCGGGCTACTACCACAGGTAGCCCGAGTCTAGGTTTACCTTTTCGGTCTATCAATCTATCAGTCTATCAGTATGGGAGGCCATATCAGTCAAAAGTGGTGTGAGTTCACGATTGGTGATTAAAAACATCGATCGCTATGGTTGAGTTCACGACTGGTGATTGAAAACATCGATCGCTATGGTTGAGTTTATCGATTGGTGATTGAAAACATCGAGCGCTGTAATTGAGATTATCGATTGCTGATTGAGAATAACGGTCGCTAGGGTCCAATAATCGATTGAATATCAAGACTGACGATTGCCATGGTCGAAAAAAGATTGTTGACTAAAAATGACCATCATTCTCAATCAGCAATCGATAATTTCAACCATGGCGATCGATGTTTTCAATCACCAATCGTGAACTCAACCATAGCGATCGATGTTTTCAATCACCAATCGTGAACTCATACCACTTTTGACTGGTATGGCCTCCCATATATCAGTCTATCAGTCTATCAGTCTATCAGTCTATCGACAACGTCGCAAATCGGACTACCCGCAGAGGCCCTTGGGTATTGCTATTGTGAACTGATGTTATATTCTGGGGTTTTTAGCACAATACCTATTTTTCAATTTTATTTATTATCAAGGATTTTATCAAGAAATTTATCAGGATTATCAAAAAATTAAAGGACGATCTAGAATGCGTAAAGCACAATACCTATTTTCAATTTTATTTATCATCAAATAATTATCAAGGATTTTATCAAGGATTTTATCAGGATTATCAAAAAATTAAAGGACGATCTAGAATGCGTAAAGCACAATACCTATTTTTCAATTTTATTTATCAAGGATTTTATCAAGGATTTTATCAGGATTATCAAAAAATTAAAGAACGATCTAGAATGCGTAAAAGCACAATACCTATTTTCAATTTTATTTATTATCAAGGATTTTATCAAGAAATTTATCAGGATTATCAAAAATAAAAAATGAAATTATGATTTAAAAAGAAGAATTAATTTACAAAATGGAACAACTACAAAGATTAAGTGTAGTAAAATTGAAACATCTTGTCAGATGGTATAATATTAGAGGCCGATCTGATATGAATAAAACACAACTTATTAAAGCATTGAGTAATATTCCTGAAATAATTGATAATATTCAAGAAATTATTGATAATATTGAAGAAATTGTTGCGGCGTTACGTAATACACCAAAGAGACCACCAAACCAACCACATTTACACCTTCCAATTCCACATATTACACCTTTAACTCCACCAGGTACACCTCCACCAACACCGACACCAGGTACACCTCCATCAACACCACCACCACATACTAAACTTCCTAAACCACCACGTCCTCCACCTCCTTCAACTTCAATTCAACGTACTAAACTTCCTAAACCACCACGTCCTCCACCTCCTTCAACTTCAATTCAACGTACTAAACTTCCTAAACCACCACGTCCTCCACCTCCTTCAACTTCAATTCAACGTACTAAACTTCCTAAACCACCACGTCCTCCACCCCCTAGAAAAAATATTGTATCTGGTTTTATGGATAGTGCTAAGAGTTTAGTGAAAAACATTAGAAAAACAAAGAACAAAACTTTTAATTGGATAAAGAAACAGACAGTGAAAGTGGTTGATAGAGTTAAGACTGTTAGTGATGATCTTACGAATCTCATAAATAAAAATACCACTAAACAACCACAAAAACCTACCTCAGACGAAAGTGTTAAAAAAGATGAATCAATCAATCAACAACAAAAAACTGAGGAAGATTTTACCCCTAAAGAATATGAATCAGCTATGAGGGGTAATTATATAAGCTATAGGATTGAAGGAAATAAAAAGAATGATGAAAAGGTATTCATCCATAAAATCAAACCAAAAGTTATAGATCTAATTAAACAGAAAGTGAAATCACAAAAATCATTAAAGGTGAGATTTACATTTGTATGTAAGTTCAGAAGAAAAAATCTTGATACTGGAGACATTGAATACGTGGATGGCTCCTTTCCTTCTATAAAATCAGAAATTGTTCTTGAAGCAACAGATTTATCAGAATTATTTGATACATTAACAAATGAACAACTTAGATTATTTGATGAATTTTTACATAACAAATCTGGTTGGGAATTCTATCATATACTATACTTTGATATCTTTATCGATCGTTTTGCTCCTCTTTTAGGAGGGTCTTATATTCCACTTCCACCAAAATTAGCAGCAAAAAGGGGGGTTATCAATGTTAAGAATGAGAATGATAATGAGTGTTTTAAGTGGTCAGTAACTTCAGCTGTATTTCCAAGGGAGAAAAACCCACAGAGACTAAATGAAGAAATGAGAAAAAACTCCGAGAAGTTAAATTGGACTGGAATTAAGTTCCCTGTTTCACTACAAGATATTGTTAAGTTTGAAAATCAAAATGATTATGATATTTCCATCTTTGGATATGATAAGAAGGTGGGAGTATATCCTATAAAAAGAACTAGGAAACGAGGATTTAAATTGATTAGATTACTTCTAATATCAAATGAAGAAACAAAACACTATTGCTGGATAAAGAATATTAGCGCACTTATAGCTAGACAAGTTAGTAAACATAAATCTAAGATGTACCTTTGTGATAATTGTTTGCACTCTTTTCACTTAAAAAGAACATTGGAAAAACATGAAGAAAATTGCTATGCGCACAATGAAGTTAAGATTGATATGCTAAAAGATAAAGATGGTAATCCTTGTATTACTTCCTTAAATAATTTTATGAAAAAAATGAAAATACCTATTGTTGCATATGCAGACTTTGAGAGCAGTGTAGAGAAAATAGATACATGCTCTCCAGATGGAAGTAAAAGTTTTACTAATAAATACCAGATGCACAAACCAATTGCATTCGGCTGTTATATTAAGAGTTTTAATGAAAAAATATGTAAATCCAGATTTAAAAGATACACAGCTAAATCACCCGACGATAATGTAGCACAGAAATTTGTGGAATATATAGAGGCAGAATTTAAGAAAATTTATAAAAAGTGTATCAGTTATAATGTAAAAAGATTTAAAAAATTTAATAAGAAAATGATGTCAGAAATTGATAAAAAAAATTATAAAAATGCTACCCATTGTCACATATGTGATGGTGAATTTGGAGAAGATAACTGTGAAAATTATAAAAAGGTAATAGACCACTGCCACCTTACAGGAAAGTATAGAGGCGCAGCTCATAGTGAATGTAACTTAAACTATAAAATTCCAAAATTCTTTCCAATCATCATTCACAATCTATCAGGATATGATGCTCATCTATTTGTTAATAACCTTGGTACATCAGAAGGTAAAATAAATTGTATTCCTAATAATGAGGAAAAGTATATTTCTTTCACAAAAGAGATTGTAGTTGATACCTTTAAAGATAAAAAAAGTGGTGAGATTAAAGATGTTAAGAGATACATAAGATTCATAGATTCGTTTAAATTTATGTCAACAAGCCTCGATAAATTAGTAAATAATCTGCCAAAAGAATCTTTCAAAAACATCAAAAAATACTATAATGGTGAGAAATTAGAGTTATTGTTGAGAAAGGGTGTATTTCCATATGATTGGTTTGATGGATTCGATAAACTAAACGAAACCCAACTTCCACCAAAGGAAGCGTTTTACTCAAAACTTAACGGTAAAGATATTTCAGAAGATGATTACCAGCATGCTAAAAAGGTATGGAAAACCTTTAATATGAAAACAATGCGAGATTACCTTAACCTATATCTCAAGTCAGATGTACTCCTATTAGCAGATGTATTTGAAAACTTTAGAGATACTTGTCTAAAGAACTATAATCTAGATCCTGCTTGGTATTATACAGCACCTGGACTAGCTTGGGATGCTAGGTTAAAGTTAACCAAAGTGAATTTAGAGTTGTTAACTGACATCGATATGCTACTTATGATTGAGAAAGGTGTTCGAGGGGGTATAGCCCAGATCTCAAATAGATATGCTAAAGCTAACAACCCATACATGAATGAATATGATCCCAACCTACCTACAAAGTATATAGAACATCTCGATAGAAACAACTTATATGGTGAAGGAATGAGTAAACCACTCCCTACTCATGGTTTTAGATGGATGAGTGGACAAGAGCTTAAAGATTGGAAAAATATCCCATGCATACTCGAGGTTGATTTAGAATATCCTCATCACCTTCATGATTTACATAATGATTATCCTCTAGCTCCAGAGAGACTTGTAGTTAATAAGGTTGAGAAATTAATCCCAAACCTCTACGATAAGGTAAAGTATGTGGTTCATCACGAAACCCTAAAAGTTTATGAAAGTCTTGGACTAAAAGTAACTAAGATTCATAGGGGTATTAAATTTGAAGAGTCAGCTTGGCTAAAACCATACATTGACTTAAATACTAACCTTAGAGCTAAAGCAAACAACGATTTTGAAAAAGATTTCTTCAAGTTGATGAATAACACTGTATTTGGGAAAACCATGGAAAATATTAGAAAAAGGGTGGATGTACGATTGGTCACAAATGAAAAAGATGCTAAAAAATTAATATCAAAAACTAACTATAATCGTCGTACTATTTTTTCTGAAAATCTTATGGCTATTCATATGAATAGAATAAAGTTAACATTCGATAAACCTATTTACTTAGGAATGTGTATTTTAGATCTAAGTAAAGCAATAATGTATGACTTTCACTATAATTATATCAAACCAAAATATGGTGTAAAAGCTAAATTACTTATGACAGATACGGATAGTCTTGTATATGAGATAGAAACAGATGATTTCTACAAGGATATAAGTCCAGATGTTAGAGAAATGTTTGATACTAGTAATTATCCTAAAAACCATCCATCAGGTATCGAGACAGGTATGAATAAGAAAAGAATCGGTTTTTTCAAAGATGAAGCTGGTGGTAAACTGATAGTTGAATTTGTTGGTCTGCGTGCCAAGCAATACGCTTTCAGGATGGATGATGGTGAAGAGATAAAAAAGGATAAAGGAGTAAAAGCATCAGTTGTAAAAAAGACCATAAACTTAGATGATTACAAGGAATGTCTATTCAGTAAAGTACCACAGATGAGATCGATGAATGTGATAAGAAGTCATAAGCATGTTGTTTATACTGAAACTGTTAATAAAGTTGCACTATCTGCTGATGATGATAAGAGAATAATTCGTGAAGATGGAATACATACTCTTCCCTACGGACATTATCGTTTCAAAACAGAATTGGGAGGTAACTCAGTATAATATGGTACAACCTGAAGTTCTTCCCTCACAAAACCATGCCTGGGTCCATCTACTAAATAATATAAAATTGGTTGATTAGATGAAACCACACTCAAAGAAATATTGTAAACCTGAATACTCCAGATAGGATCTGTAGCTCGTCTTCGTTCACCACCCTCAAGTTCGCCAGGAGCAAGTAAGTATCTAACCCTTGCCTCAAGTGGTAGCCTAACCTCATCAAGTCCAACAACTCGCTTATACTTTTTAGGATCAATATCAACCTCTTTCAGTTTTATAGCTTTATCAGGCTCTTTACCAGTTATTCTTGTTGGCACACTATTCAGAGTTTTCAAAATAGCTGGTAATCGTTTCACCCATACTCTAGATCGATCATCACTAATCATTTCTTGTGCATATTGATGACTAAATAGTTTTTCAGATAATGTTCTATTTGCTCTTTCAACAAATGCTTGAGCTCTATGGTTTCCAGCTTCACTTCTCTGAATGTTTACATTATGTATATTCATAAGTTTTGTCACATCACCCATAAATTCTCTTCCAGGATCAACAATTAATGTTTTAGGATATTTTAACTTTCTGGAATATATTTTTGTAAAAGCTTTTGAAATCTCATGACTTTCTTTTGATATTAATGGTTCAGCATCTTTGTATCTCGAGGCAATATCAATCACAACCAAAGCATATCGATAAGTCTTTCTTCCTACTCTATCATGTGGTAAAAATAATAAATCTGCTTGGTGAATCTGATTCGGTTTATCCACAGTCCAGTGAGGTCTAGGAATATACTTTGGAGCTGGTAGACAGATTTGCCACATAGCCTGTTTCTCAAGCCATCTTTTAGCCTCATCTTCACTAACTTTTGCTTTCTCAGCTAATTTAGGAATTGCAGAATATCCTTTCCAATATCCATAAGTGGAATAATATATTTTTGATAACATGTTTCCGTTACTCATTTAAAGAATACTCCACCCATCCTTAAAATAAAATATGTCACAAACTATATCTGAAAAAATTAATCCAAACAGGATTCCAAGAGAGCCACTCGGTTTGAAAGCGGAATCAACATTGAATAGAATTACACTAAATCCATCATCAGCTAATCCTGGAGAAACACTATATATAAATATTCCAAAACTTACCGAGAATTTAGTTCTTGTACCTGGAAGTTTATCTCTACTATTTAACTTGACTGTTGATGGCCATGCTGATAACACCCTTGTGAATAATGTAGGTAGTAACCTTGTATCCAGACTCAGGGTTCTTTTTGGAGGTGAAACACTACAGGATACCCAAAGATACGATCTATTTCAAACATACCATGACTTATTCTTAACAGATGAAGAACGTGAGGATAGATTAAAACAAGGTATTTCTTCTGAAAACATGAGGAAGCTTAGGACAAATGCGGGTGATAAGGTAGACACAGATGCTAAGGAAGTAGCTCTTGCAGTAGTACACAACACCAGGTACAATATCCCACTAAACCATCCTATTCTAAATGATCACGGGGTTTTCTATCCAAAGGCATTAGATCATCAACTAATCTTTGAGATTACACTAGCTCCAGTTTACGATATTGTTGTTTATTCTGACACAACCAAGACTCCAACTTACAAAATCACAAACCTTGAGTTGGAATATTCTTGCATATCAAGTGAATACTTAGCTCGTGAGGCACAGTCAGCTTATCAGGTTGGTAAAGGATTCTTTTATGAGAATGTCACTCTACACAAAACTTTCACCATATCCAGAACTTCTGACAGTGTTATAAACCAGCATATTAATCTACCTAGAAGGTCAATGACAGGGATATTATGTTTGTTTACAATACCATACGGTGGAGGAGCACGAGACTCTGAGAATTTTTTCAATCCAGGTATAACCTCAATAAATATCGATGTTGATGGTGTACCAAACCGTATCTACTCTAAGGGAATGGTACCGTCGGACCTCTGGGAGTCGGTAAAGAAACGTTTCGGAAGAGAGGGTGTAAAGGAAAAGGATTTTTATGCTAATAAGTTTGCTCTGTGGATCGATTTGAGAACTCACCCTGATAATGGTATTCATGGAGGAGGTCTAGCCTTAAACAATATAGGAGATGGTGTAAAAATAGAAATTAAAAGAAATCTTAGTGGATCTGGTATTATGACCTGTTACATGTTTGTAGTAGCTGATGCGTTAATGGAGATAATGAATTCAAACTTAAGATCAATCATGTATTAGTTAAAAAGATGGAAGAATTACGAGATAAAGTTCCTTTTCATTGCATTATAACAGGTCCAACAAATTGTGGAAAGACAAAGTACATAATAGATCAGCTTCGAGGACCATTCCGAAAAGTTTTTGAATACATTGTTCTAATATGTCCGACTTATTCTAAAAATAAAACCTATAATAATTTTGCTAACAAAGATAAACATTTCTATGTATTATCACCAGATGCTAGTAACATTGATGAGATTAATGAATTGTTAACTGATTGTCAAACTTTGTTCTCGGGTACAAATACACTAATAATTTTAGATGATTGTGCTGTTTCGAATGACCTAAAGAAACGATCAAACAAGTTTATAGATCTAGCATTCTCTGGAAGACATCATGGATTATCAGTGTGGGTATTAACACAACAATTAACATCCATTGCAAAACCATTCCGTGAAAATGTGGCTTGTGTTGTTACATTCCATAATCCATCACAGAAAGGTATGAAGATGCTTTTCGAAGATTATGGAGGTGATTTAGACTCTGAAACTATTAAAAAGTTTGTAGAACTACTGAAAACTGAAAAATATTCTAGGCTATGTTTGTGTTTACGTTATCCATTCCAATGTTATTTGGAGATTCCCGCGGTGATTTAAAAGAATCTATGTTTTATTACAAAATTAAAAATATGACAGAAGTTGAAGATTATATAGTAGAAGAAAAGACTGAGGTAAAAGATGTGGTAAAATATAATGATGATATTGAAATAAAACAAGAATCACTAGCTATTCTCGCAGTTCTTGGAACTACAAAGGAATATTTAGGTGTTGAGATGAGTCTGGGTGATATAAAGAATAAACTCACAGAAAAAGACATTGAAAAATATTATATTCGATATCAGGCAGTATTAGGTAAGAAAATTAATGATGGATTGGTAGATTCATCTCTTCAATTAGTTTCTCATGCCATTTCTTACATGGTTCCTGTGGATGATATAGAAGCGCTTTGTAAAGACTTGAAGAATGATGAGTTGGTTAATCGTGAACTTACAAACCTTGTAGGTCTCTTAGCATTGAAAGGTGGAAGATTGGTAGCACTTGCTAGCGGGCTATTTCAGGTTGCTAAGCACATTAAAATCAACAAAATACAAGATGATTCTAAAAAACTGAGCAGGTTACTGAGCACAACTGAGCAGGTTACTGAGCACAACTTAGCAGGTCACTGAGCACAACTGAGCAGGTTACTGAGCACAACTGAGCAGGTTACTGAGCACAACTGATTTAAAGATTCTTTACTTTGTGAAATAAATAATAATGTCTGATCAAGTTGTTGAACAAATTACAATGGATCCCATACCCGAAAAGAAAGATTCTAAAAAGAAAGAGAAAGATCCTAAAAAGGTTGCAGCTGGTAAGAAAGTAGCAGAACAAAACAGAAAAGCAAGAGAAGCGTTAGCCCGGGAAATGAAACGAGAAAAGGAACAAGAGGAGGCTAAACAGGAAGAAAATTCCAATGAAGAAGAAGGAACCACAAAAGCATGGATTCCAGAGCTATCTTTTACTACTGTATTATCCATCATTGGAATAGGGTTTACTGCATTTGACATGTTTATGAGGTATTACAAAAACAGAATAGTTGATTTATCTCACGTTCCGACTAAAGTTCCACCATCAAATACCCCCACACAACCCCCCCAACCACCACCTCAACAAACTCCGAAAATAGCAATGATATGAGGAAAGTAGTTTAAAGGTTTTCTATATCATCAATAAAAATTATGTCAACTGAAAACAAACTTGTGAAAACTGTTACTGATTCAGCAGTCCTTATAGGATTGGCAGCTGGAGTTGGATATGTGGCTAAAAAGGCTCTGAAAGAATCATTTATGAACGATCCCTCCTCAAGTATTACAAACTATGCTAAATGGGTCGCTGTCCTGTCTGGTAGTATGTACCTAAAAACATATTTAGAGGATCAAAAGATTTTACCAAATTAAAGATTTATGGCAGCAATAGCAATGATGGTTGGTGGAGCTATTTTGAATGCTACTACCTTTGTTGGAGGATCATATCTTGCAAAATATCTCTCAGGTGATAAAACAGATGCAGAACGAATACGACACGATAAGGCATTACAAAAATATCAAAAAGATTATGCTTCATACCAGGAAAAGAGACAGAATCTCATTGATTGGCACTCTCAACAGAAGGATGTCAAATACCAGGCCTCACAAAATATGTTGAATACCGATGAAGCTTTGAAATTGTATAGTCAGACACATGAACCAAAATTCTCTGATTATTATAGACCTAGTGACAGCCAAAAGATGGGTGAAATGGCATATGTGGGTGGTGGTATGTTGGCATTGGGTTATATGATTAGTAAATTATTTTAATTAATTGTGTGACCAGTTTAAAGATTTCTTACTGATGAGTAAAAAATCATGGCAACAGGAGGAGATATACCTAAAGAAATACCAAAATTTGGACCAGCTGATCTAGGTGATGAAGGGGATGAAGAATTCAATATGACTCCACCCGCAAAGACATCCACCACTTATCAAAATGATGCTTATGAGGAGGATGAAACTTCATTTGGTGGTGTCGGTGGTGATGATTATGATGATGATGAAGAATCCCGATTGATTAAGGAAAGTAAAGAAGACAATAGGTCACGCGCTTTAAAAAAGATACAAGAAAAGTTCTACAATTTCAACCCACTAAATTCACCATTCAGTGCAAGAATCGATGATGAGGGAGGGGTATGGGTTAGATTGACTGATCGAGAAGGTAATAAGGAGCATTTACTTATTAACTCCAATAGGGATTTGGTAAAAAATCATGACCTACTTCCTGTTACAATCAGGAGAGCAATTGGTATTGATTCTCAGAGTCTTATTCTAAATAATAATAAACTATTTGATGATTTGAATGAAGCTAATGAAAAAATTAAGGATTTAAGTAATACAGTAAAGGGCTTAGAACAAACCATAGAAAAATATCCTCAGGAGATAGATCGTTATATTGCTATAGAAAAAGATCTGCGTGAATTCATTGAGAAACAACAAATAACAATCGCGGAAAAGAGATAGCTATTTGGATAAAGCTAAAACATATGCTGATAAACTTTTGAGTGAAGTAAATCGATACAAAGATGAACTTGATAAAAATAAGAAGGGACTGTCCAATTTAAGAAAGGTAGAACAAAGTAGAGATCGTTTACAATCCGAGAACAATGAATTGAAAGAGATTATTAGAAAGGAGATAATATCAAACGAAGATAAAAAAGCCGATCTCGATAGACGAAACGAGTTAATACTTAAAAATATGCCTCTTCGTGATCGTGTTAAGTATATCTTCAAAAAATATGGTTTTACAGTCTTTGCCGTTGTGAGTGCTGTAGGTGTTGTCATTGGTGTTATAGTTTCTAATCTTTCTAAAGGTCTAACTAAATTAGGTAAAGGTGTTGGTAATGGTTTGAAAACAATTGGTAAGAAACTCGGTGAAATATTGCCTGGAATGGTTGGAGCTATAGTGAGCTTTCTGTTCAAAACAGCGGGTGAGGTCATTGGATTTTTAGGTAAGAACGCTTGGCTGTTGATAATGGCTGTGGTTCTATATTTTGTGGAACAATTTAAAAAGAAGAGGAGCTAAGTAAAAAAACATGAAGAATGATAAAATTTTTCTATATATCACTATGCTAACTCCTGAAACAAGAATTTATCTAGATCCACCCTTAACCAATGTAAAAGAGATACAATTGATATTTATCTACACGAATATAGCGCGATATGACAAGCCTTTCTACTTAATGTGTGATATTATAGAGCCAAAGTCTTCATATTCCAATATAATCCCCAGCGGTGAAAATATAGAACTTAAACCCTCGCAACTACTATCTGTTATTCCATCTCCAAATAATACTTGTTTAAGAGTTCCAAAAAACAAAAATCCAGTCAACTACTTTACTTTATTGCTTTTAGATGAAAATGGAAAAAAGGTTGACTTGAATAACAAACCTGTTCGAATTTATTTAAAGATATCGTGTTGATCAGTAAAATATGGAAGACTACAATAGAATTTATCCACAATTACCTATGAATGGCGATCCAAATAATTTCAGACTACAAAAGTCATGCGAAGTACTACAAAATCTTGAGAAGGAAATTAAACATTACGAGGATGTTAGGAAAAAATACTATAGAGCGAGGGGAATATTTACAAAAATAAGTGTTGGTAGTGGGGTGTTTTCAGTTATTTTATCTGCAAGTGGACTTGGAACCTCCCTTACTGGTTTTGGTGCTGCTATTGGTATCCCATTAGGAGCGGTGGGAGGTATTTGTGGGGGAATATCGGTTGGATTCGGTGCGGCTTCTAAACGACTTTCACATAAAGTTAGTAAACATGAACAGACAGTTTCTCTGGCAAAAGCAAAAGTAAATACCATTCACGACTTGGTTTCAAAGGCACTAAAAGATAACGCTATCTCTGACCAAGAATTTTCGTTAATTTTATCAGAGGTGGACAAGTTTGAAAAACTAAAACTCGAAATCCGACAAAAAAACCGGAAAGATACAGAAAAAAACTTAAATATGAATCAGATAAGAACAGAGGTTCGTGCAGAAATATTAAAGGAGTTAACAGCTCCCGTTCGTTAAAAATTTCATTTGAAAGAACGTCTGTAGGATGGAATTGTTATGCTGGTATTAGAAAAGAACGGTGTTGATTTAAAAACATCCTATTATCAACGTAAATAATAAGATGGGCTTACTAAATGATTTCAGAAATAGGTATCCAAAGGCTGATCAAGGTCAATTCGAAGTTGTAGCTGATCCGTATGGAGGATACATTAAGTGGAAAGTGAATGATACAACAATCATGTCTTATGATGACCTCACTGGCAAAACATGGACTGATGACCTATCACCCCGTTTGAAAAGACTTTTATGGAAAGATTTAGGATTGGATGATGATGCATTGAGTTCATTCCCAAAGAGTTTAACTATAACCTATCGATCTTATCCAATACCTGCAATTGATTTTGATGACTTTACAAGTGACATAACAAAAATGCTAACCTCACTTGATATATACGTGTCCAATACTAAAAAATTCACAGCAAAGATGAGAAACATATTTACATCCCAAGTTGTGACTTTCAAATTTGGAAAACAAAGTAGAAAATGGTTGAACGCACCTGATATGAATTATTGGCCTCAACAGCTTAACTTTGCAGTGTGGTGTGCGACCTCTGGTTGTGGGATAAGTCCTTTTGAAAGTCTAAACTATCCTAAAGCCGTGAGTAGCTTTATCAAGTTTCATGTATATTTCACAATAAGGAGGATATTATATGAATTAAGTCTTCCCTTACCTGATGAGCAACCTTTTGTAATAAACAACAATCCCTATAGTAAAATCGCATATCAACGATTGTGCGCTGAATTTGGAATTGCTAAAAATTCTGATTTTAGATGGAAAGGTGGTAGAAACGGAGGATTGGGTGATATATTTATTGATTATGGTGCTGGATACAATGGAAGAGGTGGAGGAAATCAAAATGTTCATATTGTAAGGAATTACGATGTTGAAGCTGATCAGTGGCCCGGTGAAGGTGGAAAATTTGCTGATGAAGGAGGTAAGAAGGAAAAAGGTAATCTTATCTCATTTATCCGTAATGATGACTTTACTGATTTCAAATATGCCTGGTTTATCCCAACAAGTGGTCATGGACTCACCAAAGCTGGACTTGGTAGATTGAATCGATCTGCTGAAGCTTTTGTTTACTGTATATTGGGAGCGCAAGTTAACACTAGAAACTCGATTTATGGAAATGGTGGTGGAGCGATCGAGACTCAACAAGAATTCTTAGCCTTATTTGAAAGTAGTGTGATTGAGAATGACATTTCTAGTTCTATCCAAAGGTATCAATTAGCTGTACAGGAAGCGAAATTACGGCTTGATTTAGCTATTGCTCCTGGTGTATGGTTAATGCCAAGTAATATGATAATCAACACTGAGAGCGTGACTGGTTTTAATAATAAACTTATGAAAGCGAGTAGTGATATGAATTTTGGAGTGAACAATTCCCTAAAGACTGAAGCAAAACAGGTTGGAATAAGTCATAACATGGGATCTTCAAAGGTAAAGTTACCACATAGAACTGAAACGAAACCAAAACCTGCAATGAAAACAGACTCAGCGCAAACATACTCAACGAAACATGAAAATAATATTGACTCAACGCAGCATGAAAAGAATATATTAGCATTTATTGTTGTCGCTGGTGGATTAGCGTGGTATCTATTTCGATAGTTCATGACCATTTCACGTGATTATCATTGTTTGTAAATTAGTGTTCACGTGTAGAACAATAGATTGCATACTTTTACGACATAGCAACAAGCAAGTTGAAAAGTGGATTTGAAGTTGAAAAGTAGATTTTATGTTTACTTTAAAAAGGCTGGTTTCTAACGTCGCTCAGGAATGTGATTACGTCAATGCAAATTTTGTTTTTGTTAAGGATCGATTATAGAAATTTAAAGGTGAATATGGAGTAATCAAACAAAATGTTGAGCATTACCATGTATGAGTCTGAAACTAGGGTGTATTTGGATCCTCCACTGGAAAATATTCGGGAGATACAACTCCTGGATTGTAATATAAAAACAAAAAGATTGATTTATTTCAAGGATCAACAGATATTGTTCAATGATAAGAATCAGCCCCTCATAATAATTATGCCCGGTACATATTCACTGCGTAATATCCAATCGATCTTTCTTAATGATACTGATAGGTCAAAGATAACAATCATTGAGACTGATACTGTTGACTATCTATATTCTAATAAGATCTTCAACATTAAACTTACGAGAGGGTTTACAAGTTGGTTTAGGGGTGCCTGAAGTCATAAATCCTGGTAAATTATACCCCATAAATATACAGATTAAGGAACCACTGAGACTTATGTGTAGTATAGTGGATAATAAGTCATCATATATGAATAACACTCAATATGGAGAACTTGTGAAACTCACACCATCACACCTACTTGCTAACATACCCTCACAGGATTATCCAACAATTCCAGTTCAAAAATATGAGAGCCTCATAAACCACTTCGATTTAAGCATATTAGACATTGAATGGAAAAAACTTGATCTGAAGGGTTCTCCCATAACTTTAAGTTTAAGATTTAGATAAAATTTTTTTGTTATGTAACACTGACTTGCGTTATATAACTTAATGTTTTTAGTAGTATGTTACCGTAATTATTGTCCGGTTTTAATTTTTTATTCAATTTTTTCTTAATTTTACCAGCAATTTTACCAGCAACTTTACCAGCAATTTATATATACTTTACAAAAAATGAAATTGAATTAAAATTATGATTTAAAAACAAAAAATAAAAATAAAAAAAAAAAAGCATAAATGGAACAATTAAATAATTTATATTTGGTACAATTGAAAAAAATTGCAAAAGAGTTGAAAATTAAAGGACGATCAAGAATGAATAAACAAGATTTAATTAAAGAGTTTACAAAATTTTCAGATGAAGAGATTATTAAGTTAATCCAAAAAGATAATATCAATAATAATTATATTTGTATACACAACAAAATTAAGTATTACTGTAAAGAGTGTGATGGGTCGCAATTATGTATACACAACAAAATTAAGTATTACTGTAAAGAGTGTAAAGGATCACAATTTTGTATACACAAAAGGCAGAGAACACATTGTAAAGATTGCGGAGGATCTCAAATATGTGAGCATAAAAAACAGAAGGCTAGTTGTAAAGAATGTCGTAAAAAATAAAAATAAAATTGTGATTTAAAGATATAAAATATAAAATAAAAAAATGGATGAAAAAAGAAAGATTGTGTTGAAATATCTTAATGAAAAAAGACTAGGTGTTAATGATTTTATAGAATCAACCAAGACAGATTTGTTATACAATATCTCAAAAAATCGTGGTTTTATTGATGAAGAATGTAAAATAAATTATTTTGAAATTTGGCATACTGATAATGATAATGATAAATGGTTTCTTAGTTTTTTCAATGGTATAAAAAAATTTGATGAAGGTGATATATGTACTGATAAGTTTGCTAGAGATTTATTAGATTATGCTAATCATTATTATTCTATATGGTTGGATATTGTTGATGTTAATGATGAAGATTATAAGATAGAACATAGTATTAATGATTTTATTATTATTTCATTTAAGGTTACCCTATACATAGATTCTTATAAGATATCACATAAAAAGAAATTCTACAAAGACTTGTATGACGATCTGATGTTTGTAGCATGGAATCCAAGTAGGTATTTAGAATGGTGTGTTGATATTGATGAGTTAAAGTTTTTGAAAGAGTTATAGGGAGAAGATTGATAGGATCTAATTATGTTGTATAACACCCGTATGTGTTACATAACAAAATACCTGAAGGGCCAGCTTCGCTGAAATTTATCTGAATCTTAAACTTAAAGTTATGGGAGAACCTTTCAGATCAAGTTTTTTCCATTCAATGTATAAGATGGTTAAATCGAAGTGGTTTATTAGGGTCTCATATTTTTTAACTGGAATAGTTGGATATTCTTGTGATGGTATGTTGGCGAGTAGGTGTGATGGTGAGAGTTTTACAAGTTCTCCATATTTAGTGTTATTCATATATGAAGACTTATTATCCACTATACTACACATAAGTCTAAGTGGTTCCTTAATCTGTATATTTATAGGGTATAATTTACCAGGGTTTATAATTTCTGGCAACCCTAAACCAAATTGTAACCCTCTCGTAAGTTTAATGATTAAGTTCTTATTGGAATATAGATAGTCAACAGTATCAGTCTCAATTATTGTTATCTTTGTCCTATCAGTATCATTAAGAAAGATCGATTGAATATCACGCAACGAATATGTACCGGGTTGTATTATTATGACGGCTTGATTATTTTCATTGAATAACATCTCTTGATACTTGAAATTAATCAATCTTTTTGTTTTTATATTACAATCCAGGAGTTGTATCTCCCTAAGATTTTTCAGCGGAGGATCTAAATAAATCCTAGTTTCACACTCATACATGGTAATACTCAACATTTTATTTTGATTACACCATATTCATCTTTAAATTTCTATAATAACCGCCTGTGATAAAAAACGACTTACGTGTAAGCTGAAAAAACAGTCATCTACCGAAATAGATACCACGCTAATCCGCCAGAGATAATTATAAATGTTAATATACGCACTTCGTGCTCGCTTCGCGGATTGGTTTCATGTTGCGTTGAGTCAATATTATTTTCCTGTTTCATTGAGTATGTTTGAGTTGAGTCTGTTTTCGTTGAGGGTTTTGATTTCGTTTCAGTTCTATGAGGTAACTTTACCTTTAAAGATCCCATGTTGTGACTTATTCCAACCTGTTTTGCTTCAGTGTTTAGGGAATTATTCACTCCAAAATTCATATCGCTACTTGCTTTCATAAGTTTGTTGTTAAATCCAGTCACGCTTTCAGTGTTGATTATCATATTACTTGGCATTAACCATACACCTGGAGCAATAGCTAAATCAAGCCGTAATTTCGCTTCCTGTACAGCTAATTGATATCTTTGGATAGAATTGGAAATGTCATTCTCGATCACACTACTTTCAAATAAGGATAAGAATTCTTGTTGTGTTTCGATTGCTCCACCACCATTACCATAAATCGAATTTCTAGTGTTAACTTGCGCTCCCAATATACAGTAAACAAAAGCTTCAGCGGATCGATTTAATCTACCAAGTCCAGCTTTAGTGAGTCCATGACCACTTGTAGGGATAAACCAAGCATATTTGAAATCACCAAAATCATCATTACGGATAAATGAAATTAGATTACCTTTTTCTTTCTTACCTCCTTCATCAGCGAATTTACCACCCTCACCAGGCCATTGATCTGCTTCATGATCATAATTACTTATAATATGTACATTTTGATATCCCCCTCCTTTTCCATGAAATCCGGAACCATAATCAAGGAATATATCTCCTAAACCTACATTTCTTCCACCTTTCCATCTAAAGTCTGAGTTTTTTGATATGCTAAATTCGGCACACAATCGTTGATATGCAACTTTACTATATGGATTATTATTTATCACAAAAGGTTGCTCATCAGGTAGGGGAAGGCTCAATTCATATAATATCCGCCTTATTGTGAAATATATATGAAACTTGATGAAGCCATTTACTACTTTAGGATAATTTAGACTTTCAAAAGGACTTATCCCACAACCAGATGTTGCACACCAAACTGCAAAGTTAAGTTGTTGTGGCCAATAATTCATATCAGGGGCGTTCAACCATTTTCTACTCTGTTTACCAAATTTGAAAGTAACAACTTGTGATGTAAATATGTTTCTCATCTTTGCTGTGAATTTCTTTGTATTTGAAACGTATATATCCAGCGAGGTTAGAATTTTTGTTATATCAGTTGAAAAGTCATCAAAATTAACAGCTGGTATTGGATAAGATCGATTAGTCAATGTTAAACTATTTGGAAATGAACTCAACGACCCGAAGGGTCCGTCCAAGTTTTTCACTTCGCTCAGTCCTAAATCTTTCCATAAAAATCTTTTCAAACGAGGTGACAGATCATCAATCCATGTTTTTCCAGTAGGATCATCATTTGACATTATTGTTGTACCATCAACTTGCCATTTAATATATCCACCATACGAATCAGGAACAAATGTGAAATGGCTTATATCAGCCCTTGGATACATGTTTCTGAAATCATTAAATAATACCATTTTTTTGTTCATAACATGTTGCTTTTAAATTAGTCTCCTCCGCAGCCGTTATTAGGATCGTCACGCAACGCTTCTCCCCCACTAACGGCTGCTTCAACCCGAACTCTTTTTGTTTCCCTTTGTTTAGAGTTCACGTGAAATTTACAGAATTGCACCAATCACGCGTTGCCTATTGTCAACTCTAAGACCAATTAACGTATCAGTAGTTTGTCAATGATGTCAGTTTCCCGCGTCAATTCATCGCCTCCTTTGCTAGATGTTGCCATAAATCTCAGAGATTTCCTATGGATCTAACTCCGAAGAAAATAGTCAAAAGCGGCTCTGGGTGCTTCATTTGTTCGTCGGCTTTCCTCAAGAATAACAAAATCTTCATTTTCGGTAAGAGTTCACTCGACATTGTTGAAGTCATCCGATCCTCGCTATCTGTGGACGTGAGTCGCTACAGAGAAAACAGCGAACTGTTCGTCTGTAGAGACAAATGCTACTAGCGTTTGATAAAATTTAATCGGGCATCGGATAAGTTGAAGGAGCTAAAGAAAGAAATCGAAGAAGTCTTCAAGGCAAGAGAACAGGGCAAAACGCAGAGCAAAACGCCTGCTATATCCAGATGAGAATGCCGACAGAGGTGCCAAAATACATCAACTTCATCACATCGAGGAAAAGCATCCAAATCGCTGCGATCTGCCGATACCACTTGTACTTCTTCGGATGCGTTGGCAAGCCGAATAATGAATTGTCAACCATTTTCACAACACGTAATTGAAAAGGTGTTGAAGATTGCGTCAAAAGAAGTTACTGTCTTGTGCTCAAAATACAACCCTTCGATGTCGAGGAAAGATGAGAATAACAGTCTCGAAATGCTGCCATCTTGACATCTTGTGATGTTCCCCTTACAGTTTACCAGCAATACCATTTTAAACTCGAGCATAAACTAATGCTTGAAATCAAATATTTATTGTGTACAACAAATGAAGTATGAACGAGTTGTAAAGGAAATTCACATAGGAATTGCTCAAATCCACTATTCATCGATACGTCTCCGGCCTGTGTATTATGCTTATGCTTTTTCTTTTTCTTCTCAGGTAAGCTTAATAAAAATCTCCCGGGCGCGAAAAGTGAAGTCATCAATTTACAAGCTTAAGAGTTCAATGCCTACAGTAATTGTAAATTAATTCACACAGGATTTCCTATCTAAAATGTAACTTCAGAAGCGGAATTGACAAACAAAAACAAGTGTCCAATTGACCCTTAACTTGCCACTGCTTTATAACATGAGCTTCATCATAGCCACGGCACATAACTTTCTACTGTATACATCATTGCACAACACGGTTCTCCAACGATCATTCAACAGCCACGCTCCTGGTGACCCGAAAACGATGGGGTATTCTCCCTCCTCAATCCACTTTTACTATCCGTAGCCGATAGAACACGAGTGGTGATTGGACAATTTAGTCTTGGCGGGACCGCCTCAGGAATATGTGAGGCATGTTGTGATTGGCTAATTCGCGGAAACAAAAAGAGTTCGAGTTTTAGCAGCCGTTAGTGGGGGAGAAGCGTTGCGTGACGATCCTAATAACGGCTGCGGAGGAGACTACTTTTAAATCGGCCTTGCCGGTCCGAAGGAAATCACCTCCGGTTTATTCTAATACCGTTCTTTTCTAACACCAGCAAAACAATTACATCCTACAGGGGTTCTCTCAAATGAAATTTTCAACGTGCGGGAGCTGTTCTTCCCCTCCCCTCGGTCAGGTCCTTTAATATTTCCGCTCGAACCTCTGTTCTTATCTGATTCATATTTAAGTTTTTTTCTGTATCTTTCCGAGTTTTTTGACGGATTTCGAGTTTTAGTTTTTCAAACTTGTCCACCTCCGATAAAATTAACGAAAATTCTTGGTCAGAGATAGTGTTATCTTTTAGTGCCTTTGAAACCAAGTCGTGAATGGTGTTTACTTTTGCTTTTGCCAGAGAAACTGTCTGTTCATGTTGACTAACTTTATGAGAAAGTCGTTTAGAAGCCGCACCGAATACAACTGATATTCCCCCACAAATACCTCCGACCGCTCCTAATGGGATACCAACAGCAGCACCAAAACCAGTAAGGGAGGTTCCAAGTCCACTTGCAGATAGGATAACTGAAAACACCCCACTACTAACACTTATTTTTGTAAACATTCCCCTCGCTCGATTATACTTTTTTCTAACTTCCTCATAATGTTTAATTTCCTTCTCAAGATTTTGTAGTACTTCACATGACTTTTGTAGTCTGAAATTATTTGGATCCCCATTCATTGGTAATTGAGGATAAATCGAGCTTTGCTCGGGACCGGCTACGCCGTAAATTCTATTGTAGTCTTCCATATTTTTACTGATCAACACGATATCTTTAAATAAATTCGAACAGGTTTGTTACTTTCTCTTCTTTTTAAACTGTTCCACAAAATATAAAACCACAGCCATTATCAACAACCAAGCGTTCTTACCTAAAAATCCAATAACCTCACCCGCTGTTTTGAATAGAAAGCTTACAATCGCTCCAACCATTCCAGGTAATATTTCACCGAGTTTTTTACCGATAGTTTTCAACCCATTACCAACACCTTTACCCAATTTGGCTAGACCTTTGGAAAGATTAGAAACGATAACACCAATAACCACACCAACAGCACTCACAACTGAAAATACTGTAAAACCATACTTTTTGAATATAGCCTTTACCCGTTCTCGTAACGGTAGATTTTTAAGTATTTCATCATTTTGTCTCTCCAGATCACTCATTTGTTCTTGATTGGAAATTATTTGTTTTCTTACCACTTCTCTCAATTTATCAACCTCAGATTGTAACTGATCTCTACTTTGTTCAACATTTCTTAAATTGGATATTCCCTTCTTATACTTATCTATTTCATCTTTGTATAGTTTTGTTTCATTAAAAAGGTTATCAACCCTTATTTTTAATTCTATATTCTGTTTAACAGTTGCATCAAAAAGACTTTTTATTTCCGTTTTTTCCACTTGTTGTTTCTCAGCGAATTGACGGATTTCTTTTTCTTTTTCTTCATATCGACTAATCTCCATAGGATATACTTTTGTGGTTGCTTCCAATCCTTGTATTACATTAAGTAAATCCCTATTTTGTTCATTAGCTTCATTCAATTGTGATAAAAGATTATTATTTTGTATAAGCATGGTTTCATAATCAACACCTAGAGATTTTCTGATTGTATCAGGAATTTCATCATTCAATTTACCTCCTTTGAATAATGAGTAAGGTTTTGCTCCTTTCCTATCCAATTTTACTTTTAATTGTCCATATTCATCATACCAATGTATAAAATTAGAAGTATCTGCATCAGGAAATAATGATTTAATCTCATCTCCAGATTCATCTTGATTTTTTTCACGTTCACTAAAAATAGTTTTTGCTGATTTAGGTCTAGCACCCTCCTTCTCATATTCCCTACCACCAAATGAGGTTTCTTCCTCATCATCAAGGTTAATTAGACTAGTGGTTGATGATATTGGATCCATTTCCATATTTTCTCTATCAACATCAACACCTAGATCGGTTGGTTCAAAGTTTGGTATATCTCCTACTTCTGCCATGATTTTTTACCAATTAGTAAGAAATCTTTAAACTAGTCACACATTTATCTAAAATAATTTACTAACCATATAACCCAAGGCTAACATACCACCACCTACATATGCCATTTCACCCATCTTTTGGTTGTCACTAGGTCTATAATAATCAGAGAATTTTGGTTCATGTGTCTGACTATACAATTTCAAGGCTTCATCGGTATTAGAAATATTTTTTGAGGCTTGGTATTTATCATCCTTTTGTTGTACTTTCCAATCAATTAGTTTCTGTCTATTTTCCTGATATGTAGCATAATCTTTTTGATATTTTTCTAATGCCTTATCATGTCTTATTTTCTCTGTATCTGTTTTATCACCTGAGAGATATTTTGCAAGATATGATCCACCAACAAATGCAGTTGCATTCAATATAGCTCCTCCAAACATCATTGCTATTGCTGCCATGTTTAATTTGGTAAAATCTTTTGATCCTCTAAATATGTTTTTAGGTACATACTACCAGATAGGACAGCGACCCATTTTGCGTAATTTGTAATACTTGAGGATGGATCGTTCATAAATGATTCTTTCATAACCTTTTTAGCCACATATCCAACTCCAGCAGCTAACCCGATAAGGACTGCTGAATCAGTAACAGTTTTCACAAGTTTGTTTTCGGTTGACATAATTTTTTTACTAAACAGTAAGAAATCTTTAGACCGATTATATCGGAAGCTGACAGGTTTTAATC
The DNA here is from genome assembly GCA_949710005.1 of Ricordea florida. Taxonomy (NCBI): domain Eukaryota; kingdom Metazoa; phylum Cnidaria; class Anthozoa; order Corallimorpharia; family Ricordeidae; genus Ricordea; species Ricordea florida. The sequence goes on along the minus strand of OX453272.1, from coordinate 4,028,758 downwards.
GCTTACTTATTTCCTCCTTATATCATTCCTATTTTCAGCGGAGCTGGTCCTACTGATTTTGGTGGTTGTGGTGCAGGAATATTTTGAGGTGGTGGTATTTTTTGAGCATTAGTTGGAAATTGTGATACCGTAGGACACGCAGGTATTCTATTTTTATTATCCTCCTTTTGTCGGTATCTCATAAACATGTCAAATACTGTAAACCCTATTCCTACAATAGATAATACAGTAGTAAAAGATAGCTCTGGAATCCATGCTTTTCCATTTTCTGGTTTAGTTTCTTCTTCTTCATTTGAATTTTCATTTTTAATCTCCGCTTGTTCCTTTTCACGTTTCATTTCCCTAGCTAATGCTTCTTTTGCTTTTTTATTATATTCAGCTAATTTTTTACCAGCAGCGACTTTTTTAGGATCTTTCTCTTTCTTTTTGGAAGCATTACCTCCAGTTTTTTCTTCTTTTTGTGGTTCTCTAGTAATTTGCTCAACAACTTCTTCAGACATTATTTTACATATCATTAAGAAATCTTTAAACTAATAACATCATGTTTAGTAAACAGTATCATACCCATCAGTAGTACTTGAAACCTCTTGTATTTTATTGATTTTATCCTTAGGGTCTTTCAGTTTAATGTGTTTAGCAACCTGAAATAGTCCGCTAGCAAGTGCCGCCAATCTTCCTGCCTTCAATGCTAATAGACCTACAATGTTTGTAAGTTCACGATTAACCAAATCATCATTCTTCAAATCGGAACAAAGAGCTTCTATATCATCAACAGGAACCACATAAGAAATGACTTGTGAAACTAATTGAAGAGATGAATCTACTAATCCACCACTAATTTTATTACCTAATACTGCCTGGTATCGATTATAATATTTTTCAATGTCTTTTACTGATAATTTTTATATACTCATATCAACTCCCAAATATTCCTTTGTAGTTCCAAGAGATGCGAGAATAACTAGTGATTCTTGTTTTATTTCAAGTTCCTCACTTCGTTCAGTATCATCTTTTACCTCTGTCTTTTCTTCAATATAATCTTCTACGCTTGTCATATTGCAATTTTGTAATAACATATAGATTTTTTTAAAACGGTTTTACCGAAATCACTGAATGAGATGATAATATAGTATTAAAAGATAGCTCTGGAATCCAACCAACCCTAATAAACCTACAAATTTTATAAGTTCTCGATCAATCAACTTTTCCAACTCATCTTGACACGTCTCATAATTATAATCATCATCATCTTCAAATTCATGGTTCCTCCTTTCGTCGGTCATCTTTTGTGATAATATATGGATTGTTTTTAAATCACTTCAGGTATCTCTAAATAGCAATTAAATGGGTGACGTAAAGATAAACAAAGTCTAGAATATTTTTCAGTTTTTAATAATTGCATAAATTTTTTACATGATTCAGAATCTAAATCACCTCCATAATCTTCGAAAAACATCTTCATACCTTTCTGTGATGGATTATGGAATGAAACAACACAAGCTACATTTTCACGGAATGGTTTTGCTATCGATGTTAATTGTTGAGTTAGAACCCATACTGATAATCCATGATGTCTTCCAGAGAATGCTAAATCTATAAACTTATTCGATCGTTCCTTCAGATCATTTGAAACAGCACAATCATCTAAAATTATTAGTGTATTTGTTCCAGAGAATAAAGTTTGACAATCAGTTAATAACTCATTAATCTCATCAATGTTACTAGCATCTGGTGATAATACAAAGAAACGTTTATCTCCTCGGGCAAAATTATGATAATTTTTTAGATGATGATATTTTTAGAATAAGTTGGACATATTAAAACAATGAATTCAAACAATTTTCGAAATGGACCTCGGAGTTGATCTATGATGTACTTTGTCTTTCCACAATTTGTTGGGCCAGTTATAATGCAGTGAAAAGGAATTTTATCTCGTAATTCTTCCATCTTTTCTTTTAACTAATACATGATTGATCTTAAACCTCATTCAGTACATTATAGAGCGTAAGTTTCCTCACTTCGTTCGGGGGTGCGCTATTTACTTAGTACATAATGGAACGCAAACCTGAATTCATGACCTCCATTAACGCATCGGCTACAATAAACATGTAACAAGTCATAATACCAGACCCACTAACTTTTCTTTTCATTTCTATTTTTACACCATCTTGTGCATTGTTTAAGGCTAGACCCCCTCCATGGATACCATTATCTGGGTTAGTTCTCAAATCAATCCACAGAGCAAACTTATTACTATAAAAATCCTTTTCCTTTACACCATCTCTTCCAAAACGTTTCTTTACCGACTCCCAGAGGTCTGAAGGTACCATTCCCTTAGAGTAAAAACGGTTTGGTACACCATTAACATCGATATTAATTGAGGTGATACCTGGATTGAAAAAATTCTCAGAATCTCGTGCTCCTCCACCATATGGTAATGTAAACAAACATAATATCCCTGTAATTGACCTTCTGGGTAGATTAATATGCTGATTTATAACACTATCAGTAGGTCTGGATATGGTGAAAGTTTTGTGTAGAGTGACATTTTCATAAAAGAATCCTTTACCAACCTGATAAGCTGCCTGAGCCTCACGAGCTAAGTATTCACTTGATATACAAGAATATTCCAACTCAAGGTTTGTGATTTTGTAAGTTGGTTGCTTAGTTGTATCAGAATAAACAACAATATCGTTAATTGGAGCCAGTGTAATCTCAAATATTATTTGATGATCTAATGCCTTTGGATAGAAAGCCCCGTGATCATTTAGAATAGGATGATTTAGTGGTATATGGTACTTGGTGTTGTGTACTACTGCAAGGGCTACTTCTTTTGCATCTGTGTCTACCTTATCACCTGCATTTGTCCTGAGTTTCCTCATGTTTACGGAAGAAATACCTTGCCTTAATCTATCCTCTCGTTCTTCATCTGTTAAGAATAAGTCATGGTAGGTTTGAAATAGATCGTATCTTTGAGTATCCTGTAGTGTTTCACCTCCAAAAATAACTCTGAGTCTGGATATAAGGTTAGTACCTACATTATTTACGAGTGTGTTATCTTCATGACCATCAACAGTTAAGTTAAATACTAGAAATACGCTTCCTGGTACAATAACTAAATTCCCCGAAAGTTTTGGAATAATTATATATAACGTTTCTCCAGGATCAGCTGATGATGGATTTAGTGTAATTCTATTCAATATTGATTCCGCTTTCAAACCTAGTGGCTCTCTTGGAATTCTGTTTGGATTAATTTTTTCAGATACGGTTGTCATATTTATTTTAAGAAAGGGTGGAGTAATCTTTAAATGAGTAACGAAAACATATCCCGAAGGGGCCCGGCTACGCCGAATTTATCAAAAATATATTATTCAACTGCTGGATATTGGAAAGGATATTCTGCAATTCCTAAATTATCTGAAAAAGCAAAAGTTAGTGAAGATGAGGCTAAAAGATGGCTTGAGAAACAGGCAATTTGGCAAATATATCTACCAGCTCCAAAGTATATTCCTAGACCGCACTGGACTGTGGATAAACCTAATCAGATTCACCAAGCAGATTTATTATTTTTACCACATGATAGAGTTGGAAGAAAAACATATAGATATGCATTAGTTGTGGTTGATGTTGCCTCTAGATACAAAGATGCTGAACCATTAACCTCAAAAGAAAGTCTTGAAATTTCAAACGCTTTTAGAAAAATATATTCCAGAAAATTAAAATATCCTAAAACATTAATGGTTGATCCTGGAAAAGAATTTATGGGTGAGGTTACAAAACTTATGAATTCGCATAATGTGAAAATACAGAGAAGTGAAGCTGGAAATCATAGAGCTCAAACATTTGTTGAAAGAGCAAATAGAATATTAGGTGAAAGATTATTTAGTCATCAATATGCACAAGAAATGATTAGTGAAGAAAGGTCTAGAGTATGGGTAAAACGATTACCAGATATTTTGAAAACTTTAAATAATACACCAACGAGAATAACTGGTAAAGAACCTGATAAAGCTATAAAACTGAAAGAGGTTGATATTGAACCTAAAAAATACCAACTGAAAGGAGGAAACAAGCGAGTTGTTGGACTTGATGAATTGAGACTACCAATTGAGGTAAGGGTTAGATACTTACTTGCTCCCGGTGAACTTGAGGGTGGAGAAAGTCGTAGGGCTACAGATCCTATTTGGAGTATTCAGATTTATTATATTTCAGGGAGTACGGTTTCTCCTAATCAACCAGTTTTATATTTTTTAAAAGATGGACCAAGACGTGGTTTTGTAAGGGAGGAGCTTCAAGTTGTGCCTTTTGATACTGAGTTACCGCCTGATTTTGTTTTGAAATGAGTTAATAAAGGTGGTATGTGTGAATTCCATCCTCATCAACTATTCTTTTATCATAATATGCGTTCAATCCCTTTTTAATTTGTGTATATGTCACAATTTGGTTGTCATTGACTCTAAATCCTATGTTTTGTGCCATATCAATTGACCCTTTCAAAGCTGACATGTACCTATCCCAGGTCATTTCGTTTTGTCTATGAATTGTACCTTTACAACTATACTTTACATTTCCATTCTCATCCTCCGAGTAATAACATTTTGATGAAAGTGCAATCATTCTAATACCATCAAACTCCTTCTTGAACAGCCCTGGGGTCTTTTCGTGATATTTCGATGTTGATAGGAATTTTTCTTTTCCACCATTGAAGTATTCTTTTTGCATTTCAGGTTTTATAATATTATCCAATTTTTCGACTGAAAGTGCCATGTACATAGAATCTGTATCCATTTGTATCAGCTCAAAATCCTTTCTATCTACATATTTATCAAGAAAATCATAATAAAATTCTAACATCCGAAGTTTTGCTAGCTGATATACTGCTATACCGCATTGATATGGGCGGTCTATTTTTATTTTTTGTTTTCGTTTTATTATTTCATATGTTTCATTTATTTCTGTAAGATCTTCAAAGTATGGGGATCTTAAGTCTTTTTCAACCTCACTCTCATCCTGAGTATACCTTGTGTTCTTGTGTTTTTCTTTATCTTCTATCATTTTCCCATAGAATGAATTTCCTTTCAGTTTGTAAGTATCAGCCAGTGCTTTACAACCTTTATACTTTTGCCTTAGTTTTTCAATCAATACTTTAATGTCTTTGTGCTCTTCAATAAATGGCACCACATCAGGGAATTGTTTTAATTCATTAATAATATTTTCGACCTCATCTTTCTTATTTTTATTAAAAGCTATACTTAACTCTTTCACCATAACCTCTATATCACCATCTCTTCTCGCGTCGCTCACCTCTTTTGGGAACCATTCAAAAGGTCTTCCTGATTCATACTTCAAAATATGATGAATGGCTGTAATCTCCAAACCATGATTAAGATACCATTCTATTAGTTCTGTATATAACAATATCTTTTTTGCCTTTGTAACCCCTAGTAATTTTTTATTATCTTTTAGGTGTTTTCTCCCTGTAGCTTTTTGATATTCTTTCATGTGTTCGGGTACCAAATCTTCAGGAACATTATCTACAACAAATAGCGGTGAAAACTCTTCAAACTTTTCTTTTAGGTTTTCAGGTACATTTATATCAACTTGGCAAAATCCAAAAAGCTCACCATCAAGAATCTCTTTACAAATCTTCTTAATAAATTCAGGATCTGTTGGATTTTCAACCTCAATACATTGTCCTTTACCGCATGGCATTTTTTGGCCTGCCGCGAAAAGATATAAACCATTTGCATCATAACCAATAATTCGTACACAATTTTTTGGAAATTTATATTTATGAGAGCGAATCTTTGTTTTTCCCATCTCTGCATAGCGCATAAATATAATACTAGGTCCCCCAACCATACCCGTTTTCAATATTTTATAAATCTTGTTTTTGTCGCATGTGATACAATCTTTCATTATCTGGTGACATTTTTTACAAAACAGTTTATTACAAATTTTACTACATCCATGAACACAGTATTGCCCAGGAGCGAATAATTCAGGATCACCTTTCTTTTTCATTTTTTGGTATTTATTTAGAACGTACCTCATTGAGACACCCGGGATGGATACAGCATCTTTTAATATATCGATTTTGTCTGGATAATACATCTCCCGTGTTTTTTCTAAAGCTTCTCTGAAAGGGATAACGTCGTGTAGGTTATACTCCCTCAACCAATCCATCATTGTAACACAACCCCTTTTTTTGAATTCAAACAAATATTCTTCATATTCTTCAGGGGACACTGTTATTTCCTGTTTGAGATCTGAGTAAAAGTCTTCATATTTCACAGGACCAACGTGAGAAAGTTTTTCATAACTATCCAACCACTTGTATGGGAAGAAAAGTTTTTTGGTTTCACAATTGTTTGCTTTACACCACTTATCAAAAGAAAGTCCGGGGGCCAAGTAGGACATTACATCCAAGAATTTGAAATGCGGTGTTGTTAAAAACATATATTTATTATCTTTTTTTGCAACAAAAATATCTTTGGTTTGATTGGTCATGTTTTTTACAAAATATCTTTTAATCACATTGATATCATACTTTCCACTATTGAACCCTAAAACAGGAACTTGATTACACCATTTTTCATACTCCTCTAAAACTTTATTTGGGATAGAATCTTGGTCTGGTAGTGGATATTCTTTTTTCACCTTTTCAACAATCTTTTTTCTTCTCTTTTCTAAATTTTCAATAAATTCTTTTATAAGTTCATCAGGGTTTGACTTTATAATACATGTGGGTTCTTTTTCACAATTGTCAATGATTCCAACACTAACTGGGATATGCCTTTGGGTAAAAGTTAAATCATCGGTAATCTGTTGATATTCTTTTTGTAATATTGACTCAAAATCGAAAGCAATAAAATATGGGTACGGGATAAATTCCTTCTCAATCCATGTATCACTCAATTTAGGGTTTTCACACTCCCAAACCGATACAACATTATACCCCAAATCTTTGATCATCTTTTCTCTTTGTATAGTTTCATTATATCTAATTTTGTCGTCGCTTGAACATGGGCAACCGTGCCATTTACACCCATGAAACTCAAAAACAGTATTGGTCTCAGGTTCGTATCCATCCACCAAAAAAAGCTCCTTTCCCCCACTATCCTTAACGCACCTTTCACCACCATGACCACATAGCGCGTGATGGATATGTTTACCTATAATCTTAGATTGTTCTTCTATCCACCTACAAGCTTTATAGCTAAATTGGGTATTACCACCATAAAACACCTTTTCAGTGTTGTTCATGTTGTGTTTTAACTTTTCACCAGTACATATTACTTCTGTTTTTCCTCCTTTACAGCTGTTATTTTTTACATGATCATGATAACTGTCATGCCGGTTAAATATTTGGTGGCATCCTGTACATTCCCATTTTCGGGTTAGCATCTCTATATCCTTTATGAAAAAACAGTGGCCCTCATAAAGTCCCATATCTAGACAAGGTAAATTATCTTTGAACTGCCCTTTACCAAAAACTAGTTTCCAAATTTCATAGTTTTCTTTTTCTTTTTGTTCGTAAAGGCGAATATTAATAGAAAACATTTTTGCAATTTTCTCAAAATCAACAAGTTTTGTCGGCCTAACGTCTGAAGCTTTCAATTTTTGGTTATTATAAAAATCTCGGGCCAATTTCAGTGCTTTTTTATCAATGTCCTTTTCAGGTCTTTTTTTACCATCAATAATGTTAAAGTGAATAGCTAAACACCTCCACTCACATAGATTATCATCCTTATCATCGACAGCGTAAAGACATTTTTTGTTACGTAGCTGATCTGGTAATTTTCCACACCCAATTAGAGGCTCGTCACTGTGAATAACTTTTACTTTTACCTCTGTAAACTCAACTCTCCCTTCATGAACACCGGGCTTATCAATGATCTTTGATGGTGGTAAGTATGCTCTACTCCAAGCAACACCCTCAAAACTCAATCTTTGTCCCTCGCACCGCTCAATATAATCTTTTATTTCTGAAAGCATAGTAAAAACCCCCTCACTCAAAAATGTGTGGCAGTGATTAGCAATTTCTCCATTACCCCTATGAATTAAGTCACTAAAACTGACAACAATTCTTGAACGCATTTCTATGTGCGGTTCCAATTCATTATAAATCATTTCTGATAAGTCGTTATCTAGATCTCTCCTAAATTGAAAAACAGTTTCATTTCTTTCGGTGATATTTTTAAGATCGTCTTCATGTTCAGGCTGTATTATTGGAAATATTCTAAGGGTTGTTGTTCTTTTTATTTTAGTTTTAGGTTCAGACTTCTCCCCCACATTATTCCCCTCATTTTTTGTTTTAGGTTTAGCACCTTCCTTCTCATAATCCCTAACACCTTCTGTAGCAGTTATGGGAGTTTTAGACTCTGTTTCATTTTTATTTTTTCTAGGATCAGGGATTGTTCTTTCTATTTGCGGTATTTGTTCTTGTTGTTGTGGTTGTTCGTATGGTGAATATTGGGTTTGAAGATGTGATGGATAGTATGGTTGGTAATATGGTAGTTGTTGTGGATAATATTGTGGATAATATTGTGGATAATATTGTGGTTGATAATATGGTTGATAATATGGTTGATGATATTGTTGATAATATGGTTGATAATATGGTTGATAATATGGTTGATAATATGGTAGTTTTTGTGGATATGGTAGTTGTTGTGGATATGGTAGTTGTTGTGTATAATATTGCGGTTGAGGATATGGTAGTTGTTGTGGATAATATGGTAGTTGTTGTGGATAATATGGTAGTTGTTGTGGATAATATTGTGGTTGAGGAGTAGTTTGTGTTTGCGGTGTAGGAATATTTTTCCTAATTCTAAGTCTGGGTTTTGTAATAGGTCTAGGTATAAGACTTTTCTTTTGGTTGATCATATTTTTTCTAGGGGTTCCTGAAATTGGTGATTGAGGTGGTGGGGGTGGACGCTCTGGAGTTCGTGGTTCATTACCAATAAGTCCTTGTCGGTAATTTTCCAAATCTTCACGTGTATAAATTCCCCTTTCTTGCAATGCTGCAATTTTTTCAGCCTTACGTATATTATACCAAAGAGGTACTCCCAATTCTCTTACAATTTCCCTCAATTCATCATTTTTTAATTGTTCCATTTATGCTTTTTTTTTTATTATTTTTATTTTTTGTTTTTAAATCATAATTTTAATTCAATTTCATTTTTTGTAAAGTATATATAAATTGCTGGTAAAGTTGCTGGTAAAATTGCTGGTAAAATTAAGAAAAAATTGAATAAAAAATTAAAACCGGACAATAATTACGGTAACATACTACTTTTTTGTTGTGGCTCTTTTGTTGTGCGACATTCTTTACAATGTGCCTTCTGTTTTTTATGTTCACATATTTGAGATCCTCCACATAACTTACAAAAACTTCTTTGTTTTCCATGAATACATATTCCTTTACCTTTACAGTCTTTACACATATACCTCTCCCTTTTGTGCTCACAAAGACTACTACCTTTGCATTCTTTACAACGTGATTTCCTTTGATTATGAGGGCATATTTGTGATCCATTACACTCTTTACAGTAATATTTTACCTTTCCATGATTACATATATAATTATTGATAGTATCTTTTGGGATTAACTTAATAATCTCCTCATCTGTAAATTTTTCTAGCGCTTTAATGAAATCTGCTTTACGCATTCTAGATCGTCCTTTAATTTTCAACTCTTTAACAATATATTTAAGTTGTACTACACTTAATCTTTGTAGTTGTTCCATTTTGTAAATTAATTCTTCTTTTTAAATCATAATTTCATTTTTTATTTTTGATAATCCTGATAAATTTCTTGATAAAATCCTTGATAATAAATAAAATTGAAAATAGGTATTGTGCTTTTACGCATTCTAGATCGTTCTTTAATTTTTTGATAATCCTGATAAAATCCTTGATAAACTCCTTGATAAATAAAATTGAAAAATAGGTATTGTGCTTTACGCATTCTAGATCGTCCTTTAATTTTTTGATAATCCTGATAAAATCCTTGATAAAATCCTTGATAATACATAAAATTGAAAAATAGGTATTGTGCTAAAAACCCCAGAATATAACATCATGAACTGACAAGGCTTCATCAAGTTATTGCACCATCGACTTTGGATGCGAAAGATGTGTACTCTGAACTATCTTTGAAAGCCAATGTTATGCACATGAATACTACTTACTCTTGTATTGTCAGCTACTGTTGTCATTTGGGATCCAAAAGCTGAAGTTAATACATGAATTTTGTACAGCGACAAGACACGCGTCGTTTAATGCCTCGAGTCAACAATTTGTGCAATACAACAATACGCGAATAAAGGCGTTTATAAGGATTTTTTCATCTAATTTAAATTTTGGTAGCATTTTTGGATGAAGTTTTCTTAATTGCGGTCTGTCTCATGCGCGGTCGCGTTGAAAGTAGTTGCAAGACAAAGACTTGACAACAAAAGCGTGATAACGCTCAAAGTTTGATTGCGCTTGCAGGTGAAACGGTTGACGTTACAAAGGTTGACTGTTTCTAAAATCTATTGAACTTGTTGTTTGTTTATAATAAAGTTCTTGATAATTATGACCGCAAAACGGCTAACAAAGCTATTAACTCGGTGACTATGTTTGTCAGCCCGAATGCCCTTGAGCCTCTTTTCAAAATCATCTCTGGATCTTTTCTTATTCAAACTCAAGTTTTTTTGCAACGTGGTCGTGTGGAAAGACATTAGCGGGAGCAGGGCCAATAAGGCTAAATCGGAAGAAAAGTATATCCGATTGAGGAGTAATATTGTTGTTTTTCCCACATATCGCTTCTTCGCCTTCGATAACTTGGAATCAGATGAATGGCATCAAGTTTCACAACTGTTTTCTACCGTGGGAACCAAGAAAGCTGATTGGTCAACATGAATTCGATTAGTAAACAAACCCAATTATCACTGAAATTTCTGTAAAACCTTAGAAAACTTTCTGATAAAATCGCTCAGCTTAAACACGACGTCTACAAGAATTGCGGTGCGATATACAGTCTGGTAGGTTTTTTGCGGTCGTGGAACCAGCCATATAGTATACAATATATACAAAACTTAGGCGTAAACTGACATTCACGTTTGTTCGAAGCCGTATTATCAAGTGTAGCCCGAGTGAACGCTCCCGAGAGCGTCTAGTTATTGTTATTATTATTATTACTCTTGTATCTCTCCTATATGAAGTGATATGGAATTCCTAAATCACTTCTACAAACATGAAGTTTTTGTTAAAGAATGCTGCGACAGCCAGCAGTCAGTGGCGCGCAGGATCTCAGGTGAAGCAGAGACCACGCGCGGTCTAGTTTTATGGACTTCGGTTTGCACTCAGCTGAGACCATGAACAAAAACGGGGCATTTGGACGAGTGCAGGTGAAATTTGGCTTAATTGATGGGCTCCTGTATCCAAATCAAATTTCCAAGCAAATTTACCAAAGCGTTCAGGTCGGACCGGAGATTTTAAACCCACAGCTCGCAACTCACACAACACCTACCTTATTCGTACTTAATTTCGCGATTTTCGCGATTGTCACAAAATCGCGACATTAAAGCCTCGCGAAATTTACATACGCAACATTAAATACCATGGTAAGAAATTTGGATCACAAAAAAACTTGAGAAACATGATTAACAACGACATGTACAGCTTATGTATCGACATAAATAATTAATTTTTCATTGGTAAGCTCCATTTTGCATCTTGCCTTGTGATCAATAAAGGTAATTTGCACATGAATATTTTTCATGAATATTTTTCTCATGAACATATTGAGCAGAAAATCTGACTAGTCCTCTTCATCTAAATCACTGTCTTCGAGCAAATCCCTCAGAACATCTTTCGTGCAGTCGTCAAAATTGCCATTATTTGGTTCCTTGTAATTCTCATTTACAAGTTTCTTGTACCGCTCCAATACTGAAACATTCTTCGAGGTGGAATCTAGTTCGATAATTGATAATTGATAATTCTCCAATGAGGTTGATCTTGACCTGCGACTCTCCGTTCTCAAACCAATTTATGCAACTTGGATCGTTAGCATGTACAACCATTTGTCTAACTCTGAAGGCAGACAGTAAATTGAAAAAGCATGGAAGAAGGCTGGCGTAACTGGTGTTGTAGATCCCTTTGAAGAACTGGATGTTTAGGAACATTGCAGACTCTAGGACAATATGTACCTTGTTCCAGTTTGTTTAGAAAGGTTGTAGCTCAGACTTTTTTTGAAAATAAAATGATGTTGACAGCGTTTTCGCAAAATTTAATGGTCTTTTATAATTTTCCCTCATCGAAATCGCGGAAATAAAGCTTCGCAAAATACTCTCTCGCGAAAATCGCGAAATTAAGTACGCGCGAAATTAAGTACGAATAGGGTATGACGTAATAAAGCACATACTCCTTGTGACGTAACATCGATTTTCCAAAGGAGTCGGTATTGTTTAGAGCCGGAAGAACATTTGTGTCGAAATGGGTATATCCATTTCACGTCCACAACTTCGAAGCAGGAAATTCAAGTATATAACAAATGTTGACTCACGAGATTTTCCAAACGCTTCATCCAACAACGGTGAGGACACACCGCAGAATTTTGTGCACGGCAAATTTGAGATGGACTGTTCTCGTCTTCTATATCATGGAGAACCAGATCTTTCACGCAAAGGAAAAGCTTTGAATCCTAGTCGAGGAGTTTCGAAGGAAGAAAGTCAAGAGAAGAAGATTTTTGCGAAAGATGGGGTTGGTTTGAGCAAAGACGATTTGGGTTTCTCCCCATTTAGAAGAGTTTGCGATGATTCTGGAATGTTTGGCAGTCTCGATGGGATTGATTCAAGGAATTCTGTGCCATTTGCTGTGATCCCAGCCAATCAAAAGACAAGGCTTAAAAAGGGCTCGAGCCCGCTGTGGAGCTGTAACACTGAAAACATTGCTTCCGACGATCAAAATCAATTCGACCTGAGCCCGAAGTCGTTGTCGTACATAAAACTCGATGACATCACGGACGGGGTTGAAAGGTCAACAGGTGAAATGCAGGGCTCCGAAGACATCCACGAGTACGAGAAGTTAAAAGTGGCCCAGTACATTCAGGAGAAAGTCTTTGCTCCACTGCTAGCCAGACTGGGTAAAACCGATCATGTTGTCAAAGAGTCAACAAGTGATTTATCAGGCAACGAAATCACAGTGACTGTACAAACAGGAGACATGGTGAAAAACGTCGAATCACACATGGGAAAACTCAAACTGAATAACAGCGTGGAGTTCAAAAATGGAGACAGAGAAGGTAATGCAGAAAACACGGTGACGGCGAGGAAAAAACTGGAAAAAACATAGAGCAATCTAATGGAATGGAGCATACGAAAGGATCATACAACTGTAAATGAAAAGTATGAAAAGTACAGACTTTGACCATATAAACTTTCTATTGAAAAACAGTTCAGTTTCTCTAGTTTTATGTTCAAAGCGGATATTTACTGCTTGACTTTTAACTTCCTACATTGATATGTAAATTCAAAGTTATATTTTCATGCAATTTGAGCTGGTTGAAATATTAAAGGTTCCTTTTTTTCATGCTCACCTTTCTTGCTTTAATGACCTAAAACAATCACGCCTTTTTGGTACTTCGGTACCACCTGATCTATACTATGTGAAGCGGGCGAAAGGATTATAAAGTCCAGGCGAATTTATACTTGATCCATTCTGCCGACGCCATGTTGGAGCCGCGATCTTACGACTGCTCAGCGAACCACGGGAAACTTCCATAAAGAAATAATGAGTGGTAGTCTGAAATTTTTGAAAAACACACCAAAAGATATCAAAATCGCTTTTGATGGGAGTGGCTCAATTTTTACCTCCAAAAAGATAGGAGGTACCAATTCAAAATATTATTGACGAGTGACAGGGGCCCATCACTAAAGATGGGCTCCTGTGCCAGGCCTCCCGTGACTGATGATTGAGCCGAAAAATAAAAATGGATTGACTAGCCAATTGTTACTATCATATTTATACCTGACCTCAAAGGGGACTGCGATAATTCCGTCTGGTCATTTTGGATTTTGCATCCCAAGAGGTACCAATCAACAATGTTTGACCCCCAAAATTTACGACGAGCACCAAGTCAATCTTTGCAGGGGAGCCCCTCGGGAACACATGTACCAAGTATCTGATGGAGCTCCTACAGAATAGTCTGTCGAGGACTACGTGTACCTACGTCATGGCTCGCTAGCAATGCTATGTAATGCAAACTGTGCTGTGCAGAGAAGGGGAGAGGATAAAAATGGAATGAGGAAAAGAGTTTGGGACGCTTGCTATGCAGAGTCAAGGGATAAAGAAAGAAATCGGAAATATCAGAGCCGGTGAATTGACTCGAATTGACACGGAGGTGCTACTGTTACTTGTGGACGAAATTACAAACTTGATGGCAATTGTAACTACAAGTTCCAAAGGAAACGCGTCCAAAAGTTGATTCAAGGGAACATACGCATGAAAAAGAGGTTTCCTTGAACCTGTAACCTAACAGGGTGCTTGCCGCTCTGTTTTTAGCTTATAGATTGTTATAACACATTAAGACTGAGTTTGAGAACTAGAAAGCCATGGTAAACAGATCACAAAGGAATCATATTGTAAATTAATTTAATAATTCACAAATTCTAAACCTTAATTTTTAACGAGTTCTCTGAGAGCAACTTTTGCTAAGCTTTACTTGTTGACCTTCCAAACCTGTATCTACATCTTAATGCCATACTTCCTGAACGCTGGTTAAAATTCAATGTACAATAATTCACCAATCTTAAGCTTCCTAAATCCAGCACCAAAGGACTGATAATTACTATTACCTCTAAAAAAAGTCTTGATCTCAAATACTTAAATCTTGAATGACATTTTCACTCTGCTTAATATGCATAGTAAGCAACATTTAGTGTATTAGACAGTAAAATATAAGAGATGGTTATTTCAACAGTGTCAAACTTCAGCTGTGGTTTAAGTAAAGTTGGAAGGGATCATAACTGACCAATTAGTGATGGAATTGATGAATCTATTTCATTTTGAATGAGCAATTATTGACTATATTTTTCTGGTGTGGTATAAACAAGACTGACTCTTAAGTTGGAGCAGTGCAAAATAATAACTTAGACTTTGTTAAGCTCAGTTTAAACCTCACTGAAATAACCGGCCCTATGAGTTTTACTATTAATCTGGACTAAGAAAACCTTAAACTGCCAACAAATAGGTTCATGGCATGCCATGGGTTTGAGCCACTTATGGCACAAAAAGAATAAGTGCTTATGGCATATTACAAACAAACAAATAAACCAAAAAAAGGTATGTGAACCTTCAAGCTTTATAGCATATAATGGCAACTGCTTTCTTCAAAAAGCATGGATGCAACTACAATTTGCTATACTGCCAGAATTCAAAACTTAAAAGTGACTAGTGCATATTGCATGCTCCTAGTAAAAAACTGATCATTTCACATACGCTGCAATGTTTGGGTTTAATGCAAGAGTTTGGATTAAACAACTTACAAAGTGCTAGTTTTTTCTCTATAATCTCTTTAAGTGATAAGATATTTTGTCTCAAAATGAATTTCAGAAGGTGACTGGCCAAAGAAATTTGAGCTCTGTTATCCTTATTTCTGACCTGCCAAAGTATTGAAACAAAGGACTGAACTAATGATAAGCTATAAACCCAAAATTTCATTGTCCAAATGTATTTTAAAAACCATCACTTCCCAATACTGCAAGGCACTGAACAAACAATGCCACATATATGCAGAATAGTGTTTTTATTACATAACACATACTTCGCTGTACCTTTGTAACTTCATGCCCAGCACTGCAACGTTCAGAGATATCTAGAAATAGAAGATGTCTAGCTCTGGCTGGACAGTCTGTATTCGTATCATTAATATTCACCCTACTCACAGTCAGTAATAATAAAAGTTTATCTGGCATTGACAATGGCTGCTATGAATTCCTTATCAGCAGTTGGTAACTCCATTCAATAAGTACCATAGACACTCTCGTCGCTGTAGGCAATGTACAGGAAGAAGTCTTCTTCATGGTGCTCTTGGTATAACTGGCCCATTGTTGCGCTTGTTGGTGGGATTACATTGTTTACAAAGAAAAACAGTGCATCTTCTGGCCGGAGATGAATTCTTTTACGGATAAGAAAATAGAACTGCCCAACTGCAACAGAGAATTAATGAGCTGTTTTACATTTTACACTTTATTTCATTTTGCCACTTACAATAAATTTGCATTAAATGATTAAACTTAAGATAATATATACGGCAAGGAAACCTCAAAGAAACCAGGAGGCTTATACAAGGTTAGGTTTCCTCCCAAAACAGAAGAATTGAATATCACAAATACAGAGCAAGAGTTGTACAATTACGTAGCATGTACAATTACCGTATTTATTCGCCTATAAGCCGATCCCGGCTATAAGCCGAGACCCCAAACTTAAGAGAACCGACGATGGGCTTAAGCTTGTCAAAAAAAAATTGGAAAACTCTCGGCTATAAGCCGAGACCAAAGTTTCGCAGAAAAGTTTCACCTTTGAAGCGTCTCTCTCAGGAAACATATGTCGATTGTTGAACGAATAAACACAACCAAATGAATATTCAAAAGTTTATTGTAAACAGTTAGTTTACATTTCGTCCGTGATCGTATTCATCATGCCAAAAGTTCGCCGTACTTCTTACAACATGGCTTTTAAGCTCAAAGTTGTTGCTGAAGCCGAGGCTGTTGAAAACAACTCAGATATCGCCCAAGATTACGGGATTAGCGAGTCGATGGAGAAGAGACGAGGCGAAGCTTTTCAACGGCGAGCTGAAGATGTCTGCGAAATGAACAACGTTGGGCCGCTTTACTCCGAAGTATCCAGAGCTAGACTAGCAGATGTTAGAATGGTTTTCAGACCAAAGAGATCAAGGTGAGTACTAATCGCTTCATGTGAAATGGGATAAACATTTCGTGTAGATTCAATAGATTGTTTATCATCGAAATCGATCAAAAAGTTTTCCTTCGATTTCTTCGCAAGAGCGAGTGCACGTGAGTTTGTTTGTCAACCCGTGGGAACCAACGCTTGTGATTGGCCAGATTTAGAAAGCATGGCAAGAGATTCCAGAGGAGATGGTTAAGTAGTCTTTTAAGAGCTGTGGAATTTCCAATGCTATGGACGGAACGGAAGACGACGCAATCTACTCAGAGGACTCACAGGAACTCGATGATGATGAAGAAATGGAGGATGAGTTCGAGACGGACAGCGAATATGAGACTGATGGCGAGTGAATTTTTAGTTGAAAGCTAATAACTATCACACACAAACGGTTCCTTTAGGAGCCACCAATTATATCAAAGTTCAATGACCAACATTTTACGACTTGTTTTTGTTGTGTTTTACTATAATTTCATGAAACTTAGTTGGCTATTAGCCGAATCAGAAATGTCCATGATGATTTTCACTTTGTTGATGACGCTTCGAAGAAAACAATTATTCAGAACTCTCGGCTATAAGCCGAATCCCCCTTTTCGGAAAAAAATTCCCAAAACTGAGTAAAACTTTTTGCACAAATCGCTCGGCTTATAGGCGAATAAATACGGTAAGTAGCAATTAAGTTGATGACTTACAGCACACACGCTGAACTATAATATTACTCATATTATACCTGTCAAATCAGACGGCACTAGATACTTCTTTTTGTCCAAGTCCCCAATGCGAGCTTTTGGTGCCTTTTCAACAATCACCTAAAGGGGAGAAAGATAGAAGTAAAATAATAATCACTTCACTGTAAGTTCATAAAAGGCATGGGGACAAGTACAATGTCATGTAAAAATAATTTTTATCTTCACATTTGGGCTTGATGATCAGTATCAATAGCCATGCTATTTAAGAATATTATACCAACTCAGCATTTTGGGTGATTTGATTGGCTCACAATCTCTGGACATTTAACATCATACGAACTCTCAGAAATCCCTTGTTGCTTAATTGGAACTTGACACTAGTTACATACCTAACAATCCAATGCTAGCAAAGTGACAGCCCGTCACACCATCAGACTGTTGTACCTGTTTTTTTTGTTGTTGTTGTTGTTGTTTTTTTATGCAGCTATACAAACTACTGTTGCCTGTGTCATGAAAGTGGACAATAAGACTGAGCTTATTTCACTTCATTTGATGAAGGGATTCATAGCTAACAATCAACATGTTACCATGGCAAGTGACAACTCCCC
The DNA here is from genome assembly GCA_949710005.1 of Ricordea florida. Classification (NCBI taxonomy): domain Eukaryota; kingdom Metazoa; phylum Cnidaria; class Anthozoa; order Corallimorpharia; family Ricordeidae; genus Ricordea; species Ricordea florida. The sequence continues at coordinate 4,010,511 of OX453272.1, read as the reverse complement.
TTTAAAAGCTTGGTTACTAAACATTTGTTTACTCTTGTACAGCCAGGTTTCTTAAAGGGGAATTTTGAAGTGTTGATCCTTAAAAATTGTATCAACAGAGAGCTATGAGTTTAAAGTATGCAAACTCAAACAGAAAAGAAGATAGTCAAGCAAAAATGTTGATACCAATGAAATTGAAGTGAAAGTCTGTGACAACCATTCTTGCAGTGTTATGTAACCGCAACGTTTCTTGTACCATACCACAGGCTCTTCATACTCCTATTTTTCTCCAAAATTGAGCTTCCAAATTGGCACTGCTGCTTATACATAGACTTTTATGGTATTTATCACTATTAATTTTTTCCTGACATATTACAGTGCGACTACTCAAACCAAGGCAACCCAAACAAATTTTCATACAAATTACCCAATCAACATCAAATAGCCAAACAATAGAATCTTTACAAATGTTTTATATTTTGTTTAAAATGCATATAATTTGCTCTTTAACTATACAAAACATATCATACATGTTATTGAAAAAGAATCACCTCATTTGATAGAAACTTGCCTCAAACCCGTTGATCAGTGTCAAAAACAGACATTCAAAATTTGTGTGAAAATTTATGTGGGTGGCCTTGCTTCAAGTAATTGACTGAAATAGTAGTAAGTGATATTACCATATTATCACATTATCAGCATCCAATTTCCCTTTTGGTAGCAATACAAAGTAATGGATGTATATGATGAGATAATTTATTCCTGATTCTCTACAACTGATGTGAACAGTGGCAGAATGTTTACTTTGCTTTAAATACAAGTATTCCTAAAGCACCTAATCCCCAGGATTAAAAGCAAAAATTGTTTAAATGAAAATAATAATAATAATAATAATAATAATAATAATAATAATGATTTACTAACAGTATATCCATTAAAACTAAATATAAGATTACAATTATATATAAGAGACAAAAAATCCTAAAGCTAAAAATTACCATTTGATATAAAAGGACAGAATGACCTATAGAAAATTATACAAATTATTAAAATCTTTTCGTTAAAAGCTACAATTGATTTCATCTTGACCTAAGAATGTGCTTTCTGACTTCCCCGCAGACAATTTTGAAATCACTACAAATTCTTAGGTTAGCAGGTAGGCTGTTAACCCTTTCACTCCCAAGGGGTCTCCATTTGACGAGTAAAATCGTCTGGCGTTAGACAGAGTAAAATCTGTAAAGTCACTCTTGGGAATGAAAGGGTTAAGGGAGATAGTTTTTAACCCTTTCACTCCCAAGGGGTCTCCATTTGACGAGTAAAATCGTCTGGCGTTAGACAGAGTAAAATCTGTAAAGTCACTCTTGGGAGTGAAAGGGTTAACTAGGTTGGTAGACATGTCCCGGAAAGTTCCACATTCTAAAGGAATTACAAGTCTAGTTGCTGAAGTTGACCGCAGTGTTCATACAGAAGTCACTGTATCAAGTTTTAAGTAAGAAGGCCAATGATCCGAATAAAGTGCCTTATGAATTTGTTTAAGTAGGTGGAAATCTCTTCTTTCCCTCATTGATAACCATCCTAGCTTCACAACATCACTACAGTCTCTTACATATTGACCTGAAACTGGCAGCTGCAAACTGTACGTGCTGTAATTGTTTTGAATGAAAATCCAGTAATGGAGATAAAACAGTGTCACAGTAATCTAACTTTGACAGAACTAATGCTTCAGCTAACTGATTTCGAAGTACAAAGAAGAAGTTTAGAAGTTTAGCACCAATGAAGCAACCTACTTGCAACTTGGATTTAGTTGCTATTTTCAACCAAAACTCCCTTGCCCAAGGGTTTCTAAGAATTTCCTGCACTATTCATTCACGCTTAACAATTATTCTCAGAACTCAAGGTAAATATTCCTAAAGCCACTATTCAACGAGATTGAAGAGAATAATAATAATAGTATAGACCAATAAAGCAACCTCAGTAGGGAAGAAGACGACGACACAGAGGATAACACAATGGGTGAAAAAAATTAATTGTCGAAGCATAATTCGTACAACAGAGAGATTTACCAGACATCATTTTGCACAAGCAGTGTTGTGTCATTCAATCGCGCTATTGTTTGGTCCTGGTCTGGTCAAGGTTTCATCATTCAGTGTTCTGCTTAATTTCCCTAGTGAAACCTCTTAGAAAAAGCTGAAAAGCGTGAAACGACGGCAGTCATATTTTGTTAGCTTGGAGGCCATTTTGTTTTTTTCCCAAGACAAAATCTCACTGGCACAAGGATTACCCAGACACCCTTACATTATTCACCTTCCAGGAGGTAGGTGGTGTTAAATATCCAGAGGTAGAGAGCCAATCAGATTGCT
>OX453272.1:3983172-4003172 GCA_949710005.1 Ricordea florida | reverse complement strand
AATTGTGGGTAAAACAATTGGATTCTACAAAAACTTTAAATAAAGGTTTGGTAATAGTGAGTGCCGACTGTATAGTATGTGGTCGTGCTATTTTTAGGTCATCTCATAAAAACAATACATGTAAGAAAGAGTTATTGAAATCTTAATATGTTGATAAAGATTGCTGCACTACATAGTCCTGTAAAAAATAATGTTAAATCAACATCAATCAGTCAAAAGTGTATACCACATGAAAGTTTAATTGTGCTGTTACAGAAACAGGCAAAATATCCATAACCAACCAGAGAATAGTATATTATTTTGAATACATGAAAATTTCTATAATAAAAACTGCAGAAGAAAGATTTAATATACGCATGGTATTTCATCAAAAAAGTCATGGCAGGCAAAGGTATTGAACTTGTAACCAATGACATATAGTAACGAGAAGCACTATCATTATATTATTATCATTATTATTATCATTACTATTATTATTACTGGTATTGATATTATTATTATTGTTATATTTTTTACGTTAACATAATATATTTTTATGGGGTGGGATGCATGTCCTAATCTTAGTAAAGGTATTGTTACTCTACTACTACAAGCAATACAAAAATCTTCTTAATAGGCTTTCCATCAGAGGTGGTAGTAATCAAAACAGCTCCAAAGAATACCATTTCTTCTTTAAGGCTTAGAATCTAGTGCAGTCATTTGTCTATAAATTTTGTGTGGAAAATCATTGAAAGCATAGGGCATTTAGGAAACTTGAAACACTTAATTGTTACTACATACAGCACACTTGCAATGAATATATGAGAAAGATCATAAACATTTTGGCATTACAAAATTTATTTTCTTCTTTATAAAGTTTTTCCAGTGTAAAAGGTTAACTGTATGTTGTGGTTGTTATGGAATATTGATATTTGACATGATGATCATAAAAATAAAGTAAACAGCAGAAAGTAACAAAGTTAATATGTTATGTCTAACTTTTCAAATTAAGGCTTGAATGAACATTTCATTTGTGAAAAAAGGGCAGAGGTTCTAGATAGCAATATTATCAGGGGAGGGGGGGGTCATTGCACTCTAAGGTAAAACTGACCCATTGTGAAAAGGCTATGAAACTTGTTGTCTCTACACAATATTATTGAAACCTTTCAATCAGAGAATACATACATATATATATAGCAAAGAGAAATACTACTCAGAATTCAGTAATCACCTTTGCTTTATTTTGAAATGATCGCATTGATCACTGATAATATTGCAGAACCAGTACTTTATAGTGACACAGGGTATATATTCTGTTGAAAATGTTTAACAGAACTGCTAGATCAAGAAAATTTACAATATTTTGACTGTTGCAATGATATCAGATGACCTCGTTATAAATGATTGCTATAACAACTGCAACTCTCTGTGTTGGGAATTACTTCAAACTGGAAACGCTATCGTTTTATTCCTCGCGAAGCGAGGCCGAAGGCCGAGCGTAGCGAGGTTACTAATCGTGTCGGTTCCGGTCAGACCACGTGGCTCGCAAGCCCGAGTAAATCGAGCCGAGAGTTTTTATATATGTATATATATATATTTATATATATGTTTATATATATCTATATTTTAAAGGTGTCCGTTCGCAGGCCAGGTTACCTGGCAATAGTAACGCACTTGAGAACGCTGAATTTCCGCCATTATTCGGTGATGCCTTTTTGAAAGTAATGTAAATTTTGTGGAAACCGATTTCACTCGTCCTGGAAGTACATCCCAGCAAGGTGATCTCCAAGATATTCAAGAAATATTAGCACGAGATCGTCGCCGAGTAAGTTCGAATACCGTGAAAATCAACACGAGGAAAGCACGACTCAAAGCAGGGATAGAGAAACGACAGCAGGGAGAATAACAACAGAAATCGCAGCCAAGACAACAACTGCTCGCTCCAGAAAAAGGCAAACGAAACAGCAGGGAAAAGGACCAGGAATTCAATCAAGTTAGTTTTGAATTTGAATGTGTTATTGATAGAAATACAGGACATGAGTGAACGATTACATAACGAAATATATTGGTGTACTACATTTAGCAAAACGACTTAGAAGGGACACCGAGTAAGAACGACTTCAACGATTGGAGATGTCTCTGGAAAATAATTCTATTAGTCTAAAACCGGAATCGGAAGACGACCAACAGATTACAAGAGAATGTAAATAGGTATTTTTCATAATAAAACGATAGCGTTTCCAGTTTGAAGTAATTTCCAACACAGAGAGTTGCAGTTGTTATAGCAATCATTTATAACGATGTGATCTGATATCATTGCAACAGTGAAAATATTGTAAATTTTCTTGATCTAGCAGTTATGTTAAACATTTTCAACAGAATGTATACCCTGTGTCACTATAAAGTACTGGTTCTGCAATATTATCAGTGATCAATGTGATCATTTTAAAATAAAGCAAATGTGATTACTGAATTCTGAGTAGTATTTCTCTTTGCTATATATATATATATATATATATATATATATATATATATATATATATATATATATGTATGTATTCTCTGATTGAAAGGTTTCAATAATATTGTGTAGAGACAAGTTTCATAGCCTTTTCACAATGGGTCAGTTTTACCTTAGAGTGCAATGACCCCCCCCCCCCCCTGATAATATTGCTATCTAGAACCCCTGCCCTTTTTTCACAAATGAAATGTTAATTCAAGCCTTAATTTGCAAAGTTAGACATAACATATTAACTTTGTTACTTTCTGCCGTTTACTTTATTTTTATGTCAAATATCAATATTTCATAACAACCACAACATGCAATTAACCTTTTACATTGGAAAAACTTTATAAAGAAGAAAATAAATTTTGTAATGCCAAAATGTTTATGATCTTTCTCATATATTCATTGCAAGTGTGCTGTATGTAGTAACAAGTGTTTCAAGTTTCCTAAATGCCCTATGCTTTCAATAATGATTTTCCATACAAACTTTCTAGACAAATGACTGCACTAGATTCTAAGCCTTTAAGAAGAAATGGTATTGTTTGGAGCTGTTTTGATTACTACCACCTCTGATGGAAAGCCTATTAAGAAGATTTTTGTATTGCTTTTAGTAGTAGAGTAACAATAACTTTACCAAGATTAAGACATGAATCCCACCCCATAAAAATATATTATGTTTAACATAAAAAATATAACAATAATAATATCAATACCAGTAATAATAATAGTAATGATAATAATAATGATAATAATATAATGATAGTTCTTCTCGTTACTATATGTCATTGGTTACAGTTCAATACCTCTGGCTGCCATGACTTTTTCGATGAAATACCGTCCTTATATTAAATCTTTCTTCTGCAGTTTTTATAATAGAAATTTTCATATATTCAAAATAATGTACTATTCTATGGTTGGGTATGGATATTTTGCCTGTTTCTGTAACAGCACAATTAAACTTTCATGTGGTATATACTTTTGACTGATTGATGTTGATTTCACATTATTTTTTTACAGGAGTACGTAGTGCAGCAATCTTTTTGAACATATTAAGATTTCAATAACTCTTTCTTACATGTATTGTTTTTATGATATGACCTAAAAATAGCACAACCACATACTATACAGTGGGCACTCACTATTACCAAACCTTTATTCAAAGCTTTTGTAGAATCCAATTGTTTTACCCCCAATTTGTTGATATGGCATCTCTTTTGAGGGAAGAGGAATTTTTCTATCTACCACTGGGGGTACCATTGCAACTGGAAAGAGTACACACATTAAAACATGCACTATTCATAATGCTCTCAATTGTGGTTACCCGGGAATGAAATAATGACTGCAGTAGACAATAAAATATCTAATCAGAAGATTCTTCTTACAATGAATCTCATGCAATTATAACCAAAAAAACATAAACAAAAAATAATTGGAGCGTTCAGCTCATCCTCTGTGTAAGAACATATTGTGTTCAAAAGTGATGTACAACAAAGAAGACAAAGCAGTAGAGACTAAGAAAATAAAACTAAAGAAAAAAAACACAGGTTTTTACACCGTGGTAAACACAAGCATTCATATCAACTCTTCAAGATTTCACCTGCAAAAGATTTACAATCATTTTCAATTTGTGTTAAGTGAATATTATTGTGATACTTCATCGACTCTGTATTCCCTGTCAAGATAATAAATAATTTTACTTCTATTCCCTCTGGTGCAATCTCAGTGGCAGTGAAAGAGCTAAATGAAGGTCAATTTTTAAGCACTGTGTTGAGCGGTATACTGATCTTGTAATTTGCACCAGGTGTCACTAATTGTGTACCAAACACAGCATAAGAAATAAAATAATGGGGATTACGCTAATATAAAAAATAAAATATATAATATAAAAAAAAATAAAGAATAAAATATGAAAGCATTGTGACTTCTTCAAAAACTAGCTTCGCGAGGTTTTTGCGGGAGTCGTATTTCTAGTTATGAAAAATACCTATTTACATTCTCTTGTAATCTGTTGGTCGTCTTCCGATTCCGTTTTTAGACTAATAGAATTATTTTCCAGAGATATCTCCAATCGTTGCAGTCGTTCCGGCTTACTCGGTGTCCCTTCGAAGTCGTTTTGCTAAATGTACTACGCCAATATATTTCGTTATGTAATCGTTCACTCATGTCCTGTATTTCCATCAATAACACATTCAAATTCAAAACTAACTTGATTGAATTCCTAGTCCTTTTCCCTGCTGTTTCGTTTGCCTTTTTCTGGAGCGAGCAGTTGTTGTCTTGGCTGTTGTTATTCTCCCTGCTGTCGTTTCTCTATCCCTGCTTTGAGTCGTGCTTTCCTCGTGTTGATTTTCACGGTATTCGAACTTACTCGGCGACGATCTCGTGCTAATATTTCTTGAATATCTTGGAGATCACCTTGCTGGGATGTACTTCCAGGACGAGTGAAATCGGTTTCCACAAAATTTACATTACTTTCAAAAAGGCATCACCGAATAATGGCGGAAATTCAGCGTTCTCAAGTGCGTTACTATTGCCAGGTAACCTGGCCTGCGAACGGACACCTTTAAAATATAGATATATATATATATATATACATATATAAAAACTCTCGGCTCGATTTACTCGGGCTTGCGAGCCACGTGGTCTGAACCGGAACCGACACGATTAGTAACCTCGCTACGCTCGGCCTTCGGCCTCGCTTCGCGAGGAATAAACATATCCAGCTTATCCATAAGCGTTAAGGCCATCCTATTTTTTTTCTCCGTTTAACGTCGTCCGACCGACCCAAATTTTTGGCATTTAAAAAAAAGTAACTCAGTACGTAGTTGGACCATTTTCCACTTGAAATAATTCTTATGACTTTTTTTTTTAACTTTCTTTTTTTTCAATCCGACCGACCGACCCAATATCAGAAAACGCATTCGACGCTAAACGATTTTCGAGAACACCGTTTTAACGTGTCTCGTTTCTGAAACGAGTCATCGAGACAGGTGGCAACGAGTCTCGATTTCACGTTTTCGATTCGACTGCCGGAAACGTAATCGAGAGGTCTTAAAATCGAGACGATTTTTATCGAGGCAAAATCGTGACGTTTCCCAGAAACGATGAGTGATCCTGAGAATTAAGCTTACCAGGTCGTTCAAGTCAGTACAAGAGTACAACGTTAAACAAAGACGTTCTGATTTGGTGAATTTGGACTGCCTTCTCAGATAAATCTTGCTTCGATTTTCTGCACCCATGCGTTATACATCCCTAACTTGCGGACGACGTCCAAAAATTGCGAGTTGTAACTCGAACGAAAATTCTAGGGTAACTTTCTGTTGAGTATCTATTTACGAAAAGTCTTGGACAACTTTTTCTCGACCACGTAAATTACGCAAATTCTAGGGCAATTTTTTTTTCCGAAAATCAAGACAACGTGTTCTTTCCCTTGAGGAGAAATTTTCCAAAAAATTTAAGCGACCTTACATTCGAACAGATATTTTACCGAAATCATTCGTTGGGTGCCCCTGTATTATACTATCATCAGCAATGGAACGGGCCTCATGAATAACAAAATCAGTTGTCTCAGTGACTATAATGAGCCTTTTTTTCTTGATTTACCCATAAAAACCGAGAAGACTCTAAACTAGGTCCATAGTCTGTAATCTAACCCAACATATCGCAGGGAATCTAGGCAATGTCTTAGTACTGTGACTGTTTCTAAGTGAACGTTCAGTTTCTTACAGCATTGAAGTCTACCGATAAAGGAAAAGATGAATAAAACTAAGTGCTAGTTCTTCATAATTGCATATAGCAAAGCCAAAATGGCAGGAAAAATTACTGCTATGGCTGTTTTGTCTCCTGTAGTCAGCGTCTGAGCATCTTTTAACCCAATGGACTCCACATACATGTTACAAAAATCCTGGCAGTTTTTGCAAAACTTGAAGTAACTTCCAAAACGCTTCATGACGGCCACCGCTTTGAGGATTAACTGGTCTCCGCTACTACTGATTTGACCCAAATACTCCATCTTGGATTTGTAAGATTTATCAAGCGCTCTGGTTTTTGGGTAAATATGTTTCTTGTCGTTCACTTGTATAAACCCCAACTCTACAGTGACATAGTGCTCCTCATCTGTTGTGAGAACCACCGACTTGTGTGTCCCAAAACCGCTTCTTTGAATTGAATACACTTTGTAATTCATTTTCTTCTTCAAGTCCGGCAACTGTCCTCGTTCACGTAGCTCCACCAGCTGCTCCAAATATTCTTTCAAATATTCTTCCGAGTCAATCATCGGCTCTGCAAAAACGTCCGTAGAGCTCGAACACATTCTTAATTCTGCTTTTCTTTCCTGGCAGTAGTAGCTGATTCGATGCGGAAAAGTGACCGCGAATGTGCAAGAGAGGAACTGTACTTTAAGTGATGGTCCGCATAAGAACTAGGAAGGCCACACGCAAAATCGAACTCTTAATTATTAATATCAATTGAATCGACGAATCTCATTGGTGGACGTCCAAAAATCGCCAAACAAACAATGAATGAGGCTAAAAGAGCGACCTGACTTTCTTGCAAACATAACACAGCTTTTTAAAGCAGTTGTTATTGCGCCACAAAATGAGCGGTAAATTCTCAGAAAAACATGGCACAGTGAAAGCATGACAATTGATGAAATGGACAGAAAGCAGATCCGGGAAAAAGAAAAAATATGATGTTTATTTCCAAAGGCTAATTTCATTTCACGGAGTTAGTCAACCATGATTTGGTTTGAGACGTTCGAATCGCTCCGGCATCCCGCTTATCAGGTTTTGACAGACATTTTGCAGTAAACTACATTGCGAGATAATCTAGCAGTTTAAACTGGTACATGTTTTGGACTAAACCGGTTTAGGTGGTTCTGTTAAACACGATATATATATATATGCTTCTATTTTCTGTATGTGATCATCGGGAACTGATCTGGAAATTTTTTACATAAGGTCTGGGAATCTCGAGACGGTTGACATATGTAAAGTGTAAACCAGGCTACACTGATGAAAACACAACAATTTCAGATAGTTCCTAGGAAAATTGACGAAGCCTGATCTGCTCCCAGTGTACACTACTGGCTTAGTTTATTTGGTAGATTGCTGCACCGGTATTCGCAAGGTCGCAGTTTCGAGTCCTGTCCAATTGTGTTCTTCTCTCAGGCTTATAATATACATAATAAGCAAAAATGTCAACGTGATGATTGGCTGAGAACAAGTCAATTAATGCCAAAGTAAGAGTTAGGGGAGCAGGGTTGCGCGCAGTGATGAGAGCGCTTGTCTTCTATCAATGTGCCCTGTTGTCGCATGTGGGCTGAGTTTATTGGCTCTCTACTCTGCTCCGAGAGAGTTTTTTCCCCGGGTACTCCGGTTTTCCCCTCTCCAAAAAAACAACATTTAATTTCATTTCATTTGTGCTTTATAGTGTCCCCAATTAGTACGTCAGTGTTAATAAATACAGTTGACACTCAAATAAAGTTTATTATTATCATTATCATTATCACTATCATTATTATTATTATCATTATTATTATTATTATTACTAGAAATACGACTCCCGCAAAACCTCGCGAAGCTAGTTTTTGAAGAAGTCACAATGCCTTTAGCTATTATCCTATTCCCATTACTATATTCGTTATGCTTTGTTTGGTACACAATTATTGACACCCTGTGCAAATGACATGATCAGTATACCGCTCAACACAGTGCTTAAAAAGTTAACTTCATTTAGCTCTTTCACTGCCACTGAGATTGCACCAGAAGGAATAGAAGTAAAATTATCTGTTATCCTTACACGGAATACAGAGTTTATGAAGTATGACAATAATATTCACTTAAAACAAATTGAAAATTATTTCATTCCTAGGTAATCACAATTGAGAGCATTATGAATAGTGCACGTTTCAATCTGTTTACTCTCTTCAGTTGGAATGGTACTCCCAGTGGTAGATAGAAAAATTCCTCTTCCCTCAAAAGTGATGCCATATCAACAGAAGTTAGAGATACAATGTCATTACATAAAAAAATTGAGGGTAAAATAATTGGATTCTACAAAAACTTTGAATAAAGGTTTGGTAATAGAGAGTGCCAACTGTATAGTATGTGGCTGTGCTTTTTTTAGGTAATCATAAAACCAATGTAAGAAAGAGTTATTGAAATCTTCATGTGTTCAAAAAAATGGCTGCACTACATACTCCTGCAAAAAAATTAATGCAAAATCAAAATCAAGCAGTCAATAGTATATACCACATGAAAGTTTAATTGTGCTGTTACAGAAACAGCCAAAATATCCATACCCAACAAAAGAATAGTATATGATTTTGAATATATGAAAATTTCAATGATAACAACTGCAGAAGAAAGATTTAATAGTATGGTATTTCATAGTCATTTCATAAGTCAAAGCAGCTTGAGGTATTGAACTGTAACCAATGACATATAGTAACGAGAAGCACTATTATTATATTATTATCAGTATTATTATTATTATTATTAATTACTGGTATTGATATTTTTATTATTATTGTTATATGTTTTTATGTTTTTCTTAATGTATATTGTTATGGGATGGAATGTATGTCCTTATCTGGGTAAAAGTATTGTTCCTCTACTACTACAAGCAATACAAAAATCTTCTTGATAGGCTTTCCATCAGAGGTGGTGGTAATCAAAACAGCTCTAAAGAATGTCATTTCTACTTTAAGGCTTACAATCTAGTGCAGTCATTTGTCCATAAAGTTGGAGTGGAAAATCATGATTGAAAGCATTGGGCATTTATGAAACTTGTTCCACTTGTTACTATATACAGCACACTTGCAATGAATATATGAGAAAGATCATAAAAGTTTTGGCATTACATACTTTAGTTTCTCCTTTATAGTTTTTCCAGTGTAAAAGGTGAACTGTATGTTGTGGTTGTTATTAAATCTTGGTATTTGATATCATAAAAATGAACAGCAGCAAGTAACAAAGTTAATATGTTATGTATAATTTTGCAAATTAGGGCTTAAATTAACTTTTCATTTGTGGGAAAAGGGCAGGGGTCCTAGATAGCAATGTTATCAAGGGCTCATAAAACTCTAAGGTAAAACTGACCCATTGTAAAAAGGCTCTGAAACTTGTCTGTCCCCATGCACTATTACTGAAACCTTTCAATCAGAGAATACAGTACGTAGTGACACTGGGTATCTATTCTGTTGAATATGCTTAACATAACTGCTAGATCAAGATGATTTACATTATTTTCACTGTTGCAATGATATCAGATCACATAGTTATAAATGATTGCTATCACAACTGCAACTCTCTGTGTTGGGAATTTCTTCAAAATGGAAAGGCTATCGTTTTATTACAAAAAATACCTTCATACATTCTCCTGCAATATGTTGCTCGTCTTCCGATTCCGTTTTTAGAATAATTCCTTGCGAAGCGAGGCCGAAGGCCGAGCGTAGCGAGGTTACTAATCGTGTCGGTTCCGGTCAGACCACGTGGCTCGCAAGCCCGAGTAAATCGAGCCGAGAGTTTTTATATATGTATATATATATATTTATTTATTATATCTGCAACCCTTGTATATGAGCAAACGCGCGCTCTGATTGGTTCCCTACTCATGGTATATCAGCTCATATACCATTGGCACGGAAAACGGGATGGGGGATGATTTCTTGAATTAGACTGGGAGAAATTCAAGTCAAGCTTCAAAATCATACACCAAAGAAATACTACCGAAGCAAATAAGTATGGGATGAAATTATTCGACGGTAAGTGGGCAAATTATATTGCGAAATTGTTTATTACGAACGAAAGTGAAACTCTTACAAACAGCCGCCATTTTGAAAGATCTGTGAAGCCCGTAAACTGAGTTTTTATTTTATTTCTGCCTACTTTTTCCACTTCAAAATTCTTAAACTAATTTGCTAACTCGAAAAAAAATTGACAAGTACATTAAAGAGATGTTTAAAAACGAGCCGGACTCGTGTTTGAAACATTTTTACACATCGGCTCTACACTATGTCGGCTCGGCAACAACATGGTTCTGTTCAAAAACAATAACAAAGTCAATTCTTGTCGTACAAACTAATTCCAGTGTCTCATAAGTGAGGGTTTAGAGATATAATAAAACAATTATTCCACTCAATCTCGTCGTATACGAGCTATAGCCAACTCGGCGCTACGCGCCTCGTTGGCTAATAGACAGTGTTAGCATTGACAACGAGTACGAGAACGAGATTTTGCCATTGACCATACTACGCATGCGTTCTGCTCAGAACACGTGCTCAACTCGTTCTGGCAAGTCGTTCCACGACGAGATTTCCACACAAACTCGACGTGCGGGGAACGAGTTTTACACAGGTAAAGTTTCTCTTTTGTAGCGGTTATCTCTGTCATATGTGTATCCAATAAGCACTGAATCTCTTCATCGAAGGCCTAAGATGGTATTTTGCGGCATTTTATGTTTAGAATGGCACATTGATCCTCATTCCTTTCTGTCAACATCTTCTCAAAATTTTAAACATGAGAAGCTCTCATGGTCTCCGTCTAGCGTGCTCATAAACTTAACTTTTTCGTTTCTTTTTACAGCTTCTCTCAAGATGACTCAACCAGAAACGTAAGTATTATACCATTACTGTTTCTTCGATTATTTTCATTCACATTATTTTATTTGTTACAGTTCATAGTCCGTACGAATCAAGTTTGTCACATCGATAGGTCGCATTGTTTACATAAACCTAAGAATTACTGTCTCAGATTTCAAAGTATTTCCGTTTATGTTTCAGGAAAAGAAAACTTTTTATATGGAAGCGTCAGCATGATTCTTGTCTTTTACGTGAAGTTTTACATCTAGAACCCTACAACCAGAAACAGTTTGATAGAGGAAGAGTGTGAAGAGTAATTGCAGAGAACCTGAATGCCAACACGCAGCACGATTTCAAGACAACAGACCGATCGTGCAGGGATAGACTTTAACAAGGTTATGGAGGAATTCGAAAAGAGAGATAAAGAAGAAAAGAAAGCCTCGGGAGTAGATGCCGAATATGATGAAATCATGCAGTTGTGTGGAGACATCAAGGAACAAATTGATGAATATCGAGAAGTGACGGAAGCTGAGAATAAAAAGCAAGAAAAAGAAAAAAGCATGGCCAGTGATATGAGACAGATAGCTATGGAAACCCTTGCCGGCAAAAAGAAGAGAAAGGACCCAAGCGGTGAAGAAAACCCCAAGAGATCAAGCCGCAGAAAATCTGAAGATACTTTAAAGTATTTTCGTCGCCATCTAGCAGATCTTGAGTGTAGCTTAAAGCAAAATGCACTCCTGGATGCTTTTGAGAGCCATACGCGCGTACATACGTGAGAAACTTAACAGCAAGGAACTCACAGTACACAAGAGCTAACAAATCATTCGAAAATGGCGCCGAAAAATGATAATAATATCCCCGAATATTTTTTCATGAGGTCGTACTCGTATGTCCTGCTTACACATTTTTTGTAAGAACGGCAACGAGTACGAGAGGGACTCGTTCTCGTACTCGTACTCGTTGTCAATGCTAACACTCTCTATTAGCTCATATACGACTCGATTTCGTGGAATAATTGCTAAATATATGTTTATATATATCTATATTTTAAAGGTGTCCGTTCGCAGGCCAGGTTACCTGGCAACATTACTCCATGTGAAATTCCGACATTACGAATTCCTTGAATGATGTTTTGAAAATAATGCGAATTTTGTGGAAACCGATTTCACTCGTCTTGGAAGTACATCCCAGCAAGAAGATCTCCGACATATACAAGAAAGAATGGTGAGAGATCGTCGTCGAGTAAGTTTGAATGCCGCAAAAAATGCACACGGGAAGCGGCGACTCAAAGCAGAGATTGAGAAACGACGGTAGGGCCGATAACAAGAGACATCGCAGCTAAGACAAGAACTGCTCGCTCAAAAAAAACAAAGGAATCAGCAAGGAAAAGGACCAGGAATACCCTCAAGTTACCATCAAGTTAGATTGGATATTGAATTTGTTATGGATAGAAACAAAGACTCGTTTTAGGTATACAGGACATGAGCAAGCGATTACATAACGAAATTGGCGAACAAAATTTAGCAAAATGACTTAGAACGGAAACCGAGTAGGAACGACTTCCAGCATGCAGACAGAATCAGGGCTCCTACTCCGTGTACCGGCACAGATGACGTAGCGCATTGTTTCATCATTGTGTGTAAAATTATTCAGTAACATGTTTGTTATTGTCTGGCTTTGTTTTACGTCATCTGTGCTGGTACACGGAGTAGGAGCCAGAATCAGAAGACGAACGACAAAACAGATTACCATATCGTCGTGAAAAAAGTGCCAGGAAAGGGGAAACAGAAACCAACCGCAAAGGAATGAAAGATGACAGTCACGTAGTATTAATACTGCAATGAGAATGCAAGTAGGTATTTTTCGTAGTGAAACGTTTGCCTTCCATTTGAAAGAAATTCCCAATACAGAGATTGCAGTTGTGATAGCAATTATTTATAATTATGTGATCTGATATCATTGCAACAGTGAAAATATATTGTAGATTTGTTTGATGTAGCAGTTATGTTCAGCATTTTCAACAGAATAGATACCAAACAATAAGTTACCGGTTCTGCAATATTATCACTGTTCAATGCAATTATTTGTAAATAAAGCAGATGTCGTTACGGACTTCTGAGTAGTATTTCTCTTTGCTCTATTTCTTTGCTACATATATGTATTACGTAATTAAAAAGTTTCGTTGGGACAGACAAGTTCCATAGCCATTTCAAAATGGGTTTTTACCTTTGAGTTCCATGCATTCCTGGGAATTACTCTCTTAGCACCCACCCTTTTCCCACAAATGAAAAGTTAATTTAAGCCCTAATTTGCAAAATAAGACAACATCTTAACCTTTTTCCTTAATGCTGTTTAATTCATTTTAATGATGTCAAATACAAATATTTAATAACAACCACAATATGCAGTTGACCTTTTACATTGGAAAAACTCTACAAGGGAGAAACTAAAGTTTGAAATGCTAAAAGTTTTAGCTGTTTTTCTGTTTGCTGTTTTATGTATTCATTGCAAGGGTGCTGTATGTAATAACAAGTCTTTGAAGTTTCCTAAATGCCCTATGCTTTCAATCATGATTTTCCACACTAACTGTATGGACAAATGACTGCACTGGCATGATTGCCACAGGTCAGAAAATGGTAAGGGAAAAAATTCTTCAAGGTCAGTGAAAAGTAAGGGAATTTCAAATCAAGTCAGGGAAAAGTGAAATTTAATACTACTAATTTATTTCTTGCCAATTCAGCTTTGGTTTGGTGTGGTCAAGAATGTGACATGAAATGTGTTGGATTGGTAGAATTAAATGACAAGCTGATTTTGGGTTTCCAAGAAAATCAATCCTTTTTCCATGAATTGGTTATCGTAAGAAACTATCAATCCACGTACACTGTATGTGACTTTCTGAAAGCATATTAAATAAATGGGTGGAGAGGTTGGTTGTGAGAGGAGGTTGGAGGTCACTACCAGGACTAATTTGTGACTTTTCTAATTTAGTTGGTAAGGGAAATTTTACATTTGTCAGGGAAAAGTCAGGAAATTTAAAGATCTTATGGCTGTGGCAACCATGACTAGATTCTAAGCTTAAAAGAAGAAATGGTATTGTTCAGAGTTGAGTAATTTTTACTTCCTATGATACAAACCCTATTCACAAGAAAAACAGAATTGCATGTAGTTGTAGAGGAACAATACCTTTTCCCAGATTAGGACATACACCCCAACCCAATAACAGTATATTATGTTAAACATAAAAAATAACAATACTAATAATAATATCAATACCAGTAATAATATTAAAAATGATAATGATAATAATACGATAATAATAATCATGATAATTGCAAAAAATGAGAAAGTACAAAAAGTAAAAATAATATAATAATAAGTAAATACGTAAATTGGGGTTTTATACCTCATAGGAAAAACCATTAGGAGTCCTTTACAAACTAGCTTCGCGAGGTTTTGCGGGAGTCGTATTTCTAGTAGAATTATTTTCCAGAGACATCTCTCATCGTTGAAGTCGTTCCTCCTCGGTCTCCCCTCGAAGTCGTTTTGCTAAATTGAGTTCGCCAGTATATTTCGTTATGTAATCGTTCGCTCATGTCCTGTATTTCTATCAATAACACAGTCAATTTCAAAATTAACTTGGTTGAATTCGGGGTCCTTTTCCCTGCCGTTTCGTTTGCCTATTTTGGGGCGAGCAGTTGTTGTCTTTCCTGGGATGTCTGTTGTTATTCTCCCTGCCGTCGTATCTCTGGCCGTGCTTTGAGTCGTGCTTTCCTTGTGTTGATTTTCACGGTATTCGAACTTACTCGACTACGATGTCTTGCTGCTTTTTCTTGTATATCTCGGAGATCTTCTTGCTGGGATGTACTTCCAGGACGAGTGAAATCGGTTTCCACAAAATTTACATTATTTTCAAAAAGGCATCGCCGAATACGCAATGGCGGAAATTCAGCAATTTGTCAAATGCGCTACTGTGGCCTGGTAACCACGCCTGCGAACGGACACCTTCAAAATATAGATATATTTAGAAAACAGTCCTAAGAAAGTACGCGCGCTGATTGGTTAGAAATCGTGTTTCTATTAAACAATTAGACTAGTAATACGACTCCCGCAAAACCTCGCGAAGCTAGTTTTTGAAGAAGTGACAATGCCTTTAGCTATTATCCTAATCCCCATTACTATATTCGTTATGCTTTGTTTGGTACACAATTATTGACACCCTGTGCAAATGACATGATCAGTATACCGCTCAACACAGTGCTTAAAAAGTGAACTTCATTTAGCTCTTTCACTGCCACTGAGATTGCACCAGAAGGAATAGAGGTAACATTATCTGTTATCCTTACACGGAATACAGAGTTTATGAAGTATGATAATAATATTCACTTAAAACAAATTGAAAATTATTGTAAATCTTTTGCAAGTGAAATCTTGAAGAACTGATATTAGTGCTGGTGTTTACCACAGCGTAAAAACCTGTTTCTTATTTTAGTTTTAATTTCTTAGTCTTTATTGCTTTGTCCGCTTTGTTGTACATCACTTTTAAAAGCAATATATTCTTACACCGAGGATGAGCTGAATGCTCCAATTATTTTATGTTTATGCTCTATTGTTATCATTGCATGAGATTCATCGTAAGAAGAGTCTTCTGATTAGATATTTTATTGTCTACTGCAGTCATTGTTTCATTCCTAGGTAACCACAATTGAGAGCATTATGAATAGTGCACGTTTCAATTTGTTTACTCTCTTCAGTTGGAATGGTACTCCCAGTGCTAGATAGAAAAATTCCTCTTCCCTCAAAAGAGATGCCATATCAACAGAAGTTAGAGATACAATGTCATTACATAAAAAATTGAGGGTAAAATAATTGGATTCTACAAAAACTTTGAATAAAGGTTTGGTAATAGAGAGTGCCTACTGTATAGTATGTGGCTGTGCTTTTTTAAGGTAATCATAAAAACAATGCAAGAAAGAGTTATTGAAATCTTCATGTGTTTAAAAAAATGGCTGCACTACATACTCCTGCAAAAAAATTAATGCAAAATCAACATCAAGCAGTCAATAGTATATACCACATGAAAGTTTAATTGTGATGTTACAGAAACAGCCAAAATATTCATACACAACTAAAGAATATGTAGTATATGATTTTGAATATATGAAAATTTCAATGATAACAACTGCAGAAGAAAGATTTAATAGTATGGTATTTCATAAAAAAGTCAAAGCAGCTTGAGGCACTGAACTGTAACCAATGACATATAGTAACGAGAAGCACTATTATTATATTATTATCAGTATTATTATTATTATTAATTACTGGTATTGATATTTTTATTATTATTATATGTTTTTATGTTTTTCTTAATGTATATTGTTATGGGATGGAATGTACCAGTATGTCCTTATCTGGGTAAAAGTATTGTTCCTCTACTACTACAAGCAATACAAAAATCTTCTTGACAGACTTTCCATCAGAGGTGGTGGTAATCAAAACAGCTCTAAAGAATGTCATTTCTTCTTTAAGGCTTAGAATCTAGTGCAGTCATTTGTCCATAAAGTTAGTGTGGAAAATCATGATTGAAAGCATTGGGCATTTATGAAACTTGAAACAATTGTTACTATATACAGCACACTTGCAATGAATATATGAGAAAGATCATAAACATTTTGACATTACATACTTTAGTTTCTTCTTTTAGTTTTTCCAGTGTAAAAGGTGAACTGTATGTTGTGGTTGTTATTATATATTGGTATTTGATATCATAAAAATGAACAGCAGTAAGTAACAAAGTTAATATGTCATGTATTATTGTGCAAATTAGGGCTTAAATTAACTTTTCACTTGCGGGAAAAGGCAGGGGTCCTAGATAGCAATTTTATCAAGGGCTCATAGAACTATAAGGTAAAACTGACCCATTGTAAAAAGGCTATGAAACTTGTCTGTCCCCATGCACTATTACTGAAACCTTTCAATCAGAGAATACAGTACTTAGTGACACTGGTCATCTATTCTGTTGAATTTCCTTAACATAACTGCTAGATCAAGATGATTTACATTATTTTCACTGTTGCAATGATATCAGATCACATAGTTATAAATGATTGCTATCACAACTGCAACTCTCCAGGCTGTGTTGGGAATTTCTTCAAAATGGAAAGGCTATCGTTTTATTACGAAAAATACCTTCATACATTCTCCTGCAATATGTTGCTCGTCTTCCGATTCCGTTTTTAGAATAATAGAATTATTTTCCAGAGACATCTCTCATCGTTGAAGTCGTTCCTCCTCGGTTTCCCTTCGAAGTCGTTTTGCTAAATTTAGTTCGCCAGTATATTTCGTTATGTAATCCTTCGCTCATGTCCTGTATTTCTATCAATAACACAGTCAATTTCAAAATTAACTTGGTTGAATTCCTGGTACTATTCCCTGCTGTTTCGTTTGCCTTTCTTGGGGCGAGCAGTTGTTGTCTTTGCTGGGATGTCTGTTGTTATTCTCCCTACCGTCGTATCTCTTGCTGTGCTTTGAGTCGTGCTTTCCTTGTGCTGATTTTCACGGTATTCGAACTTACTCGACTACGATGTCTTGCTGCTTTTTCTTGTATATCTCGGAGATCTTCTTGCTGGGATGTACTCCCAGGACGAGTGAAATCGGTTTTCACAAAATTTACATTATTTTGAAAAAGACATCACCGAATACGCAATGGCGGAAATTCAGCAATTTGTCAAATGCGCTACTGTGGCCTGGTAACCACGCCTGCGAACGGACACCTTTAAAATATATATATATATATATACATTTATTATATCTGCAACCCTTGTATATGAGCAAACGCGCGCTCTGATTGGTTCCCTACTCATGGTATACTAGAAATACGACTCCCGCAAAACCTCGCGAAGCTAGTTTGTAAAGGACTCCTAATGGTTTTTCCTATGAGGTATAAAACCCCAATTTACGTATTTACTTATTATTATATTATTTTTACTTTTTGTACTTTCTCATTTTTTGCAATTATCATGATTATTATTATCGTATTATTATCATTATCATTTTTAATATTATTACTGGTATTGATATTATTATTAGTATTGTTATTTTTTATGTTTAACATAATATACTGTTATTGGGTTGGGGTGTATGTCCTAATCTGGGAAAAGGTATTGTTCCTCTACAACTACATGCAATTCTGTTTTTCTTGTGAATAGGGTTTGTATCATAGGAAGTAAAAATTACTCAACTCTGAACAATACCATTTCTTCTTTTAAGCTTAGAATCTAGTCATGGTTGCCACAGCCATAAGATCTTTAAATTTCCTGACTTTTCCCTGACAAATGTAAAATTTCCCTTACCAACTAAATTAGAAAAGTCACAAATTAGTCCTGGTAGTGACCTCCAACCTCCTCTCACAACCAACCTCTCCACCCATTTATTTAATATGCTTTCAGAAAGTCACATACAGTGTACGTGGATTGATAGTTTCTTACGATAACCAATTCATGGAAAAAGGATTGATTTTCTTGGAAACCCAAAATCAGCTTGTCATTTAATTCTACCAATCCAACACATTTCATGTCACATTCTTGACCACACCAAACCAAAGCTGAATTGGCAAGAAATAAATTAGTAGTATTAAATTTCACTTTTCCCTGACTTGATTTGAAATTCCCTTACTTTTCACTGACCTTGAAGAATTTTTTCCCTTACCATTTTCTGACCTGTGGCAATCATGCCAGTGCAGTCATTTGTCCATACAGTTAGTGTGGAAAATCATGATTGAAAGCATAGGGCATTTAGGAAACTTCAAAGACTTGTTATTACATACAGCACCCTTGCAATGAATACATAAAACAGCAAACAGAAAAACAGCTAAAACTTTTAGCATTTCAAACTTTAGTTTCTCCCTTGTAGAGTTTTTCCAATGTAAAAGGTCAACTGCATATTGTGGTTGTTATTAAATATTTGTATTTGACATCATTAAAATGAATTAAACAGCATTAAGGAAAAAGGTTAAGATGTTGTCTTATTTTGCAAATTAGGGCTTAAATTAACTTTTCATTTGTGGGAAAAGGGTGGGTGCTAAGAGAGTAATTCCCAGGAATGCATGGAACTCAAAGGTAAAAACCCATTTTGAAATGGCTATGGAACTTGTCTGTCCCAACGAAACTTTTTAATTACGTAATACATATATGTAGCAAAGAAATAGAGCAAAGAGAAATACTACTCAGAAGTCCGTAACGACATCTGCTTTATTTACAAATAATTGCATTGAACAGTGATAATATTGCAGAACCGGTAACTTATTGTTTGGTATCTATTCTGTTGAAAATGCTGAACATAACTGCTACATCAAACAAATCTACAATATATTTTCACTGTTGCAATGATATCAGATCACATAATTATAAATAATTGCTATCACAACTGCAATCTCTGTATTGGGAATTTCTTTCAAATGGAAGGCAAACGTTTCACTACGAAAAATACCTACTTGCATTCTCATTGCAGTATTAATACTACGTGACTGTCATCTTTCATTCCTTTGCGGTTGGTTTCTGTTTCCCCTTTCCTGGCACTTTTTTCACGACGATATGGTAATCTGTTTTGTCGTTCGTCTTCTGATTCTGGCTCCTACTCCGTGTACCAGCACAGATGACGTAAAACAAAGCCAGACAATAACAAACATGTTACTGAATAATTTTACACACAATGATGAAACAATGCGCTACGTCATCTGTGCCGGTACACGGAGTAGGAGCCCTGATTCTGTCTGCATGCTGGAAGTCGTTCCTACTCGGTTTCCGTTCTAAGTCATTTTGCTAAATTTTGTTCGCCAATTTCGTTATGTAATCGCTTGCTCATGTCCTGTATACCTAAAACGAGTCTTTGTTTCTATCCATAACAAATTCAATATCCAATCTAACTTGATGGTAACTTGAG
>OX453272.1:3935672-3978172 GCA_949710005.1 Ricordea florida | reverse complement strand
TTCGTCTGCCATAAGTACGGTCTTTCTACCTACAAAGTCATGGAGTATATTCTACAAAAAACACAAATTATCAATGTACTGTATTCTATTCCTGATGAAATTAACCATTCTATTTTCTAAATGTATTTAAAAGATTTGTACACGCTACTGGGAAATGCAGGACACAACTCTTGTCATTTTTGTGTTAAAACGAACACCTCGGTAAAATAAATGTTTACTCCAAGCAGGGTGCAAAGAAAATTAATTTTACAGATTGCCCTTCGGGCAAGCTGTAACCAACATCTACCAGCCCGAAAAACATTTTTCACGAGAATGAAAAAATAATTATTAATTATTCTTTTCTTAATTACATTGTAAGTTTAAAAAATTACTGCCTTCATTTATTCACTACAATCAGCTGTAGTTACTTAAATAAACTAGAAATACGACTCCCGCAAAACCTCGCGAAGCTAGTTTGTAAAGGACTCCTAATGGTTTTTCCTATGAGGTATAAAACCCCAATTTACGTATTTACTTATTATTATATTATTTTTACTTTTTGTACTTTCTCATTTTTTGCAATTATCATGATTATTATTATCGTATTATTATCATTATCATTTTTAATATTATTACTGGTATTGATATTGTTATTAGTATTGTTATTTTTTATGTTTAACATAATATACTGTTATTGGGTTGGGGTGTATGTCCTAATCTGGGAAAAGGTATTGTTCCTCTACAACTACATGCAATTCTGTTTTTCTTGTGAATAGGGTTTGTATCATAGGAAGTAAAAATTACTCAACTCTGAACAATACCATTTCTTCTTTTAAGCTTAGAATCTAGTCATGGTTGCCACAGCCATAAGATCTTTAAATTTCCTGACTTTTCCCTGACAAATGTAAAATTTCCCTTACCAACTAAATTAGAAAAGTCACAAATTAGTCCTGGTAGTGACCTCCAACCTCCTCTCACAACCAACCTCTCCACCCATTTATTTAATATGCTTTCAGAAAGTCACATACAGTGTACGTGGATTGATAGTTTCTTACGATAACCAATTCATGGAAAAAGGATTGATTTTCTTGGAAACCCAAAATCAGCTTGTCATTTAATTCTACCAATCCAACACATTTCATGTCACATTCTTGACCACACCAAACCAAAGCTGAATTGGCAAGAAATAAATTAGTAGTATTAAATTTCACTTTTCCCTGACTTGATTTGAAATTCCCTTACTTTTCACTGACCTTGAAGAATTTTTTCCCTTACCATTTTCTGACCTGTGGCAATCATGCCAGTGCAGTCATTTGTCCATACAGTTAGTGTGGAAAATCATGATTGAAAGCATAGGGCATTTAGGAAACTTCAAAGACTTGTTATTACATACAGCACCCTTGCAATGAATACATAAAACAGCAAACAGAAAAACAGCTAAAACTTTTAGCATTTCAAACTTTAGTTTCTCCCTTGTAGAGTTTTTCCAATGTAAAAGGTCAACTGCATATTGTGGTTGTTATTAAATATTTGTATTTGACATCATTAAAATGAATTAAACAGCATTAAGGAAAAAGGTTAAGATGTTGTCTTATTTTGCAAATTAGGGCTTAAATTAACTTTTCATTTGTGGGAAAAGGGTGGGTGCTAAGAGAGTAATTCCCAGGAATGCATGGAACTCAAAGGTAAAAACCCATTTTGAAATGGCTATGGAACTTGTCTGTCCCAACGAAACTTTTTAATTACGTAATACATATATGTAGCAAAGAAATAGAGCAAAGAGAAATACTACTCAGAAGTCCGTAACGACATCTGCTTTATTTACAAATAATTGCATTGAACAGTGATAATATTGCAGAACCGGTAACTTATTGTTTGGTATCTATTCTGTTGAAAATGCTGAACATAACTGCTACATGAAACAAATCTACAATATATTTTCTCTGTTGCAATGATATCAGATCACATAATTATAAATAATTGCTATCACAACTGCAATCTCTGTATTGGGAATTTCTTTCAAATGGAAGGCAAACGTTTCACTACGAAAAATACCTACTTGCATTCTCATTGCAGTATTAATACTACGTGACTGTCATCTTTCATTCCTTTGCGGTTGGTTTCTGTTTCCCCTTTCCTGGCACTTTTTTCACGACGATATGGTAATCTGTTTTGTCGTTCGTCTTCTGATTCTGGCTCCTACTCCGTGTACCAGCACAGATGACGTAAAACAAAGCCAGACAATAACAAACATGTTACTGAATAATTTTACACACAATGATGAAACAATGCGCTACGTCATCTGTGCCGGTACACGGAGTAGGAGCCCTGATTCTGTCTGCATGCTGGAAGTCGTTCCTACTCGGTTTCCGTTCTAAGTCATTTTGCTAAATTTTGTTCGCCAATTTCGTTATGTAATCGCTTGCTCATGTCCTGTATACCTAAAACGAGTCTTTGTTTCTATCCATAACAAATTCAATATCCAATCTAACTTGATGGTAACTTGAGGGTATTCCTGGTCCTTTTCCTTGCTGATTCCTTTGTTTTTTTTGAGCGAGCAGTTCTTGTCTTAGCTGCGATGTCTCTTGTTATCGTCCCTACCGTCGTTTCTCAATCTCTGCTTTGAGTCGCCGCTTCCCGTGTGCATTTTTTGCGGCATTCAAACTTACTCGACGACGATCTCTCACCATTCTTTCTTGTATATGTCGGAGATCTTCTTGCTGGGATGTACTTCCAAGACGAGTGAAATCGGTTTCCACAAAATTCGCATTATTTTCAAAACATCATTCAAGGAATTCGTAATGTCGGAATTTCACATGGAGTAATGTTGGCAGGTAACCTGGCCTGCGAACGAACACCTTTAAAATATAGATATATATAAACATATATATAAATATCTATATATTTAACAAATAAAGAAGCCTAAGCCGTGTATTACACTGTGATAAAACACGACGGGCATTTGAGAACACGAGTGAAATGTAGAAAACACGAGCCGCAGGCGAGTGTTTTCTACATTTCTCGAGTGTTCTCAAATGCCCGGAGTGTTTTAATCACAGTGTAATACACGGCTTAGGCTTCTTTATTCGCTTTATGATATAGATTTTACATGCCGCGAGTAGAAACAACAAAGCACACAGATCGACAAACCGACGCCATTTAATACCAAATACTCGACTTTTTTCGCTTCTTCTTCTTTATTTGTTTTATTATTCTCAGCTTCAAAACTTTCTGCTGCTTCGCAGAGAATTCCATCATGAATTTCTTCAAAGAAAAATGTTTTTCGCCACCTTTAGAGAATTGTCGAGTGGAGGTAATGTGGCGAAAAACAATAAAACACGCTTTTTCTATGTTTTATACTCTGATAAAACATAGGTTTTTAACCAATCAGAGCGCGCGTAAGAACGTAGCTATATTATAAACATATATAAAAACTCTCGGCTCGATTTACTCGGGCTTGCGAGCCACGTGGTCTGACCGGAACCGACACGATTAGTAACCTCGCTACGCTCGGCCTTCGGCCTCGCTTCGCGAGGAACAAAAGAAATAACCGTAAAAGTGTGAACTATAAGTAGACCTGGTCCAACGCAACACGTGAATGACTAACATACATTTGAGACATTTTACAATTTAGAAGAACATTTTTTACGAAAACAACGGCGTTGAAACCAAAGTTATCAATCGACACACTAAATGACAACGTCGACAACGCGAAAAGCTGCCAGTGAAAGCGCTACATTCTGCAATTTGCCGCCAAGAGAAAATTCCCGCGGGAGTATTTCTTAGCCGTCGACAGGGGAGATGTTTATATGATTAAAGGACATAAAAATTTGAAATCTTTCATCAGTTTGCTTCTCATTCAAAAGTAGTGCATTCAGAAGATCATTTTTCTGAAGAAGGTTTGTTTAGAAGTCGGTTTTCCAAGTCAAGTGTCAAGTTTAAGGGAAAGTGGAAAGTGCGAGTGCTGAGTCACGCATCAGTGAGCAAATATTATGCAGACAAAACTTATGCAAATTTGCCGGGTCCATAGCACGGAGTCTTTCCACTTCTCGGCTTTCTTCGCTACAATTTTGTCTGTTTTCCACAGCACGAAGTCTTTCCACTTCTCGGCACTCTTCGCTACAATTTTGTCTGTTTTCCACAGCACGAAGTCTTTCCACTTCTCGGCTTTCTTCGCTAAAATTTTGTCTGTTTTCCACAGCACGAAGTCTTTCAGCTTCTCGGCACTCTTCGCTACAATTTTGTCTGTTTTCCACAGCACGGAATCTTTCCGCTTCTCGGCGTTCTTCGTTAACATTTTGTCTATTTTCTCGAGCCCGGACTCTTTCTGCTTGCCGGCGTTCTTCGCTATGATTTCGTCTCCTTTCTCTTTCCCGAGCGCGCCTTCTTTGGCGATCTACAGTACTTCGCTCATTCTTCCTCAGTTAATTCTTGCTCTCTTTCCCGTTGCTCTTCACCTGAACCCTGTGTTCTGCAAATTATATTTTCTCTGCTATTGTTTGTTGACATAGCAATAGAAATTGTTTCGTTTATCCTTTAGTAAAACTTCAACAGTGTAGAGTAGTAATATTGTGTCTCAAAAAGACAATGAACTGAAAATTTCTTTTTCAGTCGTCAACGCAATTTCCCGCCAAAAATATGCGGGCAACCAGAACAGCTTCCAAATAAATCACGTCACCTCGATGAGTTGACACATGAGCCCACAATTTGGTCATGTGATGCTGGTCAGTGGCTATCCCGTTTTGACAGCTGTCAATTGACCATATTGTGAATGTCCAATATAAAAGATGTGGATTTGCCAAGACAAGCCTGAGATACCCCTCCCTTCCTTTTGATAGTCTCCCCTACCCTACCCGTACAATCTGTAGACGCGTACGTACGGACGTACGGACGTACGTACGCTCGGTCAGTCACGTGACAACCAAACGAAAAGAGGTTGACCATATTCCATGAGTATGGGGCTCTGCTCCGCGCGCGCTTCGCGCGCGGGAGCCCCGCTATAAAAACTCTCGGCTCGATTTACTCGGGCTTGCGAGCCACGTGGTCTGACCGAAAGCGACACGATTAGTAACCTCGCTTCGCGAGGAATCATTATTATTACTATTATTCAGGTATGTCCAGAAATGCACATAAATGAGATTCATACTCATCATATTAGACACCGCAGTGTGTCTTGTCAGTTTTTATCTTACCAAAACACTCTTAAATCTCTCCTATATGAAGTGATGAAATTCCCAAATCCATGTATTTTGGAGCGGCTGCAAGCTACAACTAGGTGCAAAAGTGTTGCGACACTTTGGTCAAAAAACCACCTTTCTACCTTTGAATATTCCTATTCCCCTCACTTTTACATTTGCGGAGCTCCCCCTCCCCCTCTCCCTCCCCCTCTGGTTTCAATGTTGTGTGGTCAAATTGTCAGTGATGTTTGGGGGTGCTAGCCACATTGAGAAGGGGGGTGGGGGAGGCAAAGTGTAAGGCTATTGGTTTGGCGTTTGGGTTGTTCGATGGTTGAAGTGTCTCTTTTGCAACTTGTTGTAGTTACGCATCCCACGGCGCCATACACTTCGCCTTGCCGCTCAAGTTTTACTTCTCTACTCGAGTTCTCGAAGTTGTTTTTAAAACAAGGTTTTTCAACAGAGGCACGCGGGAGACCGAAGGTCCTAGTAATAATTCTGGCCCAGGACTACTAGAATAGTGGAAATTAGTTGAATTTTATATCATATAATTTGTGTTTTACGGTCTTCCGTGGTACCGCGCAAGTGGTAACCGCTTCTTTGGGATAAAAACTGTATTGAATAAACGAGTTTTGAGCTGAAAAGCTATAAGTTTGTACGAAGCCGAAGGGCCAGATATCCACTATCCGCAAATTCCGCAAAATGAATCGGACCTCAATAAAACTCAATTTTCTCATCAGTTAATTAGTTCATGAATTTGACACGTGCTGCGGGGCAGTCTTTTGTTGTATTGACCAATAAGCTTTCGAGGACTTGTGATGTAGTTAGGTAACAATTGATAATTTTCGATGACTTCTGAGCAAACAAGTGAAATAAAATGTCATATTTTTCATCATGTTGTGTCGGTCGCTTCTTTAATCCATTGTTTAGTGCTCGGTGAATATATAATTACTTTCTGACAATGAAGAGAAATCAGGTATCACACCCAGGCTTGCCCTTTCAATTTTATCTGTGAAGTCAAGGTTGACTGACTGTCTACTCTTACAAAAGTAAGTAGCTTTTTCTTATGTACTTTTTCCGTTTCAAATTCAATGGATGACAAAATTAGTGTTTCCAGTGTCTCTCTCTCGGACAACTGACCAATATTTTCCGTAGTTTGATTTACTCTACTGCTAGGGAAACTTTCGAAACGCTCAGCGTAATCCTTTTGATTTCATAAGACTGCTTTACTTAATCGTTGCTTTCCGTGAGGTACAGTGTCGTCATATTGTGAGACGTTTAAAGCATGTCATGATGTGATTTTTGTCTGTGCAGCCTTTGGAAGTAAGCTATTTTTCCCTTTATTTTGCATATGGAACTGAATTTAATTTCGGTTGTTCGTTTCTAGAAAGTCAGGGACGTTAAATATCACTTAGTAACAGTTACTGAAGTACTTAAAACATAGCCAAAAAAATTAATGAAATCACAGTTGAATCTTATTTTCCTGCTTGAGGGCATCAAATCAATAGCAGAAAAGTTGGATCCCAAAAGGCATTCGAGAAAAGATAAAAATACCCCAAGTAAATTGAAAAAAAGGTTTTTCGAAAATGGATCATGAACACGGGTCAATATCTTATTTTTTTGAAAACAGTTAAAAAAAAAAAATGCCATAAATTTCAAAACCAAAAAAATGTCTGTTTTTTCAAATTCGTTTTGCTACCAACGTAATAAAACGTTTATTGTGAATGAGGTTTGTCCAGCACAAAGTGTCGGACTCAGTGAATTGTTTGGTTACCACGGGAGAGAAGCTTAAGGTTCGGTATTCAAAAGAAACAAAATCTATCAGAATTGAAGTGTTTTGAATTGCCGAAGCAATTTAATTACCTTTATTTCGTACAGTACTAGTACCTTCGACCAATAATAAGCAATCTTTAGGAAACTGAATGTGCAGTGGTAGAAATTTTTAGACTTTATTCTTTATTTCGCCAAAAACCACGCACATGCACACATCAAATGAACAAATACAATGCACAATGGGATGTACAGTGCGCAAATTATACTAAGTAATGATTAGATACGTAAGATATGGCTGTGGGGAGGAAGCCTATATAGAAGCCGAGGGCTTATGCATATGGACTGTAGGATTCCTGGCTACGGATAAATACACAAAACATTGCCGGTTAAACGAGGCTTGTTCGCCTATTACACTGGAACAAAAGACAATTTTTTAGCTACAGCATTTTTCAAATTTTTTTTCCTAAATCCTTACTTCCACAACATATAAATAACGCTACTCACAGCACACATAGTAACATCACTGACTTGAAATACATTCATACCTACATAGGTTTACAACATACACTACACGCGTTATTGAAAGACATATACAGGCAAACAAAACTGTGGAGTAGAGAAAAGATGGGGAGGGGGAGAGATTGGAGGGAAAATATCTTCAGCAAAAATGGTTCGTTATTAAAAAAAGTGGTTGAAAGAAAAAAATTTAAGAAACAACCGAAATAAAGGAATCACTTTACAAAATGTTCAGAGAAAATATCTTTTTATGGCAATGAATAGTTTTTACAGCATGCTCCAGTTTAATCTAGTTGAGATATTTCGATTTCAAACCTTTGTTTTGGTTGACAAACGTGTACAGAAGCAAGCAGGTGTTTATACGCGGACGAAAAAAAAAGTTCCCAGGATCTAATTAAAAATGAACTGTTTTCACAAAATTTTAGTATAAATACTCAGGTGATTATACAAAATTGCGCACTCTGATTGGTTCGCTATCTCGGATTATCAGCCGATAATCACCTCGACGAACAAAATGGCTGCCCGGTCGTTCGCGCGCTTTTGATGAAATAATTTTTTTCATGTTGTACAATGCTTTTCTTTTCTCTTTTCATTTTTGAAATAATTACTTGTGTATTTATACTAAAACAATTATTCGCCTCAGGCTCAGTGGTGATTCTCGGTGATTCTCGATTCTCAGTGATTCTCGACTTCGTATCAGTGAATATTCACCGAGAATCACTTCGCCTTCGGCGAATAATTCTGAAATCTTCAAAGATTACTTCTTTTGTGTGGAATGACAAAACTGATTAAGGCTCCTTCCCGTACTTTGACAATAAATTGTCGTTTCCATTTTTTTCATAACTTTTATCTTATTGCAAAAACTATCTGGCGTAGACAGCTTCATAAAAATAATTTTCCTCGTAGAGATAAACCAAGTCTGAGCACTTGAGCCTTTCCTATGTGTTTGACTGTGTATGTTCGGAAATTTGCAAGAACTAAGTCTTAAATCCATAAACGAGAATCTTTAATTTGTTTGTCAGGTTCGCGACAATATGCAGCTTGCGCACTGTCAAACATATTTTAAAATTGAGGAAATTTATATTGTCCTATTTTTAGTAACACTGGCCGACAGGAAATATACAAAATTATAACACGATAAAGGGGATGTTTGGGGCCCACAGAATTTCGTATGATGGTTGTGTAATCCTATATTTTTTCCGGTAACGTTTAAAAAACATAATGCCTAAAAACATTAACACCCAAGAGAAGATGTTTTTTTTCTCCAAGAGAAAAGTCGATTGCTCTTGTTGCTGTGAGACTGCAGGTGTTTGCGCGCACCGTCAAGTGAAATGTGAAACCGGCATTTGACAGAGTAATTTAATTCGCAATTTTGTTGTGTCATACAAATGCGTTCGTGACCAAGCAGGAGCTCAAGCAAATGAAAAAGGGTTAAGAGAGCGTACCTTCCATACTGGGTTCTCTTACCATGATATGGAACAGAATCTATTTTTAGATCCGGAAGCTGTTTTACTGACCAATGGCTGATGTCCTTCTCATCACGTGGTTGTCATCTTGCCCACTCGGGTATCCAATCAGAACTCAGGGGTTGCTTTAAGTTGCCCGCAGCAGAACCCGCCATATGATACCATCAGCTAGTTGTGTGTTTTCTGGATCCGTTGTACGGCGAAGTGTCGCTACGGTAGAATAATAAAGATATCGTAGCATTCTGTTATGACAAATTAAGAGTAGCATCAAATGCGGCGAAGATTTTGTACATGGCGTAATATTAACTCATGCAAATGACACGCATATTTTGAAACGTGATGTGATGTTTTCAACTGCGGGATGAGACAATGAGTCATCGACCAAATACACCTGCGTCGTTGGTTCTCTCTTATGTCTAACTTCAAGTCTTCGATGCATTTAAGGAGAAGCAAAAACTCAACACCAAAAGGTAAGCTTCATGTTGCTTATTTGTTGCTATCAGCAGGTCTAACTGAAGCTCAGACTTAAGGAAACGAGTAACGTTTTAGCGACAACATCGGATCGTTACAATTAGTTTGGACTTTCATCACCAAACCGTTTGGAATATTACACTCGATGATGCATGCAGCAAATTTCAAATTGCTTTCAGTGGAAAGCACGCATTAGAAACCCGCGAAATTCCAGCTACTATTGTTGTGGATAGAAAAAAAAAACAAAGAAACATCTGACAGCTTGATACATTACCCAAACCACGATTGCTCGAAGTCGGCGGCGGTTCAATGATCCATCGATCCGCTGCAAAGGGGTCATTTGCCGCTCGGTTTAAAATTGGTTTCTTTAGAAACTATGAAGGCAGATTAACAACAGCTAAGCAACATATGGTACTGTGTAGTCGGTAGATTCAGTTGACGCATGAGATGAATGGTGTTATTTTTGAAGCCTCTCGGACGTCTGTAAGCTAAGAATGTCCTTTCTGAAGCTCAGAATAGGAATCACATTGAGTTGTTGGAGTGTCAAAACAAAACGTAAAACAGGGACAGCAAAGCAAGAAAAAAGGAATTAAAATGATTTGGCATGTCAGGAAGGAATAAAGGTTTGCTGACATCGCCAAACATCGCTCTTCAGGACCTCAGAAAAAGGGAAAGTAGCGAGGCATGAATTTTGTGATACAAATAAGTCCTGAAATTTTTACTGAGCGTTAACCCTAGTAAGAAAAATCACACGTGGGCATGGAAAATGTATTTGACTTATATGGGAATCTGAGAACCAGCGACCCAGCATTTTTAGACCATCACAGGGTTACCTCCAGCCAGGAGCCCATTACTGGGACTCCTGCTCCAGCATTATAATGCCGGTATCCATTTGTACAACGGTTGGAGAGAGAGAGTGTGGAGTTTGTTTTTTTTCTCGGGAGACAACACAGTGCTATCACCTGGCCAAATACCTCAAACCTCCATCTTGGAAGTCCACATGCAGGCGCGATATATGACGAAAATGACACGAATTACTGTTGTTTAGACTTTTAAATTTATATTTTTACAAGGGTGTGGCAAAAAGTATCGTAAACATCAGAGCAGAGACTACAGTATAGTTCAATTTGGTTTCAAAATCGAAAAATCACATCAGTTGCTGGGTCTAGGTTCGGACTGAAATGACAAAATGAAACTTGAAGGTAGAACATATTTGCCTTGTTATATTGTGAGAATAGTTTAAAAAAATCTTTTAATAAAACGTTGGTAGATTATACGTAGTCATATAGGCAAACTTGTTTCCAATGCAACTCAAGATTCAATGACATTTTACTTGGTAAAGGATGCCGCTTAGGCAAAGTTATTACTAACGTAGGCAATATGAGAGAGGACGTTCTCAACTGAATACGCTTTACTTTGAGGCCAAAATAGGCACGGATTCGGGGTATGAAACGTCACTTTGTAATTGTCAATACGTTAGATTCCATTTAAAAGACCGGAGGTATCTGTGATTAAAAAGCGCAGAAGAAAGCGAATTCTGACGCGAAATGAAATTAATAACTCGATATTATATAATGAGTTTATCAGAAGACAAATCGAAAGTATGTCATCATTCCACTCGTTTGATGAACACTTATACAAGGTATGTTGAGCAAAAATATTTTCCAATGATTTACAGTACATATCAACTGAAAAAGTCGCAATAAATTTTGTTTTGTACAAACTGTTTCCTATATCTTCCTCATAGTTTTGCAATTATAAATTCGGGGCGACATTTCTGTTATGGAAATTCTTGAGATATAAAGATCAAGTCATGTGGTTTAGTTTCTCGCTTCTGAAAGCGGTAACGTTTTGGACACTAAAAAATTATGTCCACACATAAATCAAAACTTAAAACAAGTAGTGTTGTGTATCGTCAGACTGAAATATTTTACTTTTACAATAACTCAAAATTGTGACTTTCCTTTGTCTTGTACTTATCAATTGCAAGCAGTCCGAGATGAATGAATTTCAAAAATTTTAGGTTTACTAATTTCAAAAGTTAACAAAGAACAATTGTGGCAAAGATTGCTCTTTGCGAAGCTTTCGAATTCATTCCCAGAAGTGATTAATTCAATCATGCACTGAATGATTTGTATTTACAACATAAAAACACTTTAAACCAGAAGGACTTTGGGGATTACGAAAATGCTCAATAATATATATGAAACTAAGGCCACCCTTAACTTGTCAAAAATGTTTCATTCTCCATCGCTTTACATTCCGCACAACAACGACAACAATAACTTTATACACCACACCTTGAAATGCACAAGCAAACACTGAAGAGAGTAATACATACCGCCGTCAAGTATATAACGCTGTCTAAAAGTACCGTTAGAAGATAATCTAGCCAGACAGCAATGCAAATAAATATGTTATTCTAAGTTTAAAGTAGTCAGGTGAGACATAAGTATAAAACAGATAGAGACAAAAAGAACATGAAAAAAGAAAATCAAATTGGACAGCGGGTTGGTCGCTCAGGCGGAGATAAACATTGACCAAACGAGAATCGGTGCAGAAAACGTCTGGCCGGATACTAAGTTTGACTGCTTTGTTACGTGTGCGCTTTTACTGGCGAATTTTCCTTCAATTTTTTTCCCTTAACGCTTTCCATATCTATCCTGCGTCTCAGACGTAATCTAGTGTTTAGTTTCGTCTGCGGCACAGGCTATTCACTTTTTGATTGGCGGAATATTCTTAAATGTTTCTATTGGGTTAGGTTTCTTTATCTTATTCTTACTTATCTATTTCGCCGCATTCAATTATAAGTATATGAACAAAATACACATCAAAATACGGACTTAGGAACTTAGGGTTAATTACACGACCGGTCTGGAGAATTTACAAATACAAAGAGAGTTGTTTTGTGTACATGCTAACATGTAATTCACAGTAATATTAACCCTAAGGTAATGTAAAATTACAACATTTGAATAACAAAATATTTATACCGTTTTGCACATACTTGTCCAACACTCGGACAAATTTATGCACAGCGTTGTATTAAAATGCTTTTTTTGTATTGTGTCGTTCTAGAATGCAATGTTGAAATATTGTTATGGCCATGAAGTACAATACAATGCCGTGCACAAATTTGTCGGAGTTATTGGACAACTCTCGTTTAGCATCGATAGTAATAAGCCGCTTTGCAATTACAGTACGTAAAAATGTTAAACTTGAGTTCTCAGTACAAGTTACAACAAAACTGAGATCACGAAGCGGAATGATGAAATTCAAAATTACAATGACGTAATATTTGTGGCATGAAAATAAGTATGAAAAAGATGGCGAGGAGGTCTCGAAGAAGCTTGGAACTTATGGTGTAATCCCAGATGTTATAAATTAGGGTAAAGTTTTGACTCATAAAAGAGGCGTCATTCGGAAGGAAGAAATTACAGATTGCTGTGGGATTTAATGTTACCAACTAACCGCTGACTAAGCCCTTTTTTCATGAGAGTTATTGCAAGCAAAAGATATATTTTTACTGTTTGTAGCTATCCTGTGGAATTCAATCATCTTGTCTGTCTCTTAGAAATGTTTTCATAAGTCTCTTAAAATTGGTTCTACATGGGCGAGATAGGATTCAGAATTTCTCGTTGAGTAATGATAAATGTGACAGCCAGAAAGATTTGGTGAAAAGATAGCGGTAGCAGATTTTGGTGATAAAGATACATGAAAGAGCTGACCTGAAGCAAATGAATACTGAAAATATCTAATATTTTTAACTTTTTAAAAAGTGGTTTTCTGATTGCTTTGTTGTCAGCCTGTGAAATCAACTGAATGATAAGTTTATGGAGGAGGTAAATTCTTTGTGTGTTTGCAACATAGGTTGAAGCTCAGTATGTTAGGTACGGATAACCTAATGCGTTTGTGTGCTTTTCCATAAAAATGGTCGGTCGGCGATGGGAAACGAAACATTTTATGGTAATGGTTTAACTTATGAGGATGAAGAGCATTGTATTCATTTCCTAAGGAGAATAAGAACTCAGATCTTGAGAGAGAAAAGTTTAATTTTCGACGAAGTCCTTTTAGCCAGAGATAAAGAAGCTTTGTGAGAAAAGATCAAGAAGTAAAGGAAAAGAGATTTAATTTTTCTATCTTCTTGTATTTCATAATTGAGCCCGTGCCAGGGAGTACATGTCCTCATGTTCCCTTAATCTTTTTGTATTTTCTCCCTTGTTCCTAATGAATAAAACCACCTGCTCCCTAATGTTTGTTTCCTTGTTCCCATCAATGCAATCAGACGGTTCTCTTGTTCCCTGGAAATAATTAAAAAATATCTCCAGTTCCCTGAAAATAAGTGCTTCTGTTCCCTCGTTCCTTAAAACCTCTGAGAGTTGCTCATAAATTATTTACAATTGTCTGAATGTATTTTAGTACTGAAAAGACTTTAAGACGTTGCTTCATCGCCTAGTTAAACCGACGCACATAAATTTCCACGAATAGAAAGAACCACAGACTGGGAAGAAGCCCTCAGATAAAACTACAAGGGAAGAAGACACTTTGCGAAATAACTCTTGCTTGCCAACAGAATCAGCTGACAGCTGCGTTTTGGTTTTTACTGTCGTTGCCATGCCAGTTCCATCCTGAATACAATTTGTATGACAGAAATCAAAGATTTATGTGGCACGTCACTTTTCTAGTTGTTAATTTAAACGGGCCCGTGTTTGTTTACGCATAAAAAACGCTTGATACAGCGGGGCATCTAAACGCAGTAACTCACTTTTTGTTAGCCTCTGACCGAGTTTACATTACGATTTTTATTAAGTCGAAGATAAATTTTAGAATGGTCCCCGATTTTACGAGCGTTCATTACTGCACGAAGAGGGTCGCCTACTCCATTTGATCTTTTTAAAGGTAATTTGGCAGTTTTTAAGCGAGACCTTTGAAAATTAGTCAAGAACTAGTGGAAGACGTTTTGACTACGCTGCAGGTCCTTCGTGCCGCACTGAAATCATTACATTGATTCAGTTTGCCAAGGCAAGTTAAGGCTGTTGTTCCTTTATTTGTATTTGCACTGAGAAAAAATGGCAAAAGTTTCCTATCTCGTGTCTCGTGCACGTTTTGCCTTCAGTATTGCTTCATGGATGATATCCCTGAGCCATCTCGGTCATCGATTGTACTCAGTCCCGTGAATTCTTTGTTCTATTTAGGGCACCTTCTCTTATATCGTCTTTGCTTGCTCTCTCTCTTTCCGTCAGAAAGTCACTCCTCTTTACCAGACCATGATATAATGTCACTTATCTATGCCGAATGGCTATTTCTCATAAAGTTTTTTCTTTGCAACTCAAATTCAACCGAACTCATCAAAGACGGTGTTCAGTAAAACCATTTGCATTTTGCAGCTCATTGTTATCTTAGATCATCGTAAAAGCTTACATGTAGCTGCCTGATTGTTAAGTTGGAAAATTTAAGATATCCTTCCCTGCGATATATAGCTGAAACCTGTTTCTTATAAAAATGTTCTCTTTTTTTATAGGATGACATTAAAAACTCTAGGAAAACGTATTTTAAGCGGTGAAGAAGAAATTAAGATAACTAGGATACAGTTCATTGCTAGAAGAATTCCAATTAATCTCATTTTATATGTAAAAATATATTTGTACATAACCGCGGATAAGTCAAAGAACGACAAGTTAAACTTGAATTGATAGAATTTGATAAAATAAAAACTGCCTTCCTCTCGTAACTGTACTGGTCTTTTGAGAGATTCAAAGTCCTTTTTATTTTGAAAGCTTTCTGAAACGGCTGAGTCGAAGCATCTTTGGAAGGAACTTCACCTTTGGTTCACAGTTAGGCCGTAGCGTTTGTGTTTGATTAACTTTACTCGACAACTCCTTTAAATTTCAATAATGTCAGACGGCTTAAAGAAGGCAGACATTTGGCTCTTTAATAATTCCATCCATTTACAACTGAGCTCATTAATAACAATGGGTAAGTCCCTCTTTCAGGGAGAAGTGTATAATGCAATCGCTTAAAAACTCCGAATTGTCAGTCAGTATCTAAGTGCTTAGTTTTTTAGTCGCCGACAAGTCAGGAATTCCAAATCTTGTCTGTAAACGCTATTTAACAGCTGAACAAGAAAGGACTTTTTTTTCTTCCTTCCATAGATCAGATTTGGACTAATAACATTTCTTTGCTTTCTTTGGCCGAATTGATTATGACGTCACTCTTTGCATACTAATAATTTTGGTAAAAATCTACTGGTATACTAATGGCAATGTCGCAATCGATTGGCTGAGCTACTACACACTATCAGCCACTAGAGTGTAGCACCTGGTTGAAGATCATTTTCAAAATGGCTACGTCTTCGCGCTTTAGCGTAGTTTACCGAATTTTATGTTAGGATAAATTATTTCTGAGGGGAACGTAAGGGGGTGCAAATTCGCAAAACCGCATGGAAAAAGAATGAAAATACCGCAATATCGCAAGGAAAAAAATACATACCGCAATACCGTACGGACACTTGAAATAAGAACACAGTGATAAAGAATTGAGGGTGTACTTTAAAGTGACCTTAAGTTTTAAAAACCTCATACCGCTTAATCTTGCACGTTCAAGCTCCTGCTTTCAAATAATTTTTCACTTTCAAACAAAAATATCGTAAAACCGCACCAAAAATAACGCAAGACCGCTTTACCGCAAACTGTTACATCCCCTTCACTTTGGTGTCCCCAGTTAGTGAACTTAGCTTGATACTTCTTGAAACGATAGTAGAATTTATTATACTAATCTCAAAAATATAATACTTAGTCATACTTCTAGACGTTGAGTCTCAGTGGCCTGAGTAGAAATCAAAGTGAGAATTCTAGCTGGTTATGTCATAAGATATGGCAAATATTTTCTTAAGCCTCATATATCAAAGACGAGACACAGTGTTTCATCACATGCAAAACACTTAGAACAGAGCTGAAAATTCAACGCGTAGCGGAGTAATTCTGCGAACGTAATTCGAGGTAAAACATATGCATGAAGCGTTTGACATCGATTCTCCAACAAAATGATTTAGAAGAAATTAAGGATGCACAAACAAGCCGTGTTTCACAGATATCCAAACACGTCATGGTGCTTGATTTCCTTTGTGATTTCCTGTGCATTATTGCCGGATGAGTTGGAGAATTTCCTTTCAACTATTTTCCCAGGGTTTTACGTCAACTATTTTGATACATAGCTTGTACCATTTCTCTTTCTCATTTCAGGCTGAAGTTAGAAGAAAGCAACAACAGCAAAAAAGGAGAGAGAGAGAAAAAAAGTGGAAGAGGACCCAAGTGGACGAGATAAACGAAGAGAGAAGGGTAGGGCAACACAAGTTGAGATAAGGAGCAAAAAGACATAAGAAAAGACATGAAGACTCTAACTTTGTCGAACAACAGCTCCATCGAGAATTCTACTATCCAGCCGTTCACACCAAACGGAGGAAATCAAGCAAGCGATATCGCTTCAGTGGTGTTTATTTGGCTTATCATCATTATGGGTTTGGTTGGAAACTCGTTTATCATTGCCGTTGTTAAAATAGTGCAGCGCATGAAAACAACAACCAATTATTTACTCGTAAACGTGGCAGTTGCAGACATCACTACGTTACTTTTCACTGCAATTCATATCATACTTAAGTCGCTTACAAGCCAAGGTCCCTTTCCCGAGGGTGCTCTAGCAGGATTCCTTTGCAAGTTCGTCTACACCAACACCATCACTCTTGTGACCCTCCCAGTGACAGTGTTGACTCTAGCGGTCCTGGCCTTGGAGAGATACCACGCTTTGGTAAAACCCTTAAGAATTTCCAGAAGACTTACTTCTGACACAGTCGCTTACGTCATAAGCGGTATCTGGTTGGTTGCCATAGTGATGGTTCTTCCATTG
Organism: Ricordea florida; assembly: GCA_949710005.1. Lineage (NCBI taxonomy): Eukaryota > Metazoa > Cnidaria > Anthozoa > Corallimorpharia > Ricordeidae > Ricordea > Ricordea florida. Next base: position 3,960,891 of record OX453272.1, on the reverse strand, counting down.
TTCATTTCCCTGAATTATCAACCCAACTCGCAGGCGTGTTCGCCGGGCAACGCGGTTGACCAAATGAGAGTCTACATGATTTGTTTTATCGTCATCATTACTCTCATTCCATTCCTATTCATCGCTGCATGCTACTTGCAAATTGTTTCGGGTTTGTATTTCCGTAACACCATTTGCAGTAGCTCTCATGTGGGGTGTACCAAGGAAGAACTGAAGGAGAAAAGGAGATTAATCATTCTTCTAGTTTTGTTGACAGCGGTGTTCTTTGTGGCGTTTATTCCGTATGGTGTCGTGATTATTCTCAAATTTAGTAAAAACAACAAGAGCCCTGATGAACTAACCAATGATAACATTCTGCGTTTTCAAACTGGTATACAGTTTTTGACGCTACTGAACTGTGCAGTGAATCCGTTCATTTATACTTTTCAGAGCTCTAACTACAAACGGGGATTTAAATTCATTATTAAAACAATATTTTGTCGTGACACGACAGCGGAAGCTTTGGAGCTGCGTGCAAGGGCTTCTACACTTAATCTGTAATCATTTCTATCGCCAAATCTTGAACAAAACACTATTAATTGTTTTAGTATAAATTCATCGATGCGAATAATCTCACTATTGCTTTGGTTTTAGATTGCTTCGCTAGTTGATTCGCTAGAACTGAACCAATCAGAGGTAAAACTAAACCAACCGTGAGCAGCTTGCTCGAGATTTCCCGCGCTTGGTGCCCCCATGTTTGATTTCTGATTAGTTTGTTTGACCATGTCCATCTTGCTGTGATTGGCTAGTGGGAGTATTTCAGGTGCTATTACAACTCATGATATATTCTCTGTTACTCCATTAGTTCAAGTTCTTGGCTATTAATTTGTCATATCCGTTAATAGTACGATTAAGCCAATAGGCAGAGAATAAAAGTTTGATTAGAATAGAAATTGTCGTATCGAATGCCATAGACTTAGTAGTTTGGAGAAATCCCTCTGACTCAGTTCCTTGGGTTGATGATGACTTTCGCCGTTTTCATTATCCGTTTGTTTGACAAATAAAATAATTGATTTTAAAAAGTTTGTACAATTTTTTCTGGGAGTACACGAGTTTCATCTATTTTAAGTATACTTTTTTATGTTTAAAACTCAGACGTAAAGACGTTGATCATAATCTCCATGCAAAAACGATGTGACCAACAAACCATCAGAGTTGGCGGAAGTTTCTTTATTCCTTTATGAAATAAAATCTATAGAACCCTGACGCGCTCTGATTGGTCCACTTTCCGTGTTTGCATAAGAGTATGGTAACGTATTATGACGTAAGACTTGTTTCTGGCTTTACTGTGTAAGAGCTACAAAAAAGGTATTTTTTAGTTTACATAAACTGCAACTAGTTTGTCTTTTTACTTCAGTTGCTTTGCAAGGACATAAGATCAATGATTTTGCTAACGGCCTGAGTTTCGCACACTTCGCCGAGCGCCGCTCCAATCGGGAGTTACGCATTGCACTCCGTGACTGCCTGAGGTCAAGCGCCCGCATACGATTAGAAGTTTTCTTAAGTTTTCGCCCTCGTTTTTAATGGTTTATGTATGCAAGGACGCGATTTTGTATTTTTTTTTTTTTGCCATTTTCTATTTTCCTTGCGTAACCGGATTCTTCACCCTCCTAAGTGATCTACCTTCAATCTTAAGTGATCTATCTTTCAATTGGTCTCAAAACTGCGCCCTTTCTGTATCATTCCTCGTGTTCTTACACGGAGCTCGGAGTTCCGCCTTACCGTGGGCCCCTGGTCTTATCCCCGTATTTCCCCTTCTGGGACTCTCCAAATTTACGTAAGGTGTTTTTGTTTCGTTTTCTTCTTTGTCATACTGTACTGTTTAGTATTATCTCTTCTGCCTAGGCTACTCCATTTGTAAAAGTGTAGTTATGTGTACAATAAAGATAACAGAACAGAATAAAGGAGTGTACTATTTAGCTGTACGTACGTACATTAGATATACAACATGGAATTTTTATAGAGTGCGAGTTTTTGCGGCAACAGAGTTTGAAGATCCCACCCGGTAATCTTGTAAAACATTAGATGCACAGCTTGTTCTTCTTAATTAACAATTTGCTCCTAGTTTATCCAAGTAAAATTTTTTACAGATTTGAAGTAATAAGGACGATAATTAACCATTTATTAGAGAATTTTGAATTTTCTCTTGCCTTTAGGTTCAGAAAATATTTTGAGCCATTAGAATACCCAGCAGTATTATTTCACTTCCTCTTATAGACAATTAGCAATTTTTCTCTGAAATGATTATGATAAACTAAAGCCACTATTCACCGAGATTAAAGAGAATAATTGTTTTAGTATGTAAAAACGAAGCAGCCTCAGTCAGACAGAGATTCAGCGGAAACTGCCATTTTGACGCCTGCCATTTTTTTTGCGATCAAAACTCACTTTCAAAAGGATTTCCCAGACGCCCAGGCACTATTCACCAATTACGAGATACTAGTTAACAATAATTTTCAGAAATCGAGGTGAATAGTGGCAGAATATTGCTAAAGCCACTACTCACCGAGATTGAAGAGAATAATTGTTTTAGTATATACCAATGAAGCAACCTCAGTAAGGAGCTTAAGCAAACACGACATCGACGCAGAGGATACCACAATCGGTGAAAAAATTTAATCGTTGAAGCGTAATTAGTACGGCAAAGAGACTTACCGAAATTTTATATTTCGCACATGCAGTTTTATTGTGTCATTTGCGCTATTGTTTGGTCCTGCCCTGGTCAACGTTTCATCGTGGTCGTATTTTGCTTAATTTCCAAGACTTCCCTAGTAAAACCTCTTCAAAAAAGCCGAAGAGTGTGAATCGACGGCAGCCATATTTCGATAGCTTGGACGCCATTTTGTTTCTTCTCCAAACAACCTGAGGCAAGGATTACCCAGAAGCCCCTACATTATTCACCTCCTAGGAGGTGGATGGTGTTGAATATCCCGAGGTGAAGAGCCAATGAGATTATACAAAATGCCAAGGTTGCTGAGTTGGTATATACCAATAGTGCAATAGTGCTTTATAACTATTCGAGGGGTCGCTCCAATATTGTAGCTGCTCGAGATCAGTTATATCTAAATAATAATTTTATAACCACTGTAATAACTAAACAATCTAAATAACAAAGGCTTGAAGGATACAACGAGAAACGGTTTCCTTATAAAAATTCCTCTCAGTTAAGGCAATAAAATAACGCGACATTTATGAATGTCCTTATTTGGGTCATGGTTCCTGGGGTTCAATATTCGAAAGGCGCGGTAACGTACCGGCCCCCTGCTGAAAGCCGGCTACGTCATCATCTCTATATTTCCAACACGAATCACAATTTTGTTGTTCCTTAATTCAAAGCCAGACATTCGATACAAACCGACTTAAAAATGAAACTCCGGGCACGCAAAGTTAGGCGAACATTCAAGAAACAAGCCCCTGTTAACTGTGATAAAGGTTTAATGCCACTCACCATGTTGTGACATTAATACACTTGGACACACATAGAGATATGACATTTATCTTATCGTTATCCAATGGATATCTCATTTTTTCACTGCTCTCACTCGCAGTTTAAACACTCAAAGATTGCAGTATTCTCTATTTACACGCTGTATAACGACCCATTTGTTCGAAGTTCATTGGCATAATTTCTGGTATCGCGGCAGAAGATTTTTCTGATGATAAAATTGAAGCCCATTCTGTAGTTTGAGCTTTGAAAGAAGTAAATGAACGGATTTACAGAGCAGTTGCAAAGCGTCAAAAACTGTACGCCAGTGATATAACGGCTGATGATGCGCAGCTCCTCCCGCGACTTGCTTTGTAAGCCGTTGAACTTCAGGATAAGTGCGACGCCATACGGTACAAAAGCCACGAAAAATACTACAGTGAGTACAATGAGAAGTGTGACTAGTCTCTTCTTATCTTTCTCCTCTTCTTGGCTGTAAGAACGTCGGCTACAGATGCTATGACTAATGTACAAGCCATAAATGATTTTGGAGTACACAAAAGCGATGACCAAAAATGGAATCAAAGTTAGGCTGACAACCAAGCAAAACACATAAATTCTCATCTCATCAAGGGCTCCGCCAGGTGAACAGAGGTTTCTATAGTCAGGACGATAATCTAAGGTAATAAATAACGGCGTCGCCATTGCTATGGCAACTGCCCAGATGACAGCTATGACGTAAGCAATGTTGCCATTGTTGATTCGTCGGGAGATATCCAGGGGCTTTACCAATGCGTTGTATCTCTCAGCTGCGACTAATGTTAGCGTCAGAGCGGTTACCAAGAGGCTCACCATAGTCATGGTGTTGGTTTGCACGAACTTGCAAAGAAAACTTGCCAGAGCACCTCCATGAAGGGAACTTTTATGCCGGCCAATCACATGAATAGCTGTAAATAGCAAAGTGGTAATGTCAGCAGCCGCTACGTTAGCCAGCAAATAGTTTGTAGTTTTCTTCATTCTTCTGAAAATTTTAACCACAGCAATAACGAACGAGTTACCAATGAGGCCGACAATTATGATGATCCATATGAAGACCAACCGGACAATCTGGTCTGTTCGGCTTGACCGGCTTGGTAAAAATAGCGGTACTGTGGCATTTTCTGTGGAGTTGTTATTGTATGACAGACCGGCCATCATATCCCCTTGTTCTAGCCCCAGATAAACCGCAAAAATCTTGATTCAATCTGTTTAAATAAATCAAGAAAACCAATGAAACATTAATTTGAATTAGTTCCGATTAATAAAATTAATGGGTCTCAAAAGGGTAGAACAGGGAAACATCCCACCACGAAAAATTAACCCACTCCCCAACGGTTAAATGTGGGCGTCTACTCCTTATCACGACCTACAGGTATGTACACACCAAGTGGGGAACTCTTCTCGTCTTCTGATTACGTGAAGGCCCATTAGCTTCATTCCAAGGGTTTAGAAAAGTTTTGAAAAGTGACACTTTGACTTTGTGGCCATCTACGATACACTTGGCCAGCTGTATTTTATCTTTTGTGTTATTTTTGTGATCCTAGCCTGCGAACAGGCTCCCGGTTGGTTTTAAAGCGAGCTAGCCGAGTGTAGTTTAGGGCGAGCGGGATGAGCCGAGAGCGGTCTGGTGACGAAGGAGCGTCCCACTCGCTTCGCTCGCGGATTCACGCTCCGACTCCTACTCGCTTCTCTCATGGAATCACGTTTTCGCTCGCCGAATTTTGTTCCGCCCTCGCTGGGAGCCTATTCACAGGCTATTGTGATCCATGAGGTTGGTGCTCCTTATCTTAAAAGACGCGACGGTGGTTAGTGTGTCGGACTTCTGAGCAGGAGGTCCGGAGTTCGAGCCCTGGTGATGGCACTGAGTTGTTTCTTTAGTCAAGAAACTTAACTCCACACAGTCTCTCTCCACCCAGGTGTATAAATGGGTACCAGCGATATAATGCTGGGGGTGACCCTGCGATGGACTAGCATCTCATCCAGGGTGGAGTAACAATATTCCCAGGCTGAAACCCGGATAAGCTCCTTCTGTGTGGGCCTCCTGTGGCTCGTGTGCACGGTGAAGAACTTGCCGAAAATGGGAGTTGAGAAAAAACTGGATGAAGTTCTTTTTTTCTGGAAAAATTTTCGAAGCAATTATCGTTATTAGTATGTTACTGATGTAAATGGTTTCTTGGAGAACTTTTATGTATGTTCGGTATCATGGAAAACAATGCAATTCCTCTCGACAGTGAACCGTCAAAATCATCAACCTGTCGTACAAGTCTAAGCCTTATTTCAAGAGCCTCCTACACTCTAAGGATAACGGGTTCTTTTTCATTTAAATTGAGATAACGTAAATAGTATCACAGCGTGGTTTTCCTGTCTGATAACGGCTACTTATTCCTTAAAAATTGGAAGGATTAAGTCAACTGTGTTGCAGTGCAATTTCTGGCACCAATTCGCTCAAGGTAACATGATACACTTAATGAATGGTCCCGAGGGAAACAGTTAGTTCTGTTTTCCCGAGAGTCTTGATGTTTTCTGAGACGAAGTCGATGTAAGCATCAGAACTCGAGGGAAAACAAAACTAATTAGTTTCCCTAGGAACCTACATGTTATACTTTAGAAGATCACGTCCTTTTTAATTTAGTCGGTCACTGATCACGTGCTGTTGTATTCGGCGAGCGGGCAACAACTGCGCCATTGTATCGCGGTCGGGAACATTTGAATTTCATCAGGAGCACGTGACCAAGAATCAACCAATCACAGTGCTCGTTTTGTTGAGTGAACGTCTAGGTATATACCAATTATATTTGTTATATAGCTGCCCTTTTTCTCGCTACAGCGCGCCCATTCATTACATGACATCTTACAATGAAACTGTTTAGAGCCAAAGGCCATGAGCGGGCAATATTGCGAAAACTATGACGTCAAACGGGAAACAGTTCACTGTTACCCACGAAATGTTGACCGCTGTTGCATGTGATCAAAGCGTGTTTGTTTTGCTATATAACAAATCAGTTTAAGACTGGTCCCTTGGGGAACCATTTGATTTGTTTCCCGAGACGAAAAATGGATAGATAGGTGGCACCTCAGTGATAACTGTGACCCTGATATGTTATAGAATGATGTAGCCAATAGCAAGAGAGGTTCTATTTCAGCGCATAGGCTGTGATGAAATACCATGGTGTATAACAGCTTCTACTATTGGCCAATGATATTCATGACGTTATAAGTCTTTCCGTCCTAGAGGTCACAAATATCATGCTACATATGTGAAAGCCACACATATGCGCACTAAGGCGACAGTGGTAGAGGGGATAAAACCCTATTGCGACCAAAATTAGAAAAATAGAGCTCAAAAGCCAGCAGCCATAGACTGCTGTTTCGGCCTTGTTAGGCCTCACCAGCATGGCACAGCCAGCAGATGATCTCTGGATTCCCACATGATTAATATCATGGCTGCTGGCTTTTGGGCCCAATTTTTCTATATTTTTTGGTAGCAATGTGGAGGCACAGTAGTGTAGTGGTTAGCGTGTCGGACATCCGAGCAGGAGGTTTGGAGTTCAAGCCCTGGTGCTGGCACTGTGTTGTTTCCTTAGACAAGAAACTTTACTCCACACGGTCTCTCTCTACCCAGGTGTATAAATGGGTACCGACGATACAATGCTGGGGGTGACCCTGCGATGGACTAGCAACCCATCCAGGGGGGAGTAATGATACTATCGAAACCGGGATAAGCTCCGGCCGTGTGGGCCTTAAGGGCTCGTGTGCGCCTTTGCCTTTGGTAGCAATAGGGTGTTATCTCTTCTACCACTGTTCCCTCAGTGCGTGTATGTGTGGCCTTGACATGCCCTTACTACACTCTTGGACTTTACCGAGACGAAGTCGAGGGAAACATTGAGATTCTCGGAAAACAAAATTCACTTTTCCTTCCTGGTCCAGTCATTAAGTGTTAAGTAACGTTCTTGTAACTGAAACGCGCAAATATGCAAAAAGCCCCGGTTAATTCGCCATAAAATTCATAGCGCATGTTCGATTATGCATCAGCCAACTTCAGCTGCGCCCATTGCCCCCCGGGAATTGACATGTTTTTCTTGATGGAGACGGTAGACCCAACAAATGGGACGAAAAAGGGAGGAAAATTGTCCGCCCCCAGGATCACCTGCAATCAACGCAGCTGCTGTTTTTCTTTAGTACTTTAATGGTCAAGGTTTCGTTTTCGTGCGTCTGTCTCTCCCGTCGTTTGATTGTTGTGTATTTGGCACCATCCGAAGTTTATAATAATAGAAGACATCAGAGGCAAAACCCCGACATGATTCTCGTAGCTTACTATCTTTTTAAAATGTTCATTAGTAAAAATGAATTGATGCGAGTAACGCAGAATTGTTTTCTGGCACTTTAACGCGTTTATAGCTCGCCTTTTAAACTTGCAAAGTAAAAACGGCTATGAAGCAGAACCGTTTCGAATGCGTCCTGATGCGAAATACCACTGTTAGCCTCTATTCAGGTACATGGCTCATGATCTCGCTATAAAATTTCTGTCTTGTTAACCGGATATAAAATCAATGGAGAAGTGCATATTGCATATTGAGAAAATGTTCCTTTAAAAACTTCCACAAGTTTCTCTAGTCCTTCTTTAACTAGTGAGTGGTCACTTGCGATTCAGTGCGTATGTGACCGCCAGAGCAAGTTATGACTGAACGGGTCAAGTGTAAAACTCTAATACGGTTTCAACGGCAAATTTACAGCAAAAATTAAAAGTTCTCAGCTTTAAGGTTGATTTTAGTCTAGGTTCAGCGTACTTCACACTTTCAATTCTACCAAACGTTGCGCTGGATAGTAGAAACGGACCTACCTTGAAAGTTTTGGTAGTCGAACGTCAGCCACTTTACCAAGAAGTTAAACAAGTTTGAATGGAGCAGAAATTTCCAACAGTTCGTTCAGTACCTCATGAAAATGACCTCTGTTTTTGTTTTTGGAAATTGTAAAATACTTTTCATTCATCGACAATGGAAAGTTTATCACGGTTTTTAACCATGTTCTTGAACCAACAGCTCTTGCCAAAGCAAAGTTTCGACGACACACTGTATATCACACTTAAAACACCACGGTCTACATCTAGTAAAGTGCCGTTTTTAAGGAAATAAACCCAGACTGAGAGCATTTCATCGTTTACGTGGTTGTCATCCAGATGTTCTGCTTTGAAACTGAATTAAACTCGATATACTTCAACCCGATGCAGATAATGAATAAAAGAACGTTTTAGTAGGTAGCTTAGACTCATCCTTAATTAGTATCTCGATTGTTTAAAAGGTCCAACCTTTCTTGCTGTCTAATGTTTGATCCACATATGCTGTTTTTTTTAATGCTGAATTTGACGATTTTCATGCAATTAAGCGACCTAATCACTTTGTGAAAGAAAAGCGAAGCCTTAATTTTATGTTAATTACGGCAGAAGTTTTGAGGCTCCACGGACGGTTCATGATATGATTTTAGATTAATGCATCATAAAATATTTACTACCACCGAATTATAAATTCCTCTGTTAATGCCGATTTTCAGCTTTTCTTTTGTTGGGTTTTAGACAAGTTTGGCGGTAACGTGTCTACTTCAGTTTTCTCCGCAATAACACTGAAAAAATATCAGTCATGAAAGAATACAGATACAATAAAGCGAATGAGACAAAAATATATTAATAGCTTATAGTTGCTGCAACCGTTAATTAACGTTTAGTTTTAAATTCTAGATATATAGATGAAGCTTTTAGCCAAACACATCTCACAAAGCTCAAACATTTCCAGTGGCGGATCCAGGGGGAGGGTCCGGGGGATCCGGACCCCCCTATCAGACCTGACGCTTGTTTAAGACTAAAATTCTTACATCGACTGGACCGTATATCACTTTTTAACTGGCTGATGTTTTACATGGACTTAAATATTTAAATCTGAGTGGCCAAGTGGTATCTAATCTGACCATCTTGCAAGGCACGCGCCAGTTGGAGTATTTGATCCTAAATGATTGCATTGCATTGAAGGACATATCCCCGGTTTCTTTTTGTAAACATTTAACCTTCCTTTCGCTTAACAGGGTAGTTATTCACGAAAGTGAGCTCTTGCAGTCTGTACTGCCGCTGTCAAATCTGTTTTTCCTCGGTGTAAAGGGAAACGAGCTATCTTTAGAGTCACTTAAAGAAATGTGCAAAACACTTTGCAAACTTTCTTTTCTCAACTTAGACCTTAATATAGTAAATCGATCAGAATTTTTATCCTTAGCAAGCGAATTTGATATCACTGTCAACAATGCTTAATCAAAGGGTGCAGTACGTTGACTCAGTTTTTCTCAATCATTGGTGATGAGGTGACAGATAAATACGCAAATCAAGAAATATTAAGTGTTTGCCTTAGGTTTTTAGATCTAAACAACGACGTTTCCCCTCAAATCAAAGAAGTATTTTTCGACTTTGTCAACCTTGACAAAACAACTGATGAGAGCATAGCAAACGCTATTTTGTCAAGTTTGGCCGAGAACAACATCGATGTGGCTTTTGCAAGAGGACAGGCATACGATGGTGCCAGTGCCATCCTCAGAAGCATGTGGTGTGCAAGGAAGAATAAGGAGAATAGCACCGATGGCACTGTACACTCATTGCAACAGTCACGTTTTGAATCTCAGTGTTGCAGCCGCATGCAGGTTAACTTCAGTCAGAAACATGATTGGAACCTTAAATGAAACTTTCCTTTTCTTTCATTTTTCACCTAAAAGACAGCGATTTCTAGAACAAGTTTTAGAGAAGTGTGGTTCTACTTCCAGGAAGAAGTAAAAAGGCTTATGCAAGACCCGATGGGTGGAAAGGCATGAATGTTACGAGACTTTCTACGAACTTTACGAGTACGTTTGCATTAGCTTGGAAACGACAGTTGATCAAGAGTCGCATCCTCTTTGTATATTCCTCGTTATCGTTCACGTGGGACAGGGAGACTAAAACCAAGGCACAAGGTCTTCTGGCAATTTGAAGACATTCGGATTCATCTTCACTTGTTTGATCACAAAGAATAGCCTGGGAACACTCAAACCAATTGCAGCCAAGCTTCAGAAGAAAGACCAAGATGCCTTTCAAGCGTATTATATGATTGACGACACCATTAAAGCAGTTGCCAGGGCGAGGTCAAACATACAAGAGGAATGTCATGAATGGTTTGAAGACGCTTCTCGACTGGCTGACAAGATTGAGGCTACAGTCTCAGTGCCAAGAATCACTGGGAGGCAGGAACATAGGAACAATGCTCCTAGCGTAAACCCGGAATCACATTATCGCGTCAACGTTGCCATACCTCTTATAGATTATTTATTAGAAGAAATGAGTTCAAGATTCAGCGAAGACAATAGGGCTGGAGCCGAAATTTTTGCCTTGGTTCCATCTGCCATGGTGAAGCATGACAGTCTTCATAATTTAGCAGAAAAGCTGCAATTTTGGCAACAGGACGTGCCAACACCGTCCTCTCTTGTTTCTGAGTTAAAGGAATGGCAATACTTCTGGAAACAGTACACGCCCACTATACAGCTACCGGGAAATCTTATCGAGTGTGTAAAATATGCTGACGAGGATATGTATCCTAACATACGAGTTTTGCTTATAATTGGTTGTACCCTTCCTGTTAGTTCTGCCGAAGCTGAGCGTTCATTCTCTGGCTTGCGACGAATCAAGTCATATCTCAGAAACAGGATGTCTGATGAGCGGTTGTCAGGACTTGCACTCATGCACTTACATCATGACCTTGACATTGATGTTGACGAAATCTCTACAATCTTTGTAACCAAGCACAAGAGGAGGATGTTTCAAGGGTGTATCCTGTACGAGTAGAACTCAAGTACACGGTAAGAGGCCAAGGAATTAAAACGTGCAACCACGATTGGCGGTAGGGGGTGTGGGGGAGAAGTAATTTGCCACAAAAAAAAATCAACAGTCCTTTTTGAACCAAAGTTTGGACCCCCCCAGTCAAAAATTCCTGGATCCGCCCCTGATTTCCCTCAAATTTACAAGTCTTTGGTTAGCAGAGTTCAATTATCGTTAGAGCAATTTTTTCCCTCACAAATTTTCTCTGGGAGTTTAATAAAGGAAGAACCAATTGGTTAATGAAGACACTACTATGTTTTTGTGTTTTCTGTTGGAAGTGAATAAATTGCAGAAACAGCTGTTATCTTATTATTTTTCGCTTTCCTTTGGAACATGTCGTCAAGGAGAATAGATTTCCGATTTAAAGTGTTGAACCGTCCAAATCCCACGAAATGGTCTCACTTTTCAAGTAGAGTTAAGATAATGCATTACTTTATTTTTAAGACAACATACATTGAGTTACTTTATAATACAGTCCGATACTACGCGCGATATGATTGGTCCAAACAGCGTCCTTTATCAGAGTTTTAATATAGCTACGTTCTTACGCGCGCTCTAATTGGTCAAAAACCTATGTTTTATCAGAGTATAAAACACAGAAAAAGCGTGTTTTATTGTTTTTCACCACGGCTACCTTTACTCGACAATTCTCTAAGAGATGGCGAAAAACATTTTCTTTGAAGAATTTCATGATGGAGTTCTCTGCGAAGCAGCAGAAAGTTTTGAAGCTGAGAATAATAAAACAAATAAAGAAGAAGAAGCGAAAATAGTCGAGACGTTGGTATTAAATTGCGTCAGTTTGTCGATCTGTGTGTTTTGCTGTTGCTACCCACGGCGTGTAAAATCTATATCATAAAGCGAATAACTGAATAAAGAAGCCCGTCGTGTTTTATCACAGTGTAACTGAATACACGGCTTAGGCTTCTTTATTTGTTAACTAACAAAAAATAAAATTGTCAACCTTAAGTATTCAAATTAACAGGTTGTATGTATATAATATTTTTTGCTATTTGAGGCTGAAGACGTTCTCTATATGTTCTTCAGACTTTGTATCACCTGATCATGACGCTCTAATAAAAAAATAGAGTGTATTTAAAACATATTTGGCAGGTGTAGAAGTTCATGTTAAAACTTATTCCCTAGGTCACTTAACCATCCATTAGCCGTCAACGTATTGCCATTTGTTTCTGGCGTAAATAACCTCCGTGTATTACTTCGCATGTTAGTTTAACGATTTTTTAATGATTGCATTAAGCCAGATAAAGATGGTCGTTTTAACAAACAAAACCGAGGTTTAAGGAAAACAATCGTTATGCCTATGATCGCTTTAAGAGGGTCTTGGACAAAGCACATCACAGGAAATCATTTCTTAAATGGAGGGTGCAAAGTGATCGTTGTTGATGCAGACGAGCCTGTAAAAAGTCAATAAAGAAAATCTATTACCGTTTCATTTCATTTGCTAGAAATTTTTTGTCACAAAAAACCACCCGGTCACTGATTTCGCGTGAAAAATAATTTTGCCTGAAACTCTAATGAGCGAAAGGATTTATCGAGGCTATAACTAAAATAGGTTTGTTTTGATTCAAAGTTATTTTCTTGGCCGTGCTGAGGGAAGTTGAACATTTGTGACCTCTCACGCGAAAACGTACACTAACGCTTTTCCGTTAAATGGGTAAAGCCGTTCGTTAGCCGTTGGGTACCCGTTGGAAGTGTTGATGAAAGCGTTGAAGGCGTTGGAAAAGCCGTTGAAGGCGTTGAGAAAAACCGTTGAAAGCGTTGAGAAAAGCCGTTGGGAAATTTCTCTCAAAACGTTGGAAAAGGCCGTTTGGCTTTTTTTCCTTACCCGTTGAAAGTGTTGAGAAAAGCCGTTGAGAAAATTCGTCCGAGCCGTTAGAAGGATTCCAAGCCGCGCCGGCCGAAAGCTCACCAAAAAATACTGTTCGAATTAGGATTCTGCATGCAAATGGTCAAGTGTGGCCTCACAAGCAAAAATATTACAACGGCAAAACGCACGGAACGGTTGAAGAAAATTAATTTTTGAAAGGCTATCAGTAAATGGCTGAACGGCTGAATAAAATTTATGAATGGTTAGCAGTGAGCAGTGAACGGCTGAACGGTACAAGTAACTCTCAAACGGCGTCAGTTTATGCGTAAACGGCTAAGCAAAAGAATGAATAATTCGAATGAAACAACAGTTGGCAGGATTTTTCAACCGCTCATTCGTCACGCTCGTGTCTAAGGGCCTGTTTACAAGCAGGTAGGGTAACCCTAGTGCTAGGGGTACCCTAGCAGGCGGGTGAAAGATAGCCCGGGTTTATAAGCAAAATTTTACTGGTAGGGTTACCCTACCACCCGGGACAACTTAAGAGGCTGTCCGCGTAAGAACGGAGAAGGCAATTTTCGGACCTTTTCCGATTTGGCTGATTTTTTCAGTGAAAGTCAGCCATTATGTCCCATGTACAAATATCACATTTGTTTGGATCAATTCGATTTATTTCATTTTTTGCGAGGCGGTTTCTGAGACAACCTCAGTGTTGCCAGATTTGCCTTCCGACACTCTCAGATTTAGCCCTATACTTAGGGAGCTGCCAAACTAGAACTTTTTCACGAAACAAGCTGAATTTTTCACATATTCAAGTTTAATCTCTCCTTAATACTTGACATGTAATACAGAAAAACTTGGAACAAGTTTGACCGAACAAAAAGGCTTTGAAAATAACCTCTGTCACAATACAAAATAAGCGAAACATGACATACCTTTAGTTGAGTAGTATTTTCTCCAATGTGGCACCAAAGTTAAGGAAACTGAATCATGACACGAAAGTACTAGGGCCAGACTAGTGATTTACAGAATAAAATCTGTGGGCACTATACGCCCTGCGTTGTAGAAAATTGCGCTAAATTCCCAAATCTGCGCCATTTTGCTGTACGCTTACATTTCGGCGGTACGACCGATAGACCAATTGTCTAACTAAAAACGCTTTGAACCTTAAGTTAACATCAACAGTCCGCCTCATTAGTTGCAAATAAACATTTTTGGTTGTTTTTGCCGTTGTTTACAACAGATGCAAATGTCCGTAACAGTGCTATGAAACCAAGGACTGATATCCGATCCGCGTCACAAATATGCAAATTGACTGAAAACCCGATGTCTGTTTGTTCCTCATGAAAAAACCTTTTTAGGGTTCATTTCCAGGAAATTGGATTCATTTTTACCTGAAAAAATTGCTTTCAGACAAACACAGGTCTGTGCATCACGACAATTCGGAGAAAAATGAGCTTTTCAAAGTCGTTTTCATGTAATTAAATTACGGCCAAAGAAGCAGTTTTGTACTCCCACTAAAAAGAGGCAGAAGAATTAATATCTCCTTTACTCCAAGAAAAGGTTCTTTATCGAGCACCAAATGGAGTTGTTTTAATATGAGAAAAGACGATTGTTTATTTAAAAGAAAGCAGTATGATTTATTTGAAGACCGCGTTGCGGTAATGTTGTAATGATGCGTTACCAAAAATGAAACAGCTCAAAACCTGGACCAAAACAAGACATATAAACATAAAAAAGAAAACATTAAGCCACTCATGAATGGAAAAACCAACTATGCTTAAGAGAAATCAGCATAACTACCGATTTATTTGAAGACCGAGTTGCGGCAATGTTGTAATTGAGTTGGAATGCAAAATGAAATTGACAGGATTGAGCAGAAAAACAAAATGCAGTGCATTGGGCAAAAAGGAAAAATTTTTCAAAGAACGTTCACGTAGAGTCTGAAAGCAATTTTTTCAGGTAAAAAGGAATCCAATTTCCTGGAAATGAACCCTAAAAAGGTTTTTTCATGAGGAACAAACAGACATCGGGTTTTCAATCAATTTGCATATTTGTGACGCGGATCGGATATCAGTCCTTGGTTTCATAGCACTGTTACGGACATTTGCATCTGTTGTAAACAACGGCAAAAACAACCAAAAATGTTTATTTGCAACTAATGAGGCGGACTGTTGATGTTAACTTAAGGTTCAAAGCGTTTTTAGTTAGACAATTGGTCTATCGGTCGTACCGCCGAAATGTAAGCGTACAGCAAAATGGCGCAGATTTGGGAATTTAGCGCAATTTCCTACAACGCAGGGCGTAGAGTGCCCGCAGATTTTATTCTGTAAATCACTAGTCTGGCCCTAGTACTTTCGTGTCATGATTCAGTTTACCTTAACTTTGGTGCCACATTGGAGAAAATACTACTCAACTAAAGGTATGTCATGTTTCGCTTATTTTGTATTGTGACAGAGGTTATTTTCAAAGCCTTTTTGTTCGGTCAAACTTGTTCCAAGTTTTTCTGTATTACATGTCAAGTATTAAGGAGAGATTAAACTTGAATATGTGAAAAATTCAGCTTGTTTCGTGAAAAAGTTCTAGTTTGGCAGCTCCCTAAGTATAGGGCTAAATCTGAGAGTGTCGGAAGGCAAATCTGGCAACACTGAGGTTGTCTCTGAAACCGCCTCGCAAAAAGTGAAATAAATCGAATTGATCCAAACAAATGTGATATTTGTACATGGGACATAATGGCTGACTTTCACTGAAAAAATCAGCCAAATCGGAAAAGGTCCGAAAATTGCCTTCTCCGTTCTTACGCGGACAGCCTCTTAATATGCTTGGTAACCGCACGCATTGCAAACAAAATGGCCGACAAGGGAAGGATTTTGGCAGTTTCTTCGATTCTGCTGTCGTTGCTGCCAGTTATAGCTGCTTTACACTGCCATGGAGTTTTGCTGTGTTACATTCTCATTTCTAGAAAGTGAGAGCAAGTTGCCATGTTAAACGCGGCTATGGAATACAATAAAGAACTCGCTCGATTGCGACATTTGAAAAGGAGAATTATTCGACGAAGACGATTTCAAAGAAAACCAGGCCGTACGGATCAATGGTGGAGAAACTTATTTGAGGGCAGGATGGAGGAAAGCGAATGGAAGAAAAATTTCAGAATGGATCGGAATGTTTTCATGATCCTCGCTAATGAAGTGAGGCCTTTTCTTGAGCCTAGTCGTGGTCCACGCGGAGACGATGTATTGTCAGTGGAAAAACAATTGGCTATGACTTTATACTATCTCAAGGATCAGGGGTTTATTCTTACGACTGCCAGTGCTTTTGGAGTTGCCCTTTGTACAGTGTCCGTTATTGTTCGTAAAGTTTGTCATGTCTCCCATCCCCCACCCTGACCCACCATTGAGGCATTAGTGTTTTCACGGTTTTCAGAATCACAATCATTTTGTTACAGTGCGCTTGACCTGGCAATTAGATATTTAGTTAAACGTTCATTTTACTCTGCATCCGGCTGAGTATTTTCTTGCACTAGCTTTAGCGTATGAAAAGAGGAATTACTGTGCTTTCATGATTATTAGTACCAGAAGTCCACCAATAGGAGCTTTCCTCTCCTTTATAGCCTCGATCGGGCGTTTTATCTTTAGAAACGCTTTTCGCACGAAATGATGGTGTGTTCGCCGAAACTCGCACATGCTGGTAAAAGCAATATAGCTGTCAAGCAAGCAGTGCACAATAAAGACCTCTCCTCCATATTTCATTTTCTCGTAGTTGCATTTGTACGGGCTATTGCTCAGTTCAATCAGACAACTTCATTCTCTGTTCTTTCCGCTTCTGAGCCACGGCGCGTTTTCTCATTTGAAATTTGGTCGAAAGGAAATACATTTTCAAGTGTCAGTTACAAATAAATAGTTGAGTTCGTAACGAAAGTACGATTGTCTATTCTGGCGGACTGAACCAAGTTTTATTTATTTAACATTGGAAATTGAAATATGATTAAAATGATAGAGATTCTTGTTTTTCTAAGTAATACGATTTTTTCTCTGCTGAATGTCATATAAAGAGTAAAACAATCAAGCATTCATATTCGATTGTTGAAAACCAAATAATCAATTATTTGCATGAATGAAGACCAAAAAGTGTAATTTAAAAGTGCAGTAAAATATTAGAATTCTGCTAGCGCTGGGCTCAAACATGGGCTCCTGGCTCGAATTAGAACTGTTCTTTCGTTTCTTCTCCAGGAATGGCAAGGAGAGAAACGAACTTTAACTGCAAAATTAATTGTTCAGTTTGGCTAGGTTTGTGGCAGTGTTTTGCAAAAATCATCGAACGGACTACGGGCTGGTCTTCTGCGAACATGTCATTGATATCTTTGTGTTAGCTGGTAAATGAACACATTTGTTTTGGCACAACTTCGCCGAAACGGCATAGACCAAAAACTGATGAGAAGTCGACGTCGTGGTTTAAGAGTCTCTTAAGGCCTAATTTTTGATCGCATGTATCATGCCCTTTTGGGAAAGGAAATGAAAACTGGTTATTGTCGTATCTTAAAGGACATTCTTTATTTTGTTGTGACCATTTTAAATCTGCATGTCATATTTTGATCTGTAAGGATGCCGGAAACACAATCTGACTGTTTCCGTTGTTGGAGTTTTCTTCTACGTTTAAATTCCTAAAATTACAGCAAGATCCACCTTGGTTTGCTTTAGGGTGCAAAAACAACATCACGAAGGCACCTACTCTCTATTGCTGACTTTTAAAACAATATCACTGATACCATAATTCTGCTCCTGATACATATTGAAGTCATTCACAATACTTTACTCCAAACCCTCACTAGGTGAGAGGATGCATCGCAGTGAGATCCCCACTTTACCGGAGTAAATCATCTTTTGCGCGATCAAGTGGCTTCCTTCATAAAGACTTTGGTTCCGGGTCAGTTTTTTCCGTTCAAATATTACACAAACGTTTTGAACCAATCGAAAAGGACTCCGGCTAATTGCATAAGATTTAGCCGGAATCACTTGTCTGGAAATGGAGACATCTGGCTCCAAATTACACTGTGATCAATAGTGTCCGAAACGAAAGGTACGAAGATACAAGCTAACGAGATTCACAAACTATTCTCTTCAGACAGACGGTTTCATCTTAAGAGGCTTAGCACCTAGAAGGCGGGTAAAAATGCGGGAACATATGCCCTCGAACTTAACATTATCATCAACATGGTAATCTAAATCCCATGCAAAAGTACTTAGTACTTTTTTTCCATTAGCGTAGCATTTCCAAGGATAACCGTTATCGTCTTTTTGAGCAACCCCTCGTAATTGCTTTTTAGTAGTTTTCTTACTTAGCACTGAGTTCAACATGCTGTTACCCTTATTCAAGTCTTCCTTGCGACCTTCGCATCCGAAGAATATAAAAAGGCTACAACGCTATTGTTATTATTATCAAAAAGGGGAAATAGGTCGTGCAGTTGCTTATATCATTTTAATACGCATTATCTTCGAACCCTTTCACAATCTCTTTGTGCTTGTTGTTTCGTTCACCGCAAATATTGGAGTTCCGGCGCCAGCACATCAAGTCAACCTCCTCGGGGCCCCGAATCAATGTAATATACTTAAAAAGAGAATTTCCCGCGTTGATTAGAACAGAAAAAATTAAATCTTTCATAGCATGGTCTCAAGCTTGTGAAAGCAAGCATTTTAAATCGTTTTTCAAACAAGGAAATGAACAGCCCTTTCTAACTATCCGCGCAGTACTTCAGATACCTTTCCTTTTCTAAAGCGCTATTTTCTTGCGGTAAAAGCACTTTGTTCTCAGCAGTGACCATCCTTTTAATTGAAACACCAGAAATCATGCCTTGAGGGAATTCAGTGTTAAACCTCCTGGTGATCCTGGGTTTCGAGATTCGAATAGAGAAGCGGGCAACTCAGGATTATATTCGTTAGTTGAAACTGAAAAAAAAATGCTCGAGTGCTTACGGAATATTGCGTTTTTATCGATGAATCTGATTTAAGGAAAGAGCTTTACTAGTAGGGTGCCGTTCCATGTGAGCGTTTTTCTATTAACTTCCTACGCTGCAAAACCAAATATATATTGAAATAAAGTAAACTCAGCGGCAGTCTAGCAAGTAACAAAATTGAAAAACGTTCAGGCTGTTCAAATAATCCATCTGGAAAGTATTTTAAATCCGGCAGTTCCTCTTGAAAGCACAATTCAAATTCGTTTCAAGAAAACGTAAGGTTTTATGTTTTTGAATGAAATTAAAACTGAAAACGTTGGAATCGAATAGATTTATTCGTTGCTTCGTTGACGGTCAGGTGTCATTGCTCTGTTGAGCAATTTTTTTTGTTTTTGTGCTTTTTCATTATGCGTGCTCTTCAAAACCTTTTAACTTCTCGTGTAAGTATACTAAAGAGTAGAAGATTTACCTTACTTTTGCTTGAAGCTAGTTGCAGGCGCTCGACACTGGCGCCATTTTTAAGAGATGCACTCACCTGAAAAACTGACTGAGAAAATGGAACGATCGAGTTCTTATAATTCGAGCGCGCAGTTTTCGTTAATGCTTCGAGTTGATACGTGTTCCTTTTAACCTCAAAGACGATATGAACTGTGAAACTCCACTAAGGACGGGAATTTGAAGTCAGATTGATATTAGTTTTCACGAACCAATTAAAATGCGCCTGATATAGATATCAAAGTCAAGAGCGGAACTGTGAAGCCTTTCATTTGAGCAAGTTGACGCAATTTCACCCAGCACCTAGGTTACAAATAATATACTTGTCCAGGCATTTTTTTCATTATCAGAACATTGTTTACACTTAAAAAAAACAATGCGTTTCAGGGATAAAGAAAAAATTATTTGGAAATACAAAGGAGGGATTTAAGGCACTCCATTTTTGAACAAATATTAGTTTGAATAAAAGGCATAAAGCTGAACACATTTGCACTTATTTGGAATAAATGGATTGTTATAACACTGATGCTCATTTACATGAAGATAAGGCTTCGGGTTCGCTGCAGATCAGTCATACACTTTTTATTAAACATATTTCTTGCAACCCTTATAACTCGACTTCTTAATGGCGGCATACTTTCTCTCGATCAAGAAAGAGGGTTCAAAAGTCAACATCGCCGGAAACAAAATATTTGACAATAAAAGGGCTCCATTAGTGGAAACTCGTCAATGGAAGGAAAAGTGGAGATTATTTGAAACTCTAAGGAAATTCAATGACAACATTTATTGGCTAAGAAATCAATCTCTGAAATTATTCTTTTAAACGTACCGGTTTTAACGTGTAGTAAAAGAGACTCTGAGACAAAACAAAGACAATATTCGCACCAAGAACATGCTCTCTAAAAGTTTATTGTGTAAGCAAAATTCTCATTGCTTATTTTTGCGGTATATTCTGTCATTTTCATCTACTTTACTGGGTAAATTTTGGTGCAGGATCAATTGGATGTCGCTTGAAGATTGTTTGAGATTTGGATGGTGTGAATGGAAAACAAAAAAAAAGCGGCAATAGTTTTAATAGACAACTAGTTTTAAATCAAGTCTATTGATTTCTTCTTAAGATGTTTTGTTTTCTTTTGCTTTCTCAGTTTTGAAACGTCATCTTAGAGTGAAAGAGAATATCAGCCTTAAAAAAACTGCAACAATCCAAGAGTTTGCATGGATCCGAGTTTATGTCGAAGAGAATGTTGGGTTTCGGGCAAATCTATTCGACAAATCACGTTACATGAAGTCGTCAAAATGTTACGCATTTTTCGTTAATTTTCCTTCTTACTCACTTGTACAAAATATCAAATAGAAGAAAAATAAACTCTTGGAATTCTGATTGGTTCATAGGACTGCTTGCTTGATTGTCATTGGGCAGAGCAGGATGATTAGCTCTGTCAATCGTCGTTTTACGGATTCGTTTTTTATGGAGCGTTATTAGGGTCAAATTTAGAAAACAAATTATGTTATGGTGTTTGATATTTCATTCGGCCGAACTACAGAATTATGTTCCAGCGTTGCATGGAATTATGTTCGGCTCTTTTAACTTCAACAAAAAATGCTATTAATTATGTTCGGCTCTTTTAGAATTGAGTTTAGTCCAATTTTGTTCGGCTCCTCCGAATTATGTTCGGAACGCGGCTTCTCGAATTATGTTCGGCAGGTAGACTGGTAGCCTCGCGATAAGAAATTCACGAGGAGTCCCGGGGCGAGAAACATTTCCCGCGCTCTCTATAATTAATTCTAATTATTACCAGTGTTCGTGTACTGTTCTGTCAAACATGGCGGACGAGTCGATTTCTGACATGTAACTCATATCATAGGTTTTCATTTCATCCTGGATATAAAAATACACTTTAAGCCAACTGAAACCTTTCAATACACTCATTTTTCCTCTAGCCACCCATCGGGTGTCGAAAAGGGATTCGTGAAAGGCGAAGCTCTAAGACTTTTACGAACTAAGTCTTCAAGAACAACATTTGAAGAGAACATTTACAAATTCAAATCACGTCTCCTTGCTAGAGGTTATCCAAAACATCTGATCGAGACACTCCTTTCAGATGTCAAATTCACAGAAAGGGAATCGGCGCTACGATAGAGAAATGAAAGCCAAAAAGAACTCCTGCCCTTTGTAACACAATATCAACCATCAGTGCCCAACCTCAGAAATGTTTTAATGGAGAAATGGCACTTGATACAAAATCAGCCTTCTCTACGGCAAATTTTCAAAGAGCCACCACTAATATCGTATAAAAGAGGAAAATCCCTAAAAGACATACTCGTAAGAGCAAAACTCTAAAGGGGTCACATATTACATGGTACAAAAGTTTCCATTGTTAGAAGTCGTGCAGGCCTGTCACTCCTTGCTATTTCCTACTGCCTCGAAGATGACAAAGGAGTACTGGTTTGAACACTGTAGGGGGCAAACAGTTTGCGGAAATTTTGCACAATACCACTTGCTCCAACTTGGCCATGTGCTTGACGAATCTGTTCAGCTGCCGGTTGATCTAGTTCGCTATCACCCTCACTGAGAAGCGAGGTAACTTCCCGTAGAAGTTTAATTGCTTTAGCACTTTTGCATTCGTTTGGATTTTCTTTGTTTTCGTCGTGATCGCCTCTTCCACGTTTGTTGTCCGCCATGCTTGACAGAACAGTACACGAACACTGGTAATAATTAGAATTAATTATAGAGAGCGCGGGAAATGTTTCTCGCCCCGGGACTCTTCGTGAATTTCTTATCGCGAGGCTACCAGTCTACCTGCCGAACATAATTCGAGAAGCCGCGTTCCGAACATAATTCGGAGGAGCCGAACAAAATTGGACTAAACTCAATTCTAAAAGAGCCGAACATAATTAATAGCATTTTTTGTTGAAGTTAAAAGAGCCGAATATAATTCTATGCAACGCTGGAACATAATTCTGTAGTTCGGCCGAATGAAATATCAAACACCATAACATAATTTGTTTTCTAAATTTGACCCTAATAACGCTCCATAGTTTTTATGACAGTCAGTTTCGATAATTCCCTGAGAAGAATCATTGTGATGCCCTGAACTCTGTTGTTGAAAACATAACTGTAAGCTAAACAGATACAAAGTCGGTTAATTTCAACTAGCAATAAACCCCATTTAGCTTTTTCACTTCATTGCTTTTTTCAAAATATAAAGCAAGAAGAATTTTTTCTTTCAAGGAAAAACTGCATTTCTTTTCTTTCCCAATAATAACAGAACTATCAAGTTGATAAAGTAATTTGTACTACCGTAAGGTAAAAGAGAGGTGCTGACGTTTAGAGCATTAGCCCTTCATTCGCTCCAACGAAGGACTAACGCTCGAAACGTCAGCACCTCTCTTATTTAAAAAAGAATTCGCTTTGAAAACTGATTTATAAAGGTTGAAGTCTCGAGTGTCGAGTGAGTGCTTTCTATGTTGGTTTGTATCGACAATACAAAAAAAAGCTAGTTTCTTGAAGAACTCGGTATGATTTTTCCTACTGGGGCTAAGAACCCAGTTATTGTTTTTACTTCTCATCACATCATCATTGTTACTATTTCTACCACTACTACTACTACTACTACTACTACTACTACTACTACTACTACTACTACTACTACTACTACTACAGTGAAACCCCGTTAATACGGACACCAAGGGGACTTGCCAAAATTTCCGTATTAACCGGCGTATTTTCAACTGGCGATTTTAATTGCTGTTTCATGTCTAATTCACGCAATAATTCGGACTGTAATCAATTGAAGTCCCTGTTTAGATATTCAGATCTCAAACAACTTATTGCCCAACCAACCAGAATTACCAAGGACACAATTTCACTGATCGACCTACTTGCCACAAGTTGAGCGACCATGAATTAATTTATTGCGTTCGTAAGCTAATCTGGCAGAAAGCGCCGTCACAAATAAAAACATTCAGGAACTATGCAACTTACAACACTGGTGATTTTTGCAAGGACCTTGAAAGTGTCCAATGGAATTTTGTTGTTAGTCCCGATAGACATGTGGCTGCGGTCGATCAGCTCTGGAATGCTTTTAAGAGTTCCTTTGTTTTTGTGGCCGACCGTCACGCACCCATCATCCAGAGGCGTGTACGTGGTATTGATAACTGTCCCTGGCTGAATAAAGAGATCAAATTAGTTATATGCGCCAGCGCGATTATTTTCACTCCAAAGCGCGTAAAACAAATCTCTCCGAGGACTGGGCGAGCTATCGCTGCTTGAGAAACAGGGTGTCAAACGCTACAAAAAAGGCCAAAGCGGCCTATAATAGACGCCTAATTGATAAGAGTGGAAATGACCATAAAGCTTTTTGGAAAACGATGACGAAAATCTTGCCTGGCGAAAAAAGGGCCGCTTCTTCGAACATTCGCATTGATGGATCACTGTCTTCAGACAAGAGTCTGATTGCCGGTTCGTTCAACAAATTCTTCACGTCCGCCGTAACTCGGCTGCTTGAATCTGCGCGGTCTTCCTGTGTTTCCGTCACTAATACCATGCAATTATCGACTCGCCAATATCCCAATTTCAAGTTCGAGGAAGTCTCAGAAGCTTTTGTGAAATGTCTTTTGCGTAACTTAAAACGCACTAAGGCAGTTGGCTTGGACGATATCCCTGGCCGCTTATTGGTGGATTCTGCGGAAGTTGTAGCTAAACCTATCTGCGCTATTATAAATTTGTCTTTGAAGTCTGGTGTCGTTCCCACCGAGTGGAAAGCCGCGCGGGTCATACCTCTATTCAAAAAAGGAATGAGAGAAGACATGGACAACTACCGTCCAATCTCTATCCTGCCGGCAGTCTCTAAAGTCCTTGAACGAGCTGTTCATCACCAGCTATATGCCTATCTTCAGCGCCACAAAATTCTCAGCCCCTTTCAGTGCGGTTTTCGCAAGTCCCACCCGCGTGCCTCAGGGGTCCATCCTCGGGCCGTTACTGTTCATCCTTCATCTGAACGATCTTCCCGATGTTGTGGTAGAGTGTAGCATCCTCATGTACGCCGATGACAATGTTCTGTTTTTCTCTGCGCCGCAAGCGTCTACCATCCAAGAGACTTTAAACAGGGAGCTAGGACACATCGAGAGTTGGCTCCGATTGAATAGCTTATTCATCAATGTAATCAAAACAGAGGCAATGTTATTAGGAACATCTCAGAGGCTTGCTAGAGTAGACAATTTCTCCATCATTGTTAATGGTTCCATAATTAAGCGCGTATCCGAGTTCAAATACTTGGGCATAATTTTTGATGAACACCTTAACTGGAACAGTCATGTTAAATCTATTGTTTCTAAGGCCGGAAAACGCGTTGGCCTTTTGGGTCGCTTGCGCCGATATCTTACCGCACACAGTGCTAATACAATTTACATTTCCATGATAAGACCTATTATAGAATATTGTGTAGGTGTCTGGGCTTGCTGCGGTGAAGTAAATAGCGGATATCTTGAAGCCCTGCAGAAGCGCGCCGCTAGGGTGGTTGTTAAGACAGGTAGCAGTAGTGATGCGATGGCGTCAGTAATGTGGCCGAC
>OX453272.1:3915672-3920672 GCA_949710005.1 Ricordea florida | reverse complement strand
ATATTACATCTTTTATGGTGGTGTATGTCATAATATTGGGAAAGATATTGTATCTGTAGCATTACTAAGTGCTGAATACAGTTTTCCCCTGAATAAGGATTAAATCAAAGGTGGCAATGATTAAACAGCTCTAAAAAAATACCATTTCTTCTTTGAGACCTGGAATCTGATATAAAACATCGGAGAGATACTTAACCATTTTATTTATTGCCTTTTGTAGTTCTAAGGCGCAAACCCACAGCAGTTATATTCACTACTTTTAACCGACGTAGCATAAACTTTTTTTGAGATGCCCCCCTCTCGAAAGCCGTTTTTCACATGCGCCCCCCCCCCCCCCCTTCCTCGTAAAAAATGAACGGTCCCTGAAGAGCAAGTTTCAAGTGGTCAGCATGCGGTTTAGGGAGGAGAACATTTGCTTATCTCCGCTTCCATGACCTAAAAGAACAACCAAAGGAAAAAAGTCAGTTAGAAATATGGGTTATATTGACCACGCTTGTACGGTTAACATGGCTGCATATTGACCCAGTTATTTTTTGCGAAGCCAATATGCAGCCATATTGACCGAACAAGCTTGGTCGATAAGGGATTTATTATACGGCTATTTTGCTTAGTTTTGTATCGCGGGACGAAAAGAGAAACCCCGAGGGGCCATCTTGCCCACTCGGGTAGCAATCTGAACACAGGATTTGCATCATCTTGCCTCCTTGCGGATCCAGCCATACAATATGAACTCGTTATTTACCGGGCCGGAGGCCGTATGGGAAAAAACTGTGCCTGAAATATTGAGTACTGCCCTAGGCCTTGTTCTCAAGACCGTGAAGGGCACCGTTTTTTCCCATATGGAACGACCTAGATTTTGGATGTCTTCTTTCTAAAGTGGGAAAAGAGAGCCGTAATCGCTCCAGCGGGGAAAAACTCCGGCCCGTGGGCCGAATCGTAAAAAGCTGGACCAGTCACGCGCGCGTATTTAGTCAATCAAATTCGAGGATTTAGGATTCTGGCCGGCTCAGATGCTTGAGAAAAAAAAAATATATATATATATACGGTGTACCCCAGCTCACGGATGTAACTGTCGCAAAAAAACTACCTGCCCCTTGGAAAACAACTGTCTCATTCCCAGCATCGTGTACAACGCTAAAGTTACAACAACCGAAGACCCCATAGGAAAGAACTACATCGGACTAACGGAAGGACCCTTCAAGCAACGCTACACCCAACATACGCTATCTTTTCGGAACCGACACTACGCCAACAGCACGGAACTTTCAAAATTTATCTGGCATCTCAAGGACAGTGACAGAGAATTCGAAATCAAATGGTCGATCCTAACCTCCGCCGCCACCTACAGTAGTTGATCCTATGTACTGTAAACGACATTTCTTGCAGGAAACTAAATAGATCACGGGTTAGGTTTCGTAACCACAAGTCTGCTATGCTCACAAACAAAACCACTTGTGAAGTAGCAGTACATTTCAATAAAATTCCACACTCCTTGGATGATTTTGAATTCCAATGCATTGATCAGGTGCAGGCCCCTAATGACTCAGACGAGATCGATAGGTTTTTAATTACGAAAGAGGCTTATTGGAGTGCTCAACTGTTCTCTATGGCTCCCCATGGCTTAAATAAAAGAAAAGAATTTCACTCCAAAAACAGAATTTGTTATAATTAACTTTCTCTTGTGCAAATATGCGTTCGCGCCATAAGGGGTGTTAGGTTTTTGGGTGTTAGGTATGCTCAAAGGCCCTGCCTGGGATCTTATCACAGCTTATTGTTTAAGGGCCCCTCCAGGGATTTTGTTGTTTATCCAAAGGCCTCGATTTGGGATTTTGTTATTAACCTTGTCCAGTGTAAACGTAGGTTTCTTCTGCCTATCTTTGCAAACTAGTTTTCCCGTTATATTTACCGCATTGCAAGAGTCCGTTTTATCCATTTTAACTCTTTTAGTTTTTAGGTTGAATTTAACCTAGTTCTGCAATTATCACGCTCTATAATGTAATTTATGCACAGTATTGTATTCTTTTCGTTTGGTCTATTAATTATCACCCTGTATGACGCAATTTACAGTACAGCATTGTATTTCTCGTTTTACATTTTTTTCCTGTATTGTATTAATCACGATGTATTAATAGCACAACATTGTATTTTTCATTTCGTTATGTAATCTCCCACACTGTAACCGTATTTAAACTTAGTTTTCGTCCTTTTTCTCTTGTAACTGATGAATTATTATCTATTAAATTTTTAACTTTTTAACTTTTTTACCGTCAGAAGTTGTCCGTCCTTGCTTTATCAAACGTTTTTAAATTCATTTTTGTGGTGAGGCTTGGACTGTGAATCTTCGTTGATCCTCCTGACGCAGTGGCATTCTTTGTTGGCTTGAGGCATTTTATAACCGTTTTTATATATACCCTGATGAGTGGGCAACCACGAAACAGGCTTGTAGGGATAAACCTGTAGTTTGTTTGTGTTTTTTCTCCCGCAACAACTACTTCGCTCTACGTTCACGTATTGAGCACTGTTTTACGATTAATCAACTTTTACACTTTATATATGTATGTATATATACGGTATAGTTAAGTCAAAAAGGAGGCATTGGTTTGCTGTAACTCTGAGTTTCACGCCTTGTGGCGATCGTCAGACAGACTTTTATTACAATGAAGAGATATCTTTGGCCTTTTATACAGTTTGTTTATGCTAATTACGCTAATTACAGTAATTACAGTAAAATGTGTTGATTAGGTGTGATCTGCTTTGAGGTTCATTAGATAAAACTTGTTCTCGTGGCGGCATTTGGAAACTAGTTCTGATCTCTTGTTTAGGAGCGTCGATTTCTCGCCTTTGATTATGAAGAACTTTTCGGCTAAGCATAGATTAGATAGATAGTAGTAATGTATGTATATATATATATATATATAAAGTGTAAAAGTTGATTAATCGTAAAACAGTGCTCAATACGTGAACGTAGAGCGAAGTAGTTGCTGCGGGAGAAAAAACACACAAACAAACTACAGGTTTATCCCTACAAGCCTGTTTCGTGGTTGCCCACTCATCAGGGGATAACATATAATATATATATATATATATATATATATAGTTGTGTAGAAAAGAAGGTTTGCCAACGATGACGCTAGTGAGAAGGATCCCAAAGGATACGCGACGCTTACACTCGGTGGATTTAGTAGGAATGAAAGAGGAACAGCGAACTTCTCACATGAGGTTTAATACTGTAGACGTTTCGCCCATTCGGGCTTCTTCAGTACAGTATGTAAGATTAAAAAGATTACAAATACTTGGAATCTTCCAAGTATTTGTAATCTTTTTAATCTTACATACTGTACTGAAGAAGCCCGAATGGGCGAAACGTCTACAGTATTAAACCTCATGTGAGAAGTTCGCTGTTCCTCTTTCATTCCTACTATATATATATATATATATATATATATATATATGCACTGCAACTGATGAAGGTCATTGACCGAAACGTCTATTTTTATTAAATTTTTAAACTTTTTTTAGATTTTTTACTGTATATATATATTTTTTTTCGCTCGAAGTTGTCCGTCCTCGTTTTCCACAATTGCCTATATATATATATATATATATATATATATATATATATATATATATATATAAAGTGTAAAAGTTGATTAATCGTAAAACAGTGCTCAATACGTGAACGTAGAGCGAAGTAGTTGTTGCGGGAGAAAAAACACACAAACAAACTACAGGTTTATCCCTACAAGCCTGTTTCGTGGTTGCCCACTCATCAGGGGATATCCACGAAACAGGCTTGTAGGGATAAACCTGTAGTTTGTTTGTGTGTTTTTTCTCCCGCAACAACTATATATATATATATAAAGTGTAAAAGTTGATTAATCGTAAAACAGTGCTCAATACGTGAACGTAGAGCGAAGTAGTTGTTGCGGGAGAAAAAACACAAACAAACTACAGGTTTATCCCTACAAGCCTGTTTCGTGGTTGCCCACTCATCAGGGGATATGGTGGGAATGTCCTTTACCATCGCTTATATACAAAGTAGTTAAATTTACATAATAATAGAGATCGTTAAGTTTCAGGTATTGCGTAAGAGGGTTTTTTTTCTGTGGCGGCAAGAAGACACAAGCTCATTACGTTTGTTTAGCGTGGATAGTTCGGGTCGGCAGATGATTAGGAATTTTTCTTTGAGGCAGAGGTTACATCTTTTGCTTGAGCTGTTATATGGCGAGTGTGAAGACAGGATCCGCCAGGAAATAAAGTGTTCAATGTTGTTGTCTTTAAGGGTCCATATGTGTTTGCTGAGCTCGTGGAGTTTCTGTGTTTAGCGTGGCGGAAAGATGCGGTGTGGTTTCTGTATCTTGTTTTGAAGTCGTTTTCCGTAAGTCCGATGTAGGTTTGGGACGTGTTGTTGTCTTTGCGCGTAACGGTGGCTTGGTAGATTACCGATGGTTGTAGGCAGTTTCCGTTGAGTGGGCAATTGTTCTTTTGTCGGCAGTTGCATGTCTTTCTTTCTTAGTGTTAGCGGCGGCAGCATCGTTGGTTTGTGTAGATGTGGTTAAGATGCGTTTATTATGGTTGTCGATTATTTGTTTAGTGTTGTTCATGCAGCTGTAACTGATCTTGATGGTGTTGCGGTTGAAGATTTTACGGAGCTCGTGGTCTTTTGGAAGTGCTTATCTACTAGAGCGAGGAATTTGTGTCCGATGTTAGTACTTGTGTTCTTGCTGAAAGGGGGGTTGTACCACAGGATGTTACTGCGTTGACGGTTTTTTCGCTTGTTAGGTGTGGTTGGTTCGTAGTGTAGGGTGTAGCTGTATCCGCTTTCGTCGAGTGCTTTCTGGTATGAGGGGGCGGCTTGGTCAAAGGATGCTTTGTCGGATGATAGGGATGATAGTCGTTTGTTGATGCCAGCGGGAATGTTCTTGTAGTGATTGGCGGGTGGTTGCTCTCGCGGTGGACGTACTGCAGTGTCGTATTTGGCTTTGTGAAGGGCTTATAGG
>OX453272.1:3873616-3915472 GCA_949710005.1 Ricordea florida | reverse complement strand
GATAAATCACGCTAATCGAGGAATAAAATTTATCCTTCGGTTAGATTCTGTTCCACAAAGCACGATTAGCACTATCCGAAGGATAAACTAACGGTTAAATTTAATACACCTAGCGAGGTGGATTAACTTACTAACCGCGGAATAAATTTTTTCAAAACAAACAAAATGGCGGATTTATTGTTTGACCTTTTGCCGGTTGCGTGGCAAGAAAAAAAGTTCAGGATGCATGATATTACTTTACTAAACTTTACGGAGGAAGAACTTAGGAATCGCTTTCGGTTTGGCCGTGAGTCCATTGAGTTTCTGGTCGAACTTCTCCGGGAAGACCTTGAACGACAAACCTCGCGAAACCATGCTTTGTCGCCAACTGTTCAAGTGCTTGTGGCGCTACGTTTCTTCGCTTCCGGAAGCTTCCTCCAAGTGATTGGCGATACCGTGGGCCTACCAAAGTCAACCGTTTCTCGCATAATTCGTGACGTGTCTGCAGCACTGATTCAAAAGCGGAACGAGTTTATCGGTTGGCCGACCACCGCCGCTGAAATTCAACGAGCAAAGGAAGGGTTTTTCCGCAAGGGAGGATTCCCAGGAGTAATTGGCTGCGTAGACGGAACCCATATCAGAGTCCAAGGGCCCAGCCAAAATGAGTCAATGGATGCAGGCTTTGAAAACATTGAAGATCAACCAGAACTTACAGCATATTGTGGCCCCGAGGATGGAAAGGCTGTGAGGGACTACATTTGTGACATGTTTTTTTTAAAAATGTTTATTTCATGCTCCAGTTTCAAATGACATTGTTTAGCAAACACAACCTTTGCTATCATCTTGCAATTGTAAAAGTGCTGTGTTACAAAGACTTCAATAATTATTGTGTTTTTGCCTAACCAGAGATACAAATTACTTTGGTGACATGTTGTTTTGTCAATGCTATTATTGTTTTGTTTTGACCTCTAGCTCCTTAATCCAATTCTCATACCATTTTATTGAAAACAATTTGTGAAAATAAAATGCCAAGATAGCTTCAAAGACAGGCAAACAAAACAAGCATGTACATTTATTATGTGATAATGATAATGATAATGATAATGAATTTATATAGCGCACTTTTTCATATGAATATGTTCAAAGGCGCTTTACACTTCTATTGGATGAGATCGGACGTCAGCATGTAAAGGCGCCTCTGGCTGCCGCTATCAATCCATATATGATCTCACCCACCCACTCAACCCATGCATGAATTGTCAGATGCAACCAGACGTAGAGATAGACCACCACACCGGGAACTACGTCCCCTACTCTTTTCGAACAGTGTGTGGGTTCTTTAACGTCCCATAGATCATTAGGAACAAGTGTTGTGAGACGGGTCCTACGGTTTATCGTCCTTATCCGAGAAGACTAGAAAGTCTAACCATTTACAGATGTCATTACAAAGGCAGCACTTTCTCCTCAGTTATTTTTAAGACCCTGAGTGTTGGTCCGGCCGGGGTTTGAACCCGCAACCTCCCGCACGGTAGTCCGGTTCTCTACCAACTGAGCTAACCGGTCGGCGGTTAAAAATGTGGACGCATAAAAAAGTATATTTTGAAGAGAAACTTGTAACACAACACTGTATGCAATTATTGCTGCCTTACGTAAGGTTTAGCTGTCTGTGATCTGCTGTTTGCAAAGTATATGAAGACCTATGAAAAGTAGGGGTTTATAATAGTTTTATTGTTTTGTTACTCTTATGACTTTAACAACAGTGCATGACTTTGCTATATATTACTAAGAAAGTTGAAAGGTTTCAAGGTGCACTAAATTATGTCATGGTGAAGTGACACCACAAAGCACCAGCAAATATTAATGAAATGTTTAATACAGTAACATGTTCACATGACAAATGCATGTGCATAATAAATGCTTCTTTTCTGTTGTGATGAACTGTAGTAACAAGAAGAAGGTCAAAATCAGTCTTTTATTCAATGAAGCTGCTTCTGAATCAGTTATTACATGAAAGCTGCAAACTACAAAATGTGTCAACCAAATGTGACGTGAATTTCACCTGGACATGGTCCATTGGTAGAATGGTCCACTGGTACAAAAGCTAACCTTTTTAATCAGACAACCTGATTAAATTTTTACTTGTTATTTTGTTTCAGAGTGAAGATAAACACTCATCATAAGTTATTCTTTTATGCCAATTTGGAAAAAAATACAGAACTAAACGTTGCACAAGCACCAAATAATATATAAAATACCATTGTCACTTGAACCGTGCTCACAAAACAATATGAGAGGTGATCAAACAAACTCTTCCCTTATTTCGATTTTTGCGCAGAAATAAATAAAGAACAAGCAAATGACAGAGATAAACAGGGTTCTTCTAAGGTAGCAGCTAAGGAATGTAATTAATTTCATCAAATTGACTCTGCAAAAGCTGGACTTGCAGCTCTAATTTTCTTTTTTTCAAAATTAAGTTTTCTTTCTTAAGCGAAAGACATTCGTGCTGAAGCTCCAGCACGTCGTCCTGTCTTTTTTTTCTTGCTTGGCTTAACGCCAACAACCTCCACATAACCATCCTCGTTGTTGGCTACACTACAAACCCAGGCATTCTCACTGGGTGTTGCGGCCTCTGGACCTAAGAGAAGTTATAAAAATACTCACATGTCTAATTTTACAATCTTTGTTTGTAAATGACTTCATAGAAGAACTTATAACTGCTCAATTGCCACTCAGCTCAGTTACGTTCGTACACGTCAAACGAGCAATATGATTTTCGCAGAGAGCACAAAATCTTTGTCAGAGAATGTTCAGCCTCTAAAGTTTTCACACTTATCTTTTTCTCCGAAGCATCCACACTTGCCGTTCCATCAAAACATGCAGAGCTTATATTAAGAGCAACTCAAAATCTTCGCAAGGAAAACGTTATGAAAATATGGCCGACAAATGGTGAGCAATCACATGACAACTTTCGTAACAATAGCATTGTTTACATACCTGCTTCAAACCCATTCAAACCACTGAAAGCCGGTGTGTCCTCAAAAACTTCAATAATTTTTTCGCTGGACAAACTCGGGGGCTTTGGAGCTGGACCACCTCCAGTTTTCTGTGTTTCCCTCCTAAATGTGGAAAATTCTTTCTTTGCTGTACTATGTAAATTTCTCCATTTATCCTTTACTTCCGTAACCGTTCGGCCTGCCATCCCCACTGCATTTACAGCCTCGGTTATTTCTTGCCTAATAATATACATGTAAAAATTACTCGATTCTGATTGGCTGAGAGCAGTGCAGTTCAAGTGTAACACCAGTGCAAAAAGTGTAATACCAGTGCAAAAAGTGTAACACCAGTGCAAATTACACATCGATTTTCTGGATTATGATATTCTTTATTTTTAAACGAACCGCTTTGAGTTCGTAGCGTTATCAGTTGATCTTCATCAGCCAATCAGTAAATAAAGTGTCAAATCCGCGTCAAATGCTTACTTCCTGTCCGCAATGAGATCTTCCGGTACTTCTTCCAGGCGAATTTTTTCATGTTTATATTATTAATAAGTAATCATACGGCTTTTCTCGTTCAATTTGGAATTAATTTGTACTTGTGAGTTTTTCAAAAAGCTGAAATTGCACTCGCCGAAGCGGCTCGTGCAATTTCAGCTTTTTGAAAAACTCACTCGTGCAAATTAATTCCAAATTGAACTCGAAACCGTATGATTACCTTTACAAATTTGATTCTTCTTTTTGTTAGTAACGTTGTTTGAAAATTTCGACTGGATGACTGCAAGGTGATTTTTAACCTTTTCTGTAATTACAGAAATTTCATTCACGGAAAAATTGGGTTTTCTATTTCTTCTTTTTGATTCAACGATAACTTCACGTTCATTTTCACTTTCCGCCATTTTTCTTTTCTTTTCTCATGAGTTCACTGACAGCAGCTGCAATATTTTCCCGCATTCAGCCGCGTACGTGAAAATAACCAGTCTGACCGGTTTGTTCTGACCTTAATCAGTGGATAGTTAATCGCGGGATAAATCTGTTTTCAGGAACGCCTTTTTATCCTCCGATTAGTTATCCAGAGGATAAGAATTTTAAGCGTGGATAAAGCGCTAATCGGGGGATAGTTTAATCGGCTTTTCAGGAACCGGGTCCAGTTGGTTAGTTGACAGCTCAGATGGTTAGTTGATAGCTCAGTTGGTTAGTTATAGCTCAGTTGGTTAGTTGATAGCTCAGTTGGTTAGTTATAGCTCAGTTGGTTAGTTATAGCTCAGTTGGTTAGTTGATAGCTCAGTTGGTTAGTTGATAGCTCAGTTGGTTAGTTATAGCTCAGTTGGTTAGTTATAGCTCAGTTGGTTAGTTGACAGCTCAGTTGGTTAGTTGATAGCTCAGTTGGTTAGTTGATAGCTCAGTTGGTAAGTTGATAGCTCAGTTGGTTAGTTGATAGCTCAGTTGGTTAGTTGATAGCTCAGTTGGTTAGTTGATAGCTCAGTTGGTTAGTTGATAGCTCAGTTGGTTAGTTGATAGCTCAGATGGTTAGTTGATAGCTCAGATGGTTAGTTGATAGCTCAGTTGGTTAGTTATAGCTCAGTTGGTTAGTTGACAGCTCAGTTGGTTAGTTGATAGCTCAGTTGGTTAGTTGATAGCTCAGATGGTTAGTTGATAGCTCAGTTGGTTAGTTGATAACTCAGTTGGTTAGTTGATAGCTCAGTTGGTTAGTTATAGCTCAGTTGGTTAGTTGATAGCTCAGATGGTTAGTTGATAACTCAGTTGGTTAGTTATAGCTCAGTTGGTTAGTTGACAGCTCAGATGGTTAGTTGATAGCTCAGTTGGTTAGTTGATAGCTCAGTTGGTTAGTTATTGCTCAGTTGGTTAGTTGATAGCTCAGATGGTTAGTTGATAACTCAGTTGGTTAGTTGATAGCTCAGTTGGTTAGTTATTGCTCAGTTGGTTAGTTGATAGCTCAGATGGTTAGTTGATAACTCAGTTGGTTAGTTATTGCTCAGTTGGTTAGTTGATAGCTCAGATGGTTAGTTGATAACTCAGTTGGTTAGTTATAGCTCAGTTGGTTAGTTGACAGCTCAGTTGGTTAGTTGACAGCTCAGTTGGTTAGTTGATAGCTCAGTTGGTTAGTTGATAGCTCAGTTGGTTAGTTATAGCTCAGTTGGTTAGTTGATAGCTCAGTTGGTTAGTTATAGCTCAGTTGGTTAGTTGATAGCTCAGATGGTTAGTTGATAACTCAGTTGGTTAGTTGATAGCTCAGTTGGTTAGTTGATAGCTCAGTTGGTTAGTTATAGCTCAGTTGGTTAGTTGATAGCTCAGATGGTTAGTTGATAACTCAGTTGGTTAGTTGATAGCTCAGTTGGTTAGTTGATAGCTGAGTTGGTTAGTTGATAGCTCAGTTGGTTAGTTGATAGCTCAGTTGGTTAGTTGATAGCTCAGTTGGTTAGTTGACAGCTCAGTTGGTTAGTTCATAGCTCAGTTGGTTAGTTGATAGCTCAGTTGGTTAGTTGATAGCTCAGATGGTTAGTTATAGCTCAGTTGGTTAGTTGATAGCTCAGATGGTTAGTTGATAGCTCAGTTGGTTAGTTGATAGCTCAGTTGGTTAGTTGATAGCTCAG
This sequence comes from Ricordea florida, assembly GCA_949710005.1. Taxonomy (NCBI): domain Eukaryota; kingdom Metazoa; phylum Cnidaria; class Anthozoa; order Corallimorpharia; family Ricordeidae; genus Ricordea; species Ricordea florida. The sequence continues at coordinate 3,909,885 of OX453272.1, read as the reverse complement.
ATGGTTAGTTGATAGCTCAGTTGGTTAGTTGATAGCTCAGATGGTTAGTTATAGCTCAGTTGGTTAGTTGATAATTCAGTTGGTTAGTTGATAGCTCAGTTGGTTAGTTGATAACTCAGTTGGTTAGTTGATAGCTCAGGACCCGGTTCCTGAAAAGCCGATTAGCGCTAATCAACGGATAAATCACGCTAATCGAGGAATAAAATTTATCCTGCGGTTAGATTCTGTTCCACAAAGCACGATTAGCACTATCCGAAGGATAAACTAACGGTTAAATTTAATACACCTAGCGAGGTGGATTAACTTACTAACCGCGGAATAAATTTTTTCAAAACAAACAAAATGGCGGATTTATTGTTTGACCTTTTGCCGGTTGCGTGGCAAGAAAAAAAGTTCAGGATGCATGATATTACTTTACTAAACTTTACGGAGGAAGAACTTAGGAATCGCTTTCGGTTTGGCCGTGAGTCCATTGAGTTTCTGGTCGAACTTCTCCGGGAAGACCTTGAACGACAAACCTCGCGAAACCATGCTTTGTCGCCAACTGTTCAAGTGCTTGTGGCGCTACGTTTCTTCGCTTCCGGAAGCTCCCTCCAAGTGATTGGCAATACCGTGGGCCTACCAAAGTCAACCGTTTCTCGCATAATTCGTGACGTGTCTGCAGCACTGATTCAAAAGCGGAACGAGTTTATCGGTTGGCCGACCACCGCCGCTGAAATTCAACGAGCAAAGGAAGGGTTTTTCCGCAAGGGAGGATTCCCAGGAGTAATTGGCTGCGTAGACGGAACCCATATCAGAGTCCAAGGGCCCAGCCAAAATGAGGCTGATTATGTTAATCGAAAGGGATATCATTCTATTAACGTACAAGCTATTTGCGACCACAGAGGTGAGGAAAATAAATGTTAAATTCGTTTACAAAATTCCAAAGATGGGGAAGTAGTGATATCTAAGCTTATATATTTTTTTTTTACTTTCTGGGGAGGCACATGGTTATAATTTTTTTACCTGTCAAAATTTTCTTAACTAAATTCCGAAGGGGTCGCCGTCTTAAAGTTTGTTTTTGTTGCAAAGGTGTCATTAGCCCATAAAAATCATTCAAGGTAGTTATAATTCACTGGCAAAATTATAAGTAAATCCTACACATTTCAGGCATCTTTACCAACATTGTGGCCAAATGGCCAGGAAGCACACATGACAGCTTCATTTTCACCGATTCAGTAATTGGACAGCAGCTGCAAACCCAGCCTCGAGCACTAGAGGACGGCTTACTCTTGGGAGACAGTGGTTACCCATGTCGCCCCTACCTCATGACACCATACCTGAACCCTTCCACTGCTCAACAGGAAGCCTTCAACAAAGCCCATACAAAGACCCGCGCAACAATTGAACGAACATTTGGGTGGTGGAAGAGGAGATTTCATCTTCTTTATTCCAAGATTCGCATGACACCAGAGAAAACATGCATTTTGATAGGGGCATGTGCAATCCTTCATAATATTGCCATCCTCAGGAATGAGTCAATGGATGCAGGCTTTGAAAACATTGAAGATCAACCAGAACTTACAGCATATTGTGGCCCCGAGGATGGAAAGGCTGTGAGGGACTACATTTGTGACATGTTTTTTAAAAATGTTTATTTCGTGCTCCAGTTTCAAATGACATTGTTTAGCAAACACAACCTTTGCTATCATCTTGCAATTGTAAAAGTGCTGTGTTACAAAGACTTCAATAATTATTGTATTTTTGCCTTACCAGAGATACAAATTACTTTGGTGACATGTTGTTTTGTCAATGCTATTATTGTTTTGTTTTGACCTCTAGCTCCTTAATCCAATTCTCATACCATTTTATTGAAAACAATTTGTAAAAATAAAATGCCAAGATAGCTTCAAAGACAGGCAAACAAAACAAGCATGTACGTTTATTATGTGGACGCATAAAAAAGTATATTTTGAAGAGAAACTTGTAAACAACATTGTATGCAATTATTGCTGCCTTACTTAAGGTTTAGCTGTCTGTGATCTGCTGTTTGCAAAGTATATGAAGACCTATGAAAAGTAGGGGTTTATAATAGTTTTATTGTTTTGTTACCCTTATGACTTTAACAACATTGCATGACTTTGCTATATATTACTAAGAAAGTTGTAAGGTTTCAAGGTGCACTAAATTGTCATGGTGAAGTGACACCACAAAGCACCAGCAAATATTAATGAAATGTTTAATACAGTAACATGTTCACATGACAAATGCATGTGCATAATAAATGCTTGTTTTCTGTTGTGATGAACTGTAGTAACAAGAAGAAGGTCAAAATCAGTCTTTTATTCAATGAAGCTGCTTCTGAATCAGTTATTACATGAAAGCTGCAAACTACAAAATGTGTCAACCAAATGTGACGTGAATTTAATCTGGACATGGTCCATTGGTAGAATGGTCCACAGGTACAAAAGCTAAATTTCTAATCAGACAACCTGATTAAATTTTTACTTGTTATTTTGTTTCAGAGTGAACATAAACACTCATCATAAGTCATTCTTTTATGCCAATTTGGAAAAAAATACAGAACTAAACGTTGCACAAGCACCAAATAATATATAAAATACCATTGTCACTTGAACCGTGCTCACAAAACAATATGAGAGGTGATCAAACAAACTCTTCCCTTATTTCGATTTTTGCGCAGAAATAAATAAAGAACAAGCAAATGACAGAGATAGACAGGGTTCTTCTAAGGTAGCAGCTTAGGAATGTAATTAATTTCATCAAATTGACTCTGCAAAAGCTGGACTTGCAGCTCTAATTTTCTTTTTTTCAAAATTAAGTTTTCTTTCTTAAGCGAAAGACATTCGTGCTGAAGCTCCAGCATGTCGTCCTGTCTTTTTTTCTTCCTTGGCTTAACGCCAACAACCTCCACATAACCATCCTCGTTGTTGGCTACACTACAAACCCAGGCATTCTCACTGGGTGTTGCGGCCTCTGGACCTAAGAGAAGTTATAAAAATACTCACATGTCTAATTTTACAATCTTTGTTTGTAAATGACTTCATAGAAGAACTTATAACTGCTCAATTGCCACTCAGCTCAGTTACGTTCGTACACGTCAAACGAGCAATATGATTTTCGCAGAGAGCACAAAATCTTTGTCAGAGAATGTTCAGCCTCTAAAGTTTTCACACTTATCTTTTTCTCCGAAGCATCCACACTTGCCGTTCCATCAAAACATGCAGAGCTTAAATTAAGAGCAACTCAAAATCTTCGCAAGGAAAACGTTATGAAAATATGGCCGACAAATGGTGAGCAATCACATGACAACTTTCGTAACAATAGCATTGTTTACATACCTGCTTCAAACCCATTCAAACCACTGAAAGCCGGTGTGTCCTCAAAAACTTCAATAATTTTTTCGCTGGACAAACTCGGGGGCTTTGGAGCTGGACCACCTCCAGTTTTCTGTGTTTCCCTCCTAAATGTGGAAAATTCTTTCTTTGCTGTACTATGTAAATTTCTCCATTTATCCTTTACTTCCGTAACCGTTCGGCCTGCCATCCCCACTGCATTTACAGCCTCGGTTATTTCTTGCCAAATTTGATTCTTCTTTTTGTTAGTAACGTTGTTTGAAAATTTCGACTGGATGACTGCAAGGTGATTTTTAACCTTTTCTGTAATTACAGAAATTTCATTCACGGAAAAATTGGGTTTTCTATTTCTTCTTTTTGATTCAACGATAACTTAACGTTCATTTTCACTTTCCGCCATTTTTCTTTTCTTTTCTCATGAGTTCACTGACAGCAGCTGCAGTATTCTCCCGCATTCAGCTGCGTACGTGAAAATAACTAGTCTGACCGGTTTGTTCTGACCTTAATCAGTGGATAGTTAATCGCGGGATAAATCTGTTTTCAGGAACGCCTTTTTATCCTCCGATTAGTTATCCACAGGATAAGAATTTTAGGCGTGGATAAAGCGCTAATCGGGGGATAGTTTAATCGGCTTTTCAGGAACCGGGTCCAGATGGTTAGTTGATAACTCAGGTTGTTAGTTGATAACTCAGTTGGTTAGTTGATAGCTCAGTTGGTTAGTTGATAGCTCAGTTGGTTAGTTGATAGCTCAGTTGGTTAGTTATAGCTCAGTTGGTTAGTTGATAACTCAGTTGGTTAGTTGATAGCTCAGTTGGTTAGTTATTGCTCAGTTGGTTAGTTGATAGCTCAGATGGTTAGTTGATAACTCAGTTGGTTAGTTATAGCTCAGTTGGTTAGTTGACAGCTCAGATGGTTAGTTGATAGCTCAGTTGGTTAGTTATAGCTCAGTTGGTTAGTTGATAGCTCAGTTGGTTAGTTATAGCTCAGTTGGTTAGTTATAGCTCAGTTGGTTAGTTGATAGCTCAGTTGGTTAGTTGATAGCTCAGTTGGTTAGTTATAGCTCAGTTGGTTAGTTATAGCTCAGTTGGTTAGTTGACAGCTCAGTTGGTTAGTTGATAGCTTAGTTGGTTAGTTGATAGCTCAGTTGGTAAGTTGATAGCTCAGTTGGTTAGTTGATAGCTCAGTTGGTTAGTTGATAGCTCAGTTGGTTAGTTGATAGCTCAGTTGGTTAGTTATAGCTCAGTTGGTTAGTTATAGCTCAGTTGGTTAGTTGACAGCTCAGTTGGTTAGTTGATAGCTTAGTTGGTTAGTTGATAGCTCAGTTGGTAAGTTGATAGCTCAGTTGGTTAGTTGATAGCTCAGTTGGTTAGTTGATAGCTCAGTTGGTTAGTTGATAGCTCAGTTGGTTAGTTGATAGCTCAGTTGGTTAGTTGATAGCTCAGTTGGTTAGTTGATAGCTCAGTTGGTTAGTTGACAGCTCAGTTGGTTAGTTCATAGCTCAGTTGGTTAGTTGATAGCTCAGTTGGTTAGTTGATAGCTCAGATGGTTAGTTATAGCTCAGTTGGTTAGTTGATAGCTCAGATGGTTAGTTGATAGCTCAGTTGGTTAGTTGATAGCTCAGTTGGTTAGTTGATAGCTCAGTTGGTTAGTTGATAGCTCAGTTGGTTAGTTGATAACTCAGTTGGTTAGTTGATAACTCAGTTGGTTAGTTGATAACTCAGTTGGTTAGTTGATAGCTCAGTTGGTTAGTTGATAGCTCAGTTGGTTAGTTGATAGCTCAGTTGGTTAGTTGATAGCTCAGTTGGTTAGTTGATAGCTCAGTTGGTTAGTTGATAGCTCAGTTGGTTAGTTGATAGCTCAGTTGGTTAGTTGATAGCTCAGTTGGTTAGTTGATAGCTCAGTTGGTTAGTTGATAGCTCAGTTGGTTAGTTGATAGCTCAGTTGGTTAGTTGATAGCTCAGTTGGTTAGTTGATAACTCAGTTGGTTAGTTGATAGCTCAGTTGGTTAGTTGATAGCTCAGTTGGTTAGTTGATAGCTCAGTTGGTTAGTTATAGCTCAGTTGGTTAGTTGATAGCTCAGATGGTTAGTTATAGCTCAGTTGGTTAGTTGATAGCTCAGTTGGTTAGTTGATAGCTCAGTTGGTTAGTTGATAGCTCAGTTGGTTAGTTATAGCTCAGTTGGTTAGTTGATAGCTCAGTTGGTTAGTTGACAGCTCAGTTGGTTAGTTATACCTCAGTTGGTTAGTTGATAGCTCTGGTTGGTCAGTTGGTTAGAGCGTTGCACCGGTATCGCAAGGTCATGAGTTCGAATCCCGTTCATGTCTGAATTTTTTTAGGTCTCATATTGGCAACTGACTTTTTTGCTTACATAACCGCGAGCATCTCTCATTTATTAAATATGCTCGTCATGACTTAAGAAACGTTTTTGGCTAATTAAGGGTTTGGCGGCAAGTTATAGTTTCGCGCACGGATTTAGGGTGCATTTTGTCGTAGTGTAGTTTACAAGGAAAACCTTTTCTGCTGGTCCAATTTTGTCAGAGTTCAAGGGTTTCTTTTCTCATCTTGATATTTCAGTGCTATCAGATAACAGCTTTGTCAAGTGAGTCCGTCATACTTTTACGCTAGGCTTTTCGGGTCGTAAAAAGAGATTTGTAGGTAAATATTCTAGGTTTTAATACTTTTAACTCTTTTTAGGCGCCTATTATATAATACATACTTACATACATAGATAATTATATAATTTTTTCTTTCTTTATACAACCTTGCGTTCACGCACACATTTTAACGAGTGCTTGCGCTCCTAGGTGTCGCGTGGTTAAATAAAGTATTGTTGTTGTTGTTGTTGTTGTTGTTGTTGTATTGTTTTGACAGAAAAGAACGCTGTTCAAGGGCTTTTGACGTGCGTTGTTCCAATTGCAAGGTTCCGTAACTTTCCGGGCCGATTTTTGGGATAGGAATTCTTGTTTAGGTTCCAAGAGGTTTCTCATCAAACTTGACAAGAAGCTAAAACTTGTACCACCTGTTTTTATGACTCTTTTTCGGGAGGCGGGGAAAAGTTATCGGCTCTTTCGAATTCGAGAAAGGAAACCTTGATGCTATTAAAGGTGTTTTTTATAGATCTAAAACGTTTCAAGCGCAAAAAGCAACATCAAAACTTGAGTATTGCTAGGGGCAAATCAATGCATTAATTTCAGGATTGAAAGTTTAAGGTAGTCGTGAGGAAAATGGAGCATACTGATTGGCTGTTTATTGGTCAGGATTTTGCGATTTATTGCTTATGAAAGCAGACAAATTCAAAATTTTCAAGCGAAACAAGCATGGCGCGAATGTCATAGAATAAACTACTTACTAACCTAGCTTTCCCTTAGTTCCACGTTCGACATGAGATTATTAACCTCTTATTAACTGAGCGCGTGGGCCACACTGGAGAATATTGGCCCTCGGTCATGTTCGTACGCTCAGACCTTACTGTCACGACCTCGGGCCAGTGTTCCCCAGTATGGCCCTCGCGTTTGGTTAATAAGAAGTTAATATTCTCACGTGGAACGGGAAACTAAGACCTCTAAACACAACAGTTTTCCTAATGCAGACTTCGCAAACCACACAACGGCACTGGCGTTCAATTCTAGGCAGTGGTAAGTGGTACTGATTTAGAAAGGACTTGATTACCTGAGGTAAAAATCCAGACAGCAATCTCCAAGATGGCGACAGTGTCTATCACAGTAGCAGCTCAGCTGTTCGTACTTGGAGCGCAGTCTTTGTTCCATGTGGCATCTTCCTCTGCAAGACATTTCTGTGCCGTTCCAATCCTGTATAAGGCTTTCCTCGTCTGCAATAGCAGTGATATTGTGTTGTCTGAACTGCTCAAGAAGTTCCTTTAAACTCACGATTTGTTGCTTGAATTTCACGATGAAGTCGTCGTTTTTCACTGTAGAAAACAAAGTGACATCACTGCCTTTACGCCTTTTCGTGAAGAACTGTGAAACTGCTTTTACAAAGTAGCACATAGTGGTATACTGAGAACTATAAGTAAAAACGTATCACACCTGCGTGATAGCGAATACTCACTATCACACTTTATAGTTTACCATTAAATTTTCTCCGATTCTTATTGGTTTAAATTGATCACGTGACGCGATAGTGTTCGTCCGCGGAGAGACACTATCAGCGCATAGTGCCCTTCCGAGGAAAATACCCGGATGGATAGTGCCCGTCCGTGAAAATGTGAATTTTCTGACAGTTTTACCGTATATTTTAGGCAATGTACGTTGCGAATTATTGAAATTTCAGGCTGTGCGTATGGATAAATATTTGATTGATCTGCATTTAGTGGGTTTTGAGTGTTTTTCAACTGGCGCGCGGAAGAAAATTTAGTGGTGAACAATAAAGACAATAGAGTGTTTATGTCTCGGAACTATCGATCCGATAGTTGCCCCTTGGAAATTTGATGTTCTTAAAACTAGCATATTTGCCCTCGAAGCTTCGCTTCTCGGGCAAATATTTGTTTTAAGAACATCAAATTTCCGCGGGGCAACTATCAGCCGATAGTTCCTCGACAGAAACACTCTATTGTTTAAATAACGCATGTGTGAAATCACTGGTGGGAGATCGTTTTTAACGATTTCAGTTTCACTTGGTATGCCACTATATTCTTCAAAGACCTTTACATGACCGCCTGCGCTTTGTCGTGAAATGGTTTTTAACTCTCGTAGAGAATTTTGTAACTCCGCGTGGTCATGTAAAATATTCTTTGTTTACTTACCGAACATTAACGAACAACGAAAAAAAGGTTTTGTTGATATCATTCTAAGGAGTTTGTTGCACATCGTGTCAAACTAATTAAAGGACGGATATGATTGCTTTCACGGGCATTTATGTACCCACTGTTATGTACGCCATTGACAAGACGCCATGTTAGCTTAACCTCGTGGTCTTTATTACCCATGATGCTTTTTTATTTATGATAACATACATGACATACATGACATCTCCCATTTTTTTTTTTTTTTAGCTTAACAGAAAGCAAATATAAAAAACTTGTAAATAGATGAACTTTTCAAGCTGGTGTACTAAAACAAAATAAAACAAAATAACTAGGAAACTGCTGTTTGTTTATGTTACTGTTCATAGTCCTTAAGGTAGGCTGGCTTCCTAACAATACGTCCAGATCGGGTTTGGACAACAATTTCTTGAACTTGACACTGATCATTACCGTCAGCCTTGAGTGCTGGCTTCTTGACTCTAGCAACTTCAGATAGTACTTTCCTTGGGTTGATAGCTGCAGTTCCGGGATATTTTGCTCTCTCGGATGCTGCAGGTGTTTTCACGGGTGCTCGTCTTATGTGTAGGTGTCTACGATTCCGACGATACTTCTGACCTTCAGGTGTCTGGACGACATATGACCTGGGTGTGTGGTACTTGTGAACTACTGTTGCAGGTATCCATTTGTCTCCACGTTGCATTGACACTTTGTCACCATCGACAAGAGATCGCAACTCTTTACTACTGTGACGATCGTAGTAGAATTTCTCTTTTTCTTTCTTCTCTCGGAGTTTGTGACTCACTTCTGTGGATCCTTGTGGCTTTAACAGTGCTGTGTTTACTGGTAAGGATGTCTTCAACCTGCGACCCATTAACAGCTGTGCAGGGGATAGATTGATTCCTTCCAAAGGTGTGTTCCGGTAATTGAGCAATGCCTTATATGGGTCTGGTGCTTTACGGAGAAGGTTCTCTATGGTTTGGACTGCTCGCTCAGATTCACCATTAGCTTGGGGGTAATGGGGACTTGTGGTTGTGTGTACAAAACCATAGCTCTTGCTGAATTCTGTAAAGACTGCACTTGCATATTGTGGTCCATTGTCGCTTACAACTTCATCCGGAATTCCATGTCTAGCAAACTGACTCTTCAGATGGCAAATGATACTGGTACTGGTTAAACTGTCTAGTTTGGCAATTTCTATCCACTTTGAGAAGTAATCCACAATAAGCAAATAATGTAAACCATTGAATTCAAACAAATCACTTCCAATCTTGGACCATGGTCTCTCTGGTAGCTCTTGAATCACCATTGGTTCCTTGGGATTGGCTCTCTGGAATTGACTGCACACTGGACATTTGGACACTTGTTCTTCAATCTGGGTGGACATACCTGGCCAGAATAGAACATCACGAGCTCGCTGTTTACATTTCACAATTCCTTGATGCGACTCATGAATCAGTTCCAACATTTCCTTTCGCAAACTTTGTGGAACTATCAGCTTGTGTAACTTGAACAGTAGATCATCTATACATGAGATTTCATCTTTGCAGGACCAATATTGTCTAATGCTTACTGGTAGATCAGTTTTGCTGCTGGGCCATCCATTGATCACCACACATTTCAAAGCTTGCATATCTTGGTCTTCTGCAGTAGCTTTCTGAAACTCAGCATACTTTGCTGGCGATATTGGGAGATGAGCTGTTAGATGTGCTTCATTCACCTCTAAGTCAGGAACTAAGGTCTCTCTTGTCTCTTGTAGGTATGATCTGCTCAATGCATCAGCGATTAATAGCTTACATCCTGGATGATAATTGACTTGTAAGTCATACTTCTGTAGAGACAGCATCATCTTTTGCAAACGTGGAGGGGCTTGATGAAGGGGCTTGCTCAGGATGTTTTCTAATGGCTTGTGATCAGACTCTACCCTTGTTGGTCTTCCATAAATAAATTGATGAAACTTTTGAGTTCCATAGACAATTGCAAGGGTTTCTTTTTCAATTTGGGCATATCTCTCTTGAGTTGACGTCAGTGCTCTAGATGCATAGGCAATAGGCTTGCCATCTTGAAGAAGTACAGCACCTAATCCTTTCGAACTTGCATCTACTGACAGGGTTAGGGGCTTACTTGGATCATAATAACCAAGTACTGGTGCTGAGGAAGCCATCTGCTTTAGTTTCTGAAAACTTGCTTCTTGCTCTTCTTCCCATTGCCAGCCAATATTCTTCTGCAGCAACTTTCTCAGTGGTGCACTTTCTGATGCCATATTAGGCATGAACTTTGACAGGTACTGAATGAATCCAAGGAATGTTTTCAACTCCTTAACATTCTGAGGGGCTTGCATGGCTTCAACTGCACGAATCTTCTCTTTGTCTGGTTTTAAACCATCTTTGCTAAGAACATGGCCCACATATGGCACTTCTTCTTGTCTAAATCGGCATTTCTTTATGTTGAACTTGAGATTAACTTCTCTTGCACGGTCAAGGACTTGCTTTAACCTGACATCATGCTGTTCGTCATTTCTTCCCCACACAAGAAGATCGTCAACGATTACTTTTACACCTTCTACATCTTCAAAAAGCTCGGACATACGCTTCTGGAACACTTCAGGCGCTGACTTGATTCCAAAGGGTAACCTTTTGAAGCGATATCTTCCAAATGGTGTGTTGAATGTGCATAGTTTGGAGCTAGCCTCATCCAGCTTCATTTGCCAATATCCAGATGTTGCGTCTAAGACAGAGAATACTTTGGCTCCTGGCATGTCAGCTACTACTTCTTCTATGGTGGTCATCGGGTAGTGTTCTCGCATGATAGCTTCATTTAAATCCCTGGGATCAATGCATATACGAAGCTTGTTTGGTTTGACTATGGTTTGCAACCATACTGTTTACCCACTCAGTAGGTTCTGTCTGCCTCACTATCACATCAGCTTTCTCCATGCGCTCGATTTCATCCTTGATCTTTCCTTTGAGGGACAGTGGCACCTTTCGTGGAGGATGTACAATAGATGAAACTGTTGGATCTACTTTAATCGTGTGTTCACTTGGAAGACAGCCTAAGCCTTGAAACAAGTCTGGATACTCATCTAAGAGACATGGTTTCATTGGAAGAGGGAAACTTGCATACAGCGAATGTACTCTGGACAACAGACCCATCTCTTTGCAAGTTTGTGCGCTCAGAACAGCTGGTGCCTCAATCTGAACCACATAGAACTTCACTTTGTATTCCTTGCCTTTGACCTCACAAGGTACTGTAACAGTTCCTTTGATAGGTATCACATGACCTGAGTATGACTTTAGTTTGGCTACTGTTGTCTCATACTTGCATTGGATTCCTAGATCTTGAATGACATGTTCTGGAATAACATTGCACTTGGCTCCTGTATCCAGTTGAAACCTGACTTCTTTGTTTTGAATTCTTAAGTTCTCATACCACTCATTCAGATCCACACCGTTGACTGATGTAAGACATCCAATGAATAAGATATCATCACTACTCTCACTCTCTTCCACATAGTGCACTCTTCTCTTGGTTCCTGATTTAGATTTGCATACTCTAGCAAAATGGTTTAATTTCTGACATTTGGCACACTTCTTGCCTTGTGCTGGACAATTTCCTCGCTCATGCTCCCTTCCACATCGACTACAGTTTCCAGTTGGGGCTCTAGTTTCCTTATTGACTTTTTGCCTTTGTTTATCTCTACGATACTTGAGATTCAAACTTTGAATTTTCGGATCTTCACTTTCCATGCTCTGCATTTGTGCCTTCGACATTTCATCCGTTCTAACAATATCAACTGCCTTTTCTAAGGTTAGCTCTGAACCTTCCTGAATAAGTTTCTCTCTGGTTTTGATGGAGTAGCAACCAACAACTACTCTGTCACGAACCATTTCATCTGGGTCTTTGTAATCGCAATCTTTAACTAACAGTTTTAGTTCAGTTAAGAATTGTTCAAAGGACTCACCTTCTTGCTGGCTTTTTTGGTGGAATTTGTATCGGGCAAACACTTTGTTCGATCTGGGCTTAACGTAAGCTTCGAATTTCTCGTAGTACGTGCTGAGCTTCTTTGCTTCTTCAGCTGTCAATTCCCACGTGTTGTAAATATCGCGACCTTTTTCTCCGACCCATATCATCAAGAAGTTGCACTTCTCTTCTTCGCTTTTCCTCTTTAAAGGACCCCCGAATGTGAATTCACAGTGTTGCTTGAACGACTTCCACGCGCTCGGCAAATCTTTGCTATTCCAATCCATCTTTGGAGTGCTTCCCGCTGAACAATTTCCATCCATGTTCCCTTATTTTCTTTGGAGGCAGTTTCGATGAAGCCTTTATGCTTTCTTCAGTGCGTAGGTTTGACTTTCACCTGGTACCATGTTATGTACGCCATTGACAAGACGCCATGTTAGCTTAACCTCGTGGTCTTTATTACCCATGATGCTTTTTTATTTATGATAACATACATGACATACATGACACCCACTATAGACTTGTGGCCCGGTGCAGGCCAGTAGTGATCTCGCTTTATTATGGTCACCACGTAGCGCAAATATATAACTTGTTTCATATATTTACCAGATTACTCACCAATACGTATCGGAAACTCGTCATGTGCATTCACTGTGGATTGCGCAACAACCTCTTTCACCATTAAAAATGCAGCTCAGGGGCGGATCCAGGAATTTTTGACTGGGGGGGGTCCAAACTTTGGTTCAAAAAGGACTGTTAATTTTTTTTGTGGCAAATTACTTCTTCCCCACACCCCCTACCGCCAATCGTGGTTGCACGGTTTAATTCCTTGGCCTCTTGCCGTGTACTTGAGTTCTACTCGTACAGGATACACCCTTGAAACATCCTCCTCTTGTGCTTGGTTACAAAGATTGTAGAGATTTCGTCAACATCAATGTCAAGGTCATGATGTAAGTGCATGAGTGCAAGTCCTGACAACCTCTCATCAGACATCCTGTTTCTGAGATATGACTTGATTCGTCGCAAGCCAGAGAATGAACGCTCAGCTTCGGCAGAACTAACAGGAAGGGTACAACCAATTATAAGCAAATCTCGTATGTTAGGATACATATCCTCGTCAGCATATTTTACACACTCGATAAGATTTCCCGGTAGCTGTATAGTGGGCGTGTACTGTTTCCAGAAATATTGCCATTCCTTTAACTCAGAAAGAAGAGAGGACGGTGTTGGTACGTCCTGTTGCCAAAATTGCAGCTTTTCTGCTAAATTACGAGGACTGTCATGCTTCACCATGGCAGATGGAACCAAGGCAAAAATTTCGGCTCCAGCACTATTGTCTTCGCTGAATCTTGAACTCATTTCTTCTAATAAATGATCTATAAAAAGTATGGCAACGTTAACGCGATAATGTGATTCCGGGTTTACGCTAGGTGCATTGTTCCTATGTTCCTGCCTCCCAGTGATTCTTGGCCCTGAGACTGTAGCCTCAATCTTGTCAGCCAGTCGAGAAGCGTCTTCAAACCATTCATAACATTCCTCTTCTATGTTTGACCTCACCCTGGCAACTGCTTTAATGGTGTCGTCAATCATAGAATACGCTTGAAAGACATCTTGGTCTTTTTTCTGAAGTTTGGCTGCAATTGGTTTGAGTGTTCCTAGGCTATTCATTGTGATCAAAAAAGTGAAGATGAATCCGAATGTCTTCAAATTTGCCAGAAGACCTTGCGCCTTGGTTTTAGTCTCCCTGTCCCAAGTGAACGATAACGAGGAATATACATGAGGATGCGACTCTTGATCAACTATCGTTTCCAAGCTAATGCAAACGTACTCGTAAAGTTCGTAGAAAGTCTCGTAACATTCATGCCTTTCCACCCATCGGGTCTTGCATAAGCCTTTTAACTTCTCCTTTCTGGAAGTAGAACCACACTTCTCTAAAACTTGTTCTAGAAATCGCTGTCTTTTAGGTGAAAAATGAAAGAAAAGGAAAGCTTCGTTTAAGGTTCCAATCATGTTTCTGACTGAAGTTAACCTGCATGCGGCTGCAACACTGAGATTCAAAACGTGACTGTTGCAATGAGTGTACAGTGCCATCGGTGCTATTCTCCTTATTCTTCCTTGCACACCACATGCTTCTGAGGATGGCACGGCACCATCGTATGCCTGTCCTCTTGCAAACGCCACATCGATGTTGTTCTCGGCCAAACTTGACAAAATAGCGTTTGCTATGCTCTCACCAGTTGTTTTGTCAAGGTTGACAAAGTCGAAAAATACTTCTTTGATTTGAGGGGAAACGCCGTTGTTTAGATCTAAAAACCTAAGGCAAACACTTAATATTTCTTGATTTGCGTATTTATCTGTCACCTCATCACCAATGATTGAGAAAAACTGAGTCAACGTACTGCACCCTTTAATTAAGCATTGTTGACAGTGATATCAAATTCGCTTGCTAAGGATAAAAATTCTGATCGATTTACTATATTAAGGTCTAAGTTGAGAAAAGAAAGTTTGCAAAGTGTTTTGCACATTTCTTTAAGTGACTCTAAAGATAGCTCGTTTCCCTTTACACCGAGGAAAAACAGATTGGACAGCGGCAGTACAGACTGCAAGAGCTCACTTTCGTGAATAACTACCCTGTTAAGCGAAAGGAAGGTTAAATGTTTACAAAAAGAAACCGGGGATATGTCCTTCAATGCAATGCAATCATTTAGGATCAAATACTCCAACTGGCGCGTGCCTTGCAAGAAGGTCAGATTAGATACCACATGGCCACTCAGATTTAAATATTTAAGTCCATGTAAAACATCAGCCAGTTAAAAAGTGATATACGGTCCAGTCGATGTAAGAATTTTAGTCTTAAACAAGCGTCAGGTCTGATAGGAGGTCCGGACCCCCCGGACCCTCCCCCTAGATCCGCCACTGCAGCTGCCACACAGAACGTGAGTAAAGGAAAACTTCGGATGTTGCTGATTTGCATTTTGTAACTCCAAGCAACGCTGATGATGCTACAAAATGAGGAAAAAATTTTGTTAAACCTTGTTCTAATATAAAAGGGAATTTTGTTCGGAGTAACTGGTAACTTTTTTAATGACACGAGTCAAATTTGAACTGGCTTAAACTCACAATGTTGATCAGTTTGACGGAGCAACTCTGGCACCACCTAAACAATCGGTGTAAAATATTACAAAATGCTCCTGAACAGGTGAAGTTTTTATATGTTGCAAAGTTCTCATATCGCTCTACGTTTGGCCTTGCCGCCACACAAATTTGTTTACTTGCATAAAAGCCGGGTCTGAGACTTATCACTCAAAGCTATACGGCATCCTTGAATGACTAGTTTCAATGACCCAGCTAATAACATTTCAAATGATTTGTTGTGAGCATGCGCTTTGACATGTTCTCACTTATGCCTGCCGGAGATGACTGCGCTGATTGGCTAACGGCAACCAGGTTTGCATGAAAGCTTTAATAACTAGGTTTCTGGAAATGCCCACTCAATGGAGAAACTTAGAAGCTGTTTGATGGTGCGGGAATAGTTCGAGGGTACTAAAAAAAAACTGAAGTGGATAGTAGCAGTGTAAACAGGAGTTACACGGAAAATTTACAGCAGTAAATATGTCAAACAAAACTTCTGGAATGTAATACGCCATTTGCACATTTTCCCTGTGTTTTCTCCTAGTCTCGAAATATGAAAAACGGTTTAAACAGTAAAAAAGTCACTATAGGGTGAATGCCTTGAAAATCGGATCAAATTGACCCAAGCTTGGGAAAAAGTGCAAACGAGGGCGTTTTAAGGATAACGTTTCCTGGTGCAAGTTGCGAAAAGCACGTAGCTGTGGCTGTTTCAGGGCGAATTGTATTAAAGGTAACTCAGGAATTGTGGAAGCAATAAGAGAATATTATCAGTATGGGTACCTCAACCGTAGCGAGGGAAATGTACTTTAAGCTAACACCGTATAGCTGCCCACTTACAATGGTCAAGCTGCACTTTTTCATCTGCAAGCTGTAAAAAACTGTATGTACATGGTGCAATGTAGCCGAATGCGCTTCGACGGGAAGGTTGAATTGTCGATAGGAAATCTCTCACTGTATGGTAAACAACACGACTCAATTTATATTGAAACTTGGCAAACTGTTGTTCGCTAAGATTTGATTGCCACATGTTAAACTTCATCTAAAATCACCTGCCATTGACATAAATAACAACTGAGTGACTCTGCAGTTGCTGTTGAGTCTTAAGCTTTGTCTTGCTTTTTTTCTTTCGTTCTAAAAGAAATTCAAACTTCTTTTCTGCTTTTGCATTTCATTCACTTCTCTAAAAAAGATTGAAAAAGAATCATGCTGCGAAAAGTGCGTTTAACTAAATATAATATTAATTCCTCGCGAAGCGAGGCCGAAGGCCGAGCGTAGCGAGGTTACTAATCGTGTCGGTTCCGGTTCAGACCACGTGGCTCGCAAGCCCGAGTAAATCGAGCCGAGAGTTTTTATATATGTATATATATATATATATCTCTATATTTTAAAGGTGTCCGTTCGCAGGCCAGGTTACCTGGCAATAGTAACGCACTTGAGAACTGCTGAATTTCCGCCATTATTCGGTGATGCCTTTTGGAAAGTAATGTAAATTTTGTGGAAATCGATTTCACTCGTCCTGGAAGTACATCCCAGCAAGATGATCTCCGAGATATTCAAGAAATATTAGCACGAGATCGTCGCCGAGTAAGTTCGAATACCGTGAAAATCAACACGGGGAAAGCACGACTCAAAGCCGGGATAGAGAAACGACAGCAGGGAGAATAACAACAGCCAAGACAACAACTGCTCGCTCCAGAAAAAGGCAAACGAAACAGCAGGGAA
Organism: Ricordea florida; assembly: GCA_949710005.1. NCBI lineage: Eukaryota > Metazoa > Cnidaria > Anthozoa > Corallimorpharia > Ricordeidae > Ricordea > Ricordea florida. Next base: position 3,892,956 of record OX453272.1, on the reverse strand, counting down.
AAGGACTAGGAATTCAATCAAGTTAGTTTTGAATTTGAATGTGTTATTGATGGAAATACAGGACATGAGTGAACGATTACATAACGAAATATATTGGCGTAGTACATTTAGCAAAACGACTTCGAAGGGACACCGAGTAAGCCGGAACGACTGCAACGATTGGAGATGTCTCTGGAAAATAATTCTATTAGTCTAAAAACGGAATCGGAAGACGACCAACAGATTACAAGAGAATGTAAATAGGTATTTTTCATAATAAAACGATAGCGTTTCCAGTTTGAAGTAATTCCCAACACAGAGAGTTGCAGTTGTTATAGCAATCATTTATAACGAGGTCATCTGATATCATTGCAACAGTCAAAATATTGTAAATTTTCTTGATCTAGCAGTTCTGTTAAACATTTTCAACAGAATATATACCCTGTGTCACTATAAAGTACTGGTTCTGCAATATTATCAGTGATCAATGCGATCATTTCAAAATAAAGCAAAGGTGATTACTGAATTCTGAGTAGTATTTCTCTTTGCTATATATATATGTATGTATTCTCTGATTGAAAGGTTTCAATAATATTGTGTAGAGACAACAAGTTTCATAGCCTTTTCACAATGGGTCAGTTTTACCTTAGAGTGCAATGACCCCCCCCTCCCCTGATAATATTGCTATCTAGAACCTCTGCCCTTTTTTCACAAATGAAATGTTCATTCAAGCCTTAATTTGAAAAGTTAGACATAACATATTAACTTTGTTACTTTCTGCTGTTTACTTTATTTTTATGATCATCATGTCAAATATCAATATTCCATAACAACCACAACATACAGTTAACCTTTTACACTGGAAAAACTTTATAAAGAAGAAAATAAATTTTGTAATGCCAAAATGTTTATGATCTTTCTCATATATTGATTGCAAGTGTGCTGTATGTAGTAACAATTAAGTGTTTCAAGTTTCCTAAATGCCCTATGCTTTCAATGATTTTCCACACAAAATTTATAGACAAATGACTGCACTAGATTCTAAGCCTTAAAGAAGAAATGGTATTCTTTGGAGCTGTTTTGATTACTACCACCTCTGATGGAAAGCCTATTAAGAAGATTTTTGTATTGCTTGTAGTAGTAGAGTAACAATACCTTTACTAAGATTAGGACATGCATCCCACCCCATAAAAATATATTATGTTAACGTAAAAAATATAACAATAATAATAATATCAATACCAGTAATAATAATAGTAATGATAATAATAATGATAATAATATAATGATAGTGCTTCTCGTTACTATATGTCATTGGTTACAAGTTCAATACCTTTGCCTGCCATGACTTTTTTGATGAAATACCATGCGTATATTAAATCTTTCTTCTGCAGTTTTTATTATAGAAATTTTCATGTATTCAAAATAATATACTATTCTCTGGTTGGTTATGGATATTTTGCCTGTTTCTGTAACAGCACAATTAAACTTTCATGTGGTATACACTTTTGACTGATTGATGTTGATTTAACATTATTTTTTACAGGACTATGTAGTGCAGCAATCTTTATCAACATATTAAGATTTCAATAACTCTTTCTTACATGTATTGTTTTTATGAGATGACCTAAAAATAGCACGACCACATACTATACAGTCGGCACTCACTATTACCAAACCTTTATTTAAAGTTTTTGTAGAATCCAATTGTTTTACCCACAATTTTTATTTTATGTAATGACATTGTATCTCACACTTCTGTTGATATAATAACAAAAAACATAAATAAAAAATAATTGGAGCATTCAACTCATCCTCGGTGTAAGAACATATTGTGTTTAAAAGTGATGTACAACAAAGAAGACCAAGCAGTAGACTCAGCCTAAGAAAATAAAACTAAAAAAAAACACAGGTTCTTACACCGTGGTAAACACAAGCATTCATATCAACTCTTCAAAATTTCACCTGCAAAAGATTTACAATCATTTTCAATTTGTGTTAAGTGAATATTATTGTGATACCTCATCGACTCTGTATTCCCTGTCAAGAGAATCAATAATAATTTTACTTCTATTCCCTCTGGTGCACTCTCAGTGGCAGTGAAAGAGCTAAATAAAGGTCAATTTTTAAGCACTCTGTTGTGCAGTATACTGATCATGTAATTTGCACCAGGTGTCACTAATTGTGTACCAAACACAGCGTAACAAATAAAATAATGGGGATTACCCTAACATGAAAAATATCAAATAAAAAATAAAATATAAAAGCATTGTGACTTCTTCAAAAACTAGCTTCGCGAGGTTTTTGCGGGAGTCGTATTTCTAGTTAAATTTTAAACAGTACCAGGAAAATTGTGCAGAAAAAATTATCCTTTTTTACCGAAATTGTATCTTTGTCTTAGAGAACGCGTAGCTTTGCTTCACAGATGCTTGCTCAGATGACCGTGACTAATTTATCCTCCACTAAGCTTCAAGCAAAAGCGCTTCGTGTGGCCTGTGTTTATCAAGTCTTCAAAAGTTTTAGTTTCATGGTAAACTGGGGCATTGCGACTACAATATCCTGATCAGGCAGAGATACCCACCGTTAAATTTTAATTATGCGAGAGAGAACCACTTCTAAAGAAAATATTGTTTTTCTTAAGCTAAGTAAACTTTAGTGAATCAAAAAGCCCATGTAATTACTGTGTAACGGGGTGGCCGGTCGGTTTTTATGTTAATACTCAAACTGGAAAAAATGTTTGTGAAAGATGTATTTTTATTCACTGTGACAGGCACACTCTAAGTTTCCCAATAGTATTCAAACCTACGACCTTCCATTACTAGTTCGGACGCTCTACCACTGAGCTATCATGATAAGAAACTGGTGGGAGCGAAAGGCTTTCGTGCTTGACACTTTCTGCAAATACAACAAAATTTCGGATAGCTTAAAAATGATTTGCCAACGGCGCTTTGCGGCCGCCATCGAAACATTTGCAAAAGTTGGGTTCAGGAAATTACGGTTTTGCCGTGTTTCCGAGGCCACTTGAAGTGAAATCTTTAAATTTCGTTTTACACCTTCATCTTGATAAGAAACTGAATAAGAAAGGAAATGAATTCAGCATCTCACGCCCAATAAATACAGGAAATGTTTTAATGCTCGTTACAAATACCAAATCTAAGTGAAGTTTGCTTCCACTGTTTACTCGGAATAATTATCAAAATGCGAGGACGTCGTTTGTAGGATTCTTAAGTAAATAAAACGAACTCTGTATATATTGGTTATTGACCAGGCGATAGGTTTATATGGTTCCATATCAGCCTAGATATTTTCTGCTTTTATAGACCTAGACGCAGGAGAGGTCTAATATTGTATAAAAACAATTTTAAATTACTTTAAAAAAACTCTCGTCTGCTTCTATAAATGACAGAAGCCATGACCATCAATTTAATTGCCACCTGATCATTAATTTTCTTTTGAGTGGCTGTCCAGTTTGTGGGCCAGCTGCAAATTAAAGAGCACTCCATTTCTTGAATTAACGACTTATTTAAGGAAATAGCAAAATTTGTTACAGATGATTGCCTGGCACTCTCAAACTGGAGCTCTTCCATCGTCCCCTATGATTGGTGAAACAACGTCCCCAGCCCTGGATATAATTAAATTAACAGAAACTGAGAATTGTAGAGATTAAATGAAATGTAAACAGATGCTTTACATATCCTTAACCCACCACACCCATGTCCGAGAAGTTCCCTTCAAGGAACTTCATTATGCTATCCTTTCATAAAATAAGCGACCAGCCTTCCATCAATAGGTTTCTATCACTAGATACCGATATTCCATTTGTAGGAATTTTTATTTCGTGAATTTTTGTTACCATACATTTGTTTCCAAAGAAAAAATGGTGTTTTCTGAAAAAAAATGCAGACATTTTGAAATAACAAACCAAATTTCAAACATGCCCTGCCAGTTTCGGAAATAGCTTTTCATTTCTTCAAATGTCACACCATTTCTAGAAATGACGGTTCAGCACCACATTGTTGAAAATGGCTTTTAATTTCTTGAAGCCGTTCTTTTAAGTTATCAGCGAATTTTGCCAATGGCTTCATTTTTTTTTTGCAGATTAAAATGAAATTGAAGGAAGGCGTAATGAAATGTTCGCCATTTCTTGCACTGGTTGACGTGTTTTAGCAAAGGCAAGCATTTCCTTAAATTATTCGACCAATTCTTTAGGGAAGATTGCCAATAACCTGAAACATTTTATTTAGCAGTCAATTTAATTCTAAATTTCCTTCCATTTCTCATTAATGGCCGCATAATTTCTACATCTTTTTTAAAGTATGAATTATAGAAAATAAGGATTTGGGGCAAGGTTTTTTAATTCTGTGTGGCTTCTGGTCTTTTTGTGTAACACTTTCCTCTTGCATCCTCTATTCTTTACGAAGCGTTTTCTTGAAAATGATCCTATTTCTGAACCAAGAGAAATACTCTGCCTTCCCTAGCGATACATTTTTCCTTAAAACCAAGTACCTTTCTGCAAATACAATAACCTCTTTATCGATATCAGTGTCTAGTTTATACTGAATCGATGATATTGGAAACAAAGTACCTTTTATTCAATTACAAGTCTTTATAATTATGGAACGCACTTGAAATATTAAGATAAAGTGCGAATCAATCGTAAACAACATCTTAATGTTAATTCCATAAAGCCTTTTGTTATAACTGAGTCAAATACTCGTCCAGAAATAGTAACCTTTTAATGGTATTAAGAAAGACTGTAATGTTATTAGTTGAATTCTTGCTCAATGATTACATTCTAAAACTTTATGTACGAAATGTCACAAATTCCCATAAACATCATAATATCCTAGACCCTCCGCCCCTTGGACAAAGTTGGTAAAGAGGAGGAAACATGTGAAACAGAAGGTAGTTTCTGTAAATCGACGTTGTTTAGGGGGATGATTCTTAGTAAATAGTTTCCGTGGAAGAACAGTACCGGCTATTTTTAAATTATGCAGATACCAACAAAAACCAGGTTCAAAGGTCTGTCCTGTATTTCACCACGATCGAACTTGCGATTCGTAGCCTTAGAATTCTCTCTTTTTTTCTTTGAGTCTCAAAACTGAAAAAAAGAACATTTATTTTCCCAGCAGGTCTTTAATCAAACCGAGCTACGTACTTTTTCTGACCGAATTTTTGCGTGTCCTGAATATGACACAATTGGCGAAACGTCGCACCGAGTGCAGATTAACCAATCTCCGCTAAAGGGAGAAGCTCTGATGGTTACATAACTATCTATGTTCCAGCAGTCTTGCCAACCTTTATCCTAGGTGTCACCGAAAAATCTGTTTCACTCACAGAGTCTTAAAATTAAAATCGAAGGCGGAAGTACGGAAAACGTGTATGTTTAAACGCCCTGTCTTTTGCATGGGACAAGATTGCTTCATGTGTGTCGTCTAGCTAAATCCTAAACTGAAGCTAGTAGTCTTTACTTATTATACTTTGGCGGGTTTTCTTATGCATGGGATCTTTATTTAATAAGTTAAGTCTAAAACTCATGTTTAACTTATCGAGGGGTGCTTGTTTGTCGTTATTTTATGCGATAAAATCTTCGACTTTGGGAAATTAAAGTGCTTAGTTCAAAATTAAGATTAAATCTTGTTACTAAGGTGCACGTGCATTTTTTCCACTCTTTCGACCTACTTTTCCCAGCCCTAAAAGATATTTCTATTTTGTTCCACTAAGGAAAATATTGCGTTAAATAATGATCATATGATAGATGATTATAATTTTTATTTCTTTCAACTAGGCGGCAGGTCTTAACAAGTGTTTATAAACAACTTTGAATTCAGCCATCAAGAATTTTCTCAAATGTTTGGAAGAGAATACAAGTATTTTCAAAACCTTTCACAAAATTCATCTGAGCCCTCTAAGCACGAGCTTTCATTTTTTTATCTTGTGTTTCAAATACCATATATATTGTTTAATTGGCCTTAAGCTTCATATTACAATGCTTAATTTGATTTCCTTTTGTCAGCTGATATTAAGGTTTCAATGTGTTTCAGTAATTAAATTATTAATAATTAAATTTATAAAACGCTTAAAAGGAAAAACTCTAGTTCATGGGAGTCAACTTCTCTGCAATAGTTGATCGCGCGAGAAATGGCTCGAAAGAAAGAATTTATTGTGTTAGTGGGCTTGCTTCTAATCTTCACTATAATAAGCCAATCAAACGGGTTCGTTACAAAAGTGGCAAGAAACTATAAAGGAGAGGTAGGAGACAAAATATTACTCAAAGCATTTGAAAACGCCTTATTTCTCCACAGTTAATTTTTTTTAAAGACGTCGTCTATTAGACACAGAAGTGAAATGTTTATTTCTCACCAAAAGGCTGGCCTCACGCAATATATAGAGGCGTTCCCGGTTACTTGGAACACCCAGTTTTCTTGTTAAGACTTTGAATCTTCGTCCCAAAATCACTGAACTATTTTAAAATGATTTTCAACCATCAGGGCTTGAACTCTTTGAAAAGAAATACGCAATTCGCATGTGTTAATACCACAGCTCTTTTTAGAAAAGGCAATAGAAGATATTTCAATTTTACTCCCGACAGTTCCCCAGCTAGTAGATTTCACCTCACCGCCGACTCGGCCCAATGATTTTGGAGTTATCATAGCGCTTCATATTTTGGTGCAAAAAGAAAACTATTCACAATTTTTTTGACATTCAAATCCTAACAGTATGTAGGATGTTTGTCCCATGAACCTAGTTTAATGACCTTGCTCCCACAAGTCTCCTATAGCTCAGTGGTAGAGCGTCCGAAGTAGCAATCATGTTCGACTTAGTTACTGGGAGAACTCGGACTTCTATTTTCCAATGACAAGTTAAACATTATTTTTTTACAAAGATGAAGTTGTGGTGAAAACCTAACTGATGTATAAGAATTTATAATAAGAATTGATAATAATCAGCGTTTTCCCCTTTTTTTTCTTAGATGAAACTACATCTGTTCCCGCGTCAAATCTGTGATGCAGCTAAGTATCTCAACTGCGAAGGATTGGAGAAGTCAGACAGTCTGAAGCGAATCATTGAGAACTAGCATTGCGAAAAGAATGTTGAAGTCAATTCAAGAATGAAAGCAGTGTAAACTGTAGCGTTAAAAGATCTTTATTGAAAAGATGTCTGTATTTGACTATACGAGTAACTGCATTTATGAATGCAGTATTTCGCATGAATTAATGTTACAGCGTCAATTTAATGTGTATGGCTTTTTCTTAAATGGAATTATAATCCTGACCAATGATTCGCTTATTTCTATTCATGGTGACAACTGAGTTCGTTGCCAAGCGCAAATTAATTTTCGTTTGAATTCCTTGTTAAAGTGCCTATGAAGTAACAAATGATTGCTGCTTATTTGAAAGGCTTTTCAAAGTTCAGAAGAATGGCGTATTATGCAAATGAGGGAAGTGATGACGTCGAAAGTTGTTCCACTCAAACAGTACAAAACTCAATCGCGAATATCTCCAGAACAATTAGAGCAGTGTAAACTTGGCACCAAAAATGTATATCACAAAAGAAACAAAATGACACCTGTCTGTCATTGCCATAGTAACAGTTATGCCCCTGGTCCTGTTTTAATTAAGACTAAAATTCCCAGATTTTACCTTAAACAAGGATCATACACTCCCAACAATCTAATGGGAAGAGTCAGGACAATATGGGAACCATGTGTGTTCTGAGCAAGACCCTCTGTCCCACTTTAAAGGGTTGCAAGTGGGGGGGATATTTGGTTTTTCACAGGAAGAGACTGGAGCCAAAAGCGTTGCCATGGCAACAACCCAGTAGGAGTCATTTTGTTTCTTTTATGATGTACATTTTTGGTGCCAAGTTTAGAAAATACTGCTCTAATTTTTCCAGAGATATTCTTGATTCAGTATTTTACTGTTTGAGTGGAACAACTTATGACGGCATCACTTCCCTCATTTGCATAATACAAAAACGCAAATATCTCTAAAACAAAAAGCAATATTCAAAAAAGGAAAACGCCATTCTTCTGAACTTTGAAATGCCTTTCAAATAAGTAGCAATCGTTTTTTACTTCATGGGCACTTTAATCAAGTGGATGATGAATCATGTGACTTATAAACCACTCTTACGTCATCAAGATTGTCACGAAACCAATGGCCTTTCCAACCTCGTTCCCAGGGTCCTCTCTCTACTTTCTCGAGGTAGAGAGAGGACCCTGGGAACGAGGTTGTGGCCTTTCATCATAATTCTCTCCAATTCCATCTAGAATTTGCTTTTCATGTTAAAGCATTTTTGCACAAACCTTGGAGTTTGAAAAATCAATTTCTGAGCAACACAATGCATTCTGCTTTGGGACTTAAATACTCGGCAAGTCCCAATTATTACAACACTGCTGTTTTCTCTAAGTTATTATTTCTTTCTCTGTTGAATGCGGTCACTAAGTTGAAATTTTACATCGGGCTCAGAACTGAATTTCAACCCTTACGGTAACAAATGAATATCTTTTAACCCATCTTTTGCGCTTCCGTGTTCATCCTCTGCAGTTAAAATGTACTGAACCCATTATTTACAGACTTATAAACGACATAACACTGTCTCTCAAACACACTTGGTAAGACTTCGTGTCAGAATACAGGGGTGTCCAAATCTTTTTTCAAAGAGTGCCAGATTTGATGTTGTGAAAATGCATGCCGGTTATATCTTTCTGCCTGACATTCTTTGAACCATCAAAGTTGAGTCTACTAGTTAGATCCTATTGTGCAATTTTTCCAATTTCTAACGCCGAAAAAGAAAAAAAAGGGTTTTATATCCGAAGCAATTTAAGACTCGAGACCAGTGGCAGTAGCCCGAGTAATAAAAAATTGCATTTTGTACCTGTGTATTTTACACACTCTGGGCGACAGTGATGACAGGCCATTAATGATAAATTTTGTGAGACAGGGTCAGTTCTTGCCAGACTTTGGACGAATACGAATTTTGGGAGTTTTCTTTCAAATTTGAGAGGGTCGGAAATCAGGATAATTTCAATTTTGAATGTTTTCTTTGTTCCTTCATGTATAAAAAGGGCGTATTTTGGCTCAACAGAAAACTGAATTCGCTTAACTGGTTCGCTTAACAAGTGTTTTTGAATGAGGTTTAAAAACAGCTGGTTTTATGGCCGCGGGTATAAACCCAGTTAATATATTGATAAAAATTGGAAGGAAGTTAGGTGAATAATGTCTCAATGTTTAATGATTATTTAAAGAGGTTGCGTGACGACCCTCATAACGGCTGCGGAGGAGACTAAGTGATCATGAGCGAAGAAGCAAAGGTTATTAAATACGATGTTTTTAAATGATAAAACATTTACCACAACCCGACTGGATTTGAGAATATCCCTGTCGTTCTCCAGCAATTTTCATTCGGCATTGTCAAGTGACCTTCAGCTACAGTAAAAGAACTAAATAGTTTCCTTTAATGGCGAGATAAGAAAGGCCGTCTGTGGTTGCTCTTTGTTATTTTACCCTGGCATCTGTACGGAAAGGACAACGGCTGTCTTGCATTGATAATAATATTGTGTGTATTATGACAATAGAAATGCTATCTTATCTGCTGGCTTTGAGCTCAATTTTTCATTTTTTTTGGTAGCAATAGGGTTTTATCCCTTCTATCCGCTGTCGTCTTAGTGCGCGTATGTGTGCCTTTAACCGTTACTACATTTTGACATAGTACTGTAGTTAGTTCGTCAGTAATATTTTAGAAGTTCAGTTATGAACTTTGTTATGTACCAACAACAACAACAACAACAACAACCGTGAACAACAACATGCACTTTATTTTAAAAACCACCGTGACTACATATACCATAGTAGCCCGCAATTAGCATAGCTATTCTAGGCGGGCTACTTAATTTTGGACTGGATGTTAAAAAAAAAAAAATTATATGTACAACAACAGAAAATGTGTATACAGCAACTTAAAAAAATATATATTTAAGAATATTAAGAAAAAAAAAGAAGAAATGGAATACAAACTATTAATAACGACAGTAAAGAAAAGAGAAAATAGAAGCAAATTAACTTTTAAGACTTAGGGGAACTATTTAATATTTAATAGCCGCATGTGCTTAGAAAGGTCAATGTAGCGCATTTCAACATTCATCTCCTCAGTTCCAAGAATATGTAGAAGTAAATCATGCAATTTACGTTTGAAGGTTGCTTTCCTAAGCCCACAAAGTTCAGGAGGGATGCCATTCCATATTTTAGCACCAGTTCTTGAAAATGAAAATAACTGCTGATTTGTTCTTGACATTTTTATGTGGAGGTTCCCAGCTTGTGAGAATCGTGTGGGATACGAGCATTTTTACAAAATGGCCGACAGATGTGGACCGCTTGGCTGCCGTTTCTAGTTAAGACAATGGTAAAAAGAGAAATTCATTTCCTTATAGACATAATATAAACATAGTCCTAGGCATAGTCATAGAAAGTTCAATTTTAAAAAGACGGTTACGGGCGGTCTAGCACGCCATAAGGCGACTTACCGTCTCCCGGTACCCCTTCAAAAACGACGACGATGACCGCCCTACATAGCCGCCTACTTCAGCCCTCAGCAACCGCTTGCGGAAAAACGTATTGATTCCCCTGAGTCATAATCATAATCATAAAAAATTACAGTTCATTTTGTTATGACGATGATTACGTCGGCCATAAACGTCTTTATTGTTGCGTTTTCGGCACTCTCACCACTACATAGACGACATAAACTCCCTCGAATGACTATGATTAGGATTATGATTGTTATGTAGCCAGTAAGGACCAAGCCTTCAAATCTATAACATTGTTTCAACAGTCAAGACATTACGTACATTACGTACAATAGTTGCGCTTCCATAGTATACTATTGGTTATACTCAAGTAACTAACAACAGACTATACAGTTACAATTTTCTCGAAGGTGATCACATTTGGTTCAAGCAGCGTTGGTCGTTAATGTTAAAAAATATTACAGGTGAACCTCTATTAAGCGGCCACCCTTTATCAAGCTGTTTAACGGCCACCATTAGAATGGGAGAAGTAAGCATGGGAATCCAAATAGTAAATTTAGTACAGCAATGACCTTTTGAAGTCAAGTTCGCACTCCTTCAGTCATACAACGTACGGCTGTTTTCGCCTCACGACATCTGTCCTAGCTGATGACAAATAATCAAACTTAAGAAATATTAAAACATTACTGCTACCATAATTTGAAACTCCACACCCAATTCGATCCATTTGAGACTAAGAAAATTACCACCTTTTTGAACTTGGATTATCATCATAATTAAGGATTTGCGTGGTTTGAAATAACATGGCTTGAATATAATTGTTGTTTTAACTGTAAACTGCTAAATTATTAACGTCATAGACGGAATAAAAGGGAAAAAGCTATTAAGAACTAAAACGGTTTAGATCGGAGCGTACAGTGCGAGTTCCAACCGATTCTTCTGTTGCAAAGTTCTGATTAGAATGTCTCAAAAGAATAACAGGGTCGTTTTAATGAGCCTTCTTTTGATAATGGTTTTAGTGAACGAGTGCGTTGGTTTTGTTTGTAAGACTAAACGAGACATTAAGGTACGTAAGACAATCTGTTTACACCTTTGATTACCTTCCCGCAGTTTTTGCACTACTACAGAAGGGGCAACTGGCTTTTCACGTTACTCTCCAGAAAAAAAAGAGGCATGCATTGGAGATAATTTATTCAACTCGTTTCTTAGGGTAGACATTTTCCCTGAAAGAAGAAAAGGAAATTCGGGGGAGAGTCATGCAGTCAAAAATTTAAAAGTCAAGGTGCTGCTAACAGGCTAATGAACTTAGTTCGATTCAAAGAAACACCTTTATCATAAAAGTGGAAACTCCAAAAATTTCATGGAAGAGAAATTACGTCCCCCGAAAAACCCTCTGGTATATTGAGTGCTGACTATTGCTATTCTACAAATAAATGCTTCTAAAACGTCTAGACACCACACCTCTATATAAACCACTAGTACGCATGCCCAGCATACCGGTGACATACAACTACAGTATTCACACCAGCGGCTTGTAATTACAAAAATTACCAAATGTTTTTTAACCACCAACAAGTATCGACTATAGAAAAACCATTAACTCGAAACTTGTTTTTATTTTAAAAAAAATCCCCTAAAAAAATTCGGTAAGGAAAATAGGTAACATTTCCGTATACGAGAAAAACTAAACAGGGGCTTTGAATCCCAAAAAATTATTCTTAACTCAGGACAAGAGAAAATGAGGTAAGAGAACGCATCTTCCATATTGGATTCTCTTACTATGATAAGAGGAGAGAATTTATTTTTAGATCCGGAAACTATCTTAACTGACCAATGGCTGATGTCCTTCTCATCACGTGGTTGTAATTTTAATGCGCCATATGGAAACCACTCAGCCATGGAACGAGATATAAATAGATTCCGCCCTAAAAACAGATTCTGTCCCTTGTCATATCAGACGGGGTTCTGTTCTCTTTCGTCATTTTCTCTTGCTCAGGAGCACTCTGCCAACCGCCACATTCCCCCCACCCCACTCTCCCAAGGCCTCACAACAAAACCCAACCACCAAACCTTAACGTTTTTCTACTCCACTCGAACATCCTTGCCGGAGAAATGCTATGAATATGGCGTGGCAGAACCACGAGAAGCTTGGGGGAGTGCGACCTTAAAATTTATGATAACGTTTCGTTCAAATGTTTTTAGTTTGTTTGGTTTTATTATTGTTTTGTTTTGTACATTGATTTTGGTTATTTTTAGATGGTGCGATTGGAAAGAGGAATTTGTGAAGCAGCGCGCTCCATCAGCTGCGCAGGCCTTGAAAAGCGAAGCCGGTTAGAAGAACTTCAGTGTGTAAAACGTGGAAAAACAGCTGAAGAAATCGAGCAGGAACAGGAAGAATGAATTCATTGAGAAATATGCATAAATTCTATTCGGTGAATCTAATATGGGCACCATTATGTTATCGATTAACTTATGAAATCAATGAATTAAATTTGAACCGAACCTCTTTAATACTGTGTATTTTTGGTCGCAATTACACTTCCTAAACTGTTCGCTTGTTAGAAGATAGACTTAAGGATGGACTCTTTTATTTTTACGGGGGGGTGGGTGGGTGGGGGAAGGTTTGGGTAATAACAAAAAAAATCCTGCAGAGCAAAAGTATGGAAAAATTCGTCCGCAGTGGGCCAAGGGAAATAAAGCTGCCTAAAAGGCCAAGGTGATAAAAAAACTCCTTGCAAAGCATGAACGGAAAACAAGATTCTTGACACAACAAAATTGCCCAGCCCTCACCCCTCACCTCAAAAATAAAATGATCCCTCCCTTATCTATTAGGGACGGACCATTAGAAAAGTGATAGGGGGGTGGGGTGGGGAAAAAAACAAAAAAAAATTCATGCAAGGGAAAATGCCAAGAAAAAAAATTCATTCAAAGAAGAAGGTACAAAAAAAATTCATGCAGAAGGAAGGTCCAATTGTGACTTTTTCACACGTAGTAAAAAAAATTCGTGCAAGCTGAAAACGGCGTTTTAGCTTCAATTTTAACTGAAAGATTGAGATGATTCTCTCCAAAAGAATAAGAATTGCACTAACAAAATCTGAAGTACAAATCTTTAAGGGTGTTTTTTTTCTTGCAGTTCCTTGTGTTATTAGTCGGGCAACCGACTATAGGTTTACACTCGAGTTTCATCGCAAATCGCAGTCACGTGCAATGGGGAATACCGCAGACACGTAATACGGGCGCAACCTTCTTTCTACGATGTCGAAGTCGATGGTGAATATGTCGAAAACAAATGGTGTCATCTTTTCTACGCTCAAACATGCAGACCCACACACCGTTCGCGGTGGACCCTCTCTAAACGATGGCGTGTGTAATGAGCGTCTATTTCGAAACGGGTCGTTCCGCGAACTGAAAATAGCAAAAGAATCAAATGATTTAGCGAATGTCTCACTATAATCAAACCGGAAATCAAACGAATTACCACTGAACAGAAAATGTCGGCAGAGTGACAGAAGAGCATTTGTTGATAAAGACATGGTGCCTCGCGATGAAACTCGAGGAAACGACAACAAAGATGCCACGTTGGAAACCAGGACCTTGGTACCCTTAGCATTTCTTTATAAGTGATCAACACTCATAACAGCACGTCTACCTGTTGCCCGACCTACGATCTTAGATCGTCTTGTTCTCTTCAAAATTAATCCAAGCTAGATGAATGTTTCAAACGTTCTTATAGAGCACAAAAATTCAAGGAAATTTGTCGAAGATTGTGTTTAACTCTGGGAACCAAATATATATTGGATATGCAGCTTAAACAAATTGCTACTCGACAAAAAAAGTTAAGCCATAATTTTCTGGCAGTGCAAAGCGATATCCTGGCAGAATGTGCAGTGGTGTTAAACTGGGTTCAACGGTTTACTGACTTTCAATTTCTATCACCAATACGCAATAACATGCATCTGTTCCACGCCATGCATCTGTTCCACCTAGATCAACTATAATCAAAATTGTACTCAATATCAATGTTTACATTATGATTACAGCCGGGAATTTAAACCTGAATGATACAACGGTTATTATCCACCGGCTGACTAAACTAAATTCATGAAACTAACTGACTGGTCTGCCAGTCTTAATTATAGCGAAGGTATTAAAAAAGGACAGCGAAAAAGAATGGTAAACTGCAAAATTGGTACAGTAGCCCTGAATGTAAAGGCTGCCTACAAATCATGCTCTGACGAAAGACTAAGTGATCGACCATTATCGTGATTTTTCAGGGGTAGGGCAATTACCAATGAAAAATTTCTGCACAGCAAAAGTATAGAAAATAAAACGCGTGCACAGTGGGCCAAGGAGAAAAGGACGGTGTTAACTGAGAAGGCCAAGTTGCTAAAGAAACAAAACAAAAATTCATGCACTGCCCAAAGGGAAAAAAAATCTTAACAAGACAAAATTGCCCAGCCCCTCCCCCCAAAATAAGATAAAATGGTTCATCCCTAATGCTGGAAACGCCAGAAGCTCTTAAAGAAAGTAGTCTATCAACTCTTTGATAAATTATTTTTTACGCGTTTCAATTTATCACCAACGTAGCAGCAATTTCTTTAGAAACCAACCCCTGTATACTGGTCTTCAGTACACTAATTCACCGCGAAAGCGGCTTTTAATAACTAACAGTCTGGCAAGTCCTGTAAGAATATGAGTGTCTACAGTTCAATAAACTCGAGTAAAGTTATTTGTAAGTAATTGTAAAACTGTGTCAAATCGAACAAAATCCATCCTAACAAAAGTAACAGCGTCTTAATCTAAGCTCAAGTATATACAGGTGAACTAAATGTGTTTCCTGACTTTAATTGCTCAGCAATTCCTAAGGCAAAAAGATTAGCCTAGCTAACTATACGTCACTTTTTCAGACACACTTCAATAGAACGGTTAAACAAACATTATATGCGCCTCAAAACTACCATGGCATTGTAATGCAATTGCAATGTAAATTGCCATTGTAATATGGTAATTAAAAATGTCACTGTAAAGTAAAACGACTATTTCGTATTTTTGCTTCGTTTATTCAGCAGCATCAAAAAAAATTATGGGTCTCGCAGGAAAATGGCTTCCAAGAGTATAAAAGGAGCGAGGATTAAACCACCAACATCAAAAGTGTAGAGGTGTTTTGAAACCCACAGAGGAAAATGATTTCCATATCATCGCCGGCTTTCATCTTGCTGCAACTAGCTGTTGCTGTTATTGGGAACGATGACAGGTAGGCATGTCAGAGTATTTCATTGTGACTGTGCATTTTTTGCAACGGTTGTAAATTGCTTTTAGTTTTTATTCGTCCGTTACTATTAAATACAATAACAACAGCGAAAATTCGCAGTGATCCGTTTCATTAAAAGCGAAAGGAAATATTGTTGCCCTGCACTATTTGTGGTTTTAGAATTCGAACAATCAGTACAGCAGAATTTACGTGGTTAGTTATTTAGGCTTGAATTCTCTCTTTTGAAAAAAAATTTCACGAGAAAGGAAAAAGATTACCAACCTGCAAAATTGTTTCACTAGGTGTAATTGATTAAGCACGATAAAATTTAAAGAATAAAGCTCAAAAAGATATGTGCGCTCTTTGACATATTATTTCCAACAACAGCCCATTTCTTGGAGAGACCTACCCACGCTATCCGCCCTTTACGAAGATCTAGCTTTTTTGGGAAGCTTTTAGCGTGAATTTAGTTGAGGTTGGCCTATAAGCCTTGATAAGCGTGTGATATTTTCTATCAGCAATAAATTGCAACATGTTGAAGAGCGAATGATGACAACAAGTCATCGTATCAAGATAACAATGGACAAAAATTCAAATTATTTGTAAGGTAGGAGAATCCTTGATAACTAAGCCCGTGAAAATTTTTACCCACGGATGTAGGACAGTTTTTCGCTCGTAGTAATGAGCTCTTCTTTTATTTTTATGTTGTTTTTTTATTTTATTTTTTTTTCAGAAATACCTCCAACCTCGTTCCCAGGGCTTTTCCATCCCAATTCCAAAGGGAAAAGCCATGGGAACGAGGTTGAAATACCTCGTAAAGTACCACTCCCTATCACCGACAAGATCAAGCACTGGCCAGAACCTCGGACAGGCTATCAGAAAATTCCAACAATTCATGGGCCTACCAGTGACGGGACGAGTTGACGCGACCTCCATAAGCATGATGAGGAAGCCTCGTTGTGGTATACCTGACAACGACACGATGCATTCGAATCCAAATTGCCACGCATGCGCTTCACATACTACTTACAGTATGGCAGGATCTTCCTCACGTGCCTCAGGATGCAGCGATCGCACGTGCTCTGACGTACTAGAGCGATGTGACACCAAAGTAATCCAAACGGTGCAGATTTAAAGATGAGGTAAAATGCCCAGGAAAAACGAAAAAACCGCCCAAATAAGACCTAAAGACGCTTACCATTTGTCTGGTCTGACCGGCTAGACTGGTTTACAGCGGATTTGGTTGATAAGGCGAACCCTGCTCAAAAATTAGGTCCCAGTTGCATTTAGGCTGCTTGTGAGTGTAAACCTCTCCAGGGAATTTTCCCGCCAAACTGCGCGACCATATACAACCGGCGTTTATCTGTATCTGTTGACTGGAATGAGGTTAACCCGGCCACACTGGGTCATGTTGAATTTTCATGGTGCGAGTTGCATTCTGGGACTATTTTGGGGATAAACTAAACTTAAAGTACAGTCGAACCTCCCGTAAGCGGACACCCACGGGACCAAGGGTAATTGTTCGCTTACAGCAGGGTGAAAACAAAAATGCACTAGGTGGCTTATAATGCACCAGAACAAGTATTCTAAAGCTTTAAGACCACTTGTAACTGTATCATCCATCAAAGAGTTGTTGACTGTTGCTTTCCTATTATACATACATAAATTTAACACTATGGGTCAATAGTAAAGATTTCTCTTGATGTCCAGAAATCTAAGAAAACATCAAAAACAGCTCATAGGTCCAAGGCATTTTGACAAAGATTATTAGAGTTCCAGTCACAGTAATATATATAGAGGATATTACACGGTGGCGCGAAGATATGAATTTTATTTTCGAGTGGCAAAGCAATATTTTACGAACGAACGCAGCGAATGAGTAAAATATTGTTTAGCCGCCGTGTAGTGTTTTTTTTATTATATAGACAAAAAAGACATCGATACAAATTTCGGAGCAAAATTACCGAAATTACGTCATCGATGAACTCACTTGTGAGATTATGGAAAATAAACCACTCGGGTCCCGGATGTAGTTTTTATGAATTTTACGAGTGGTATATTTTCCAGTAAAACAGTCGTGTCTATATAATATATATATATATATATATATATATATATATATATATATATATTTCTCTTTATTATATATATATATTTCTCTTTATTATATATATATATATATTTCTCCCGCAACAACTATATATATATATATATATATATATATAGTTGTTGCGGGAGAAAAAACACAAACAAACTACAGGTTTATCCCTACAAGCCTGTTTCGTGGTTGCCCACTCATCAGGGGATATGGTGGGAATGTCCTTTACCATCGCTTATATACAAAGTAGTTAAATTTACATAATAATAGAGATCGTTAAGTTTCAGGTATTGCGTAAGAGGGTTTTTTTTCTGTGGCGGCAAGAAGACACAAGCTCATTACGTTTGTTTAGCGTGGATAGTTCGGGTCGGCAGATGATTAGGAATTTTTCTTTGAGGCAGAGGTTACATCTTTTGCTTGAGCTGTTATATGGCGAGTGTGAAGACAGGATCCGCCAGGAAATAAAGTGTTCAATGTTGTTGTCTTTAAGGGTCCATATGTGTTTGCTGAGCTCGGTGGAGTTTCTGTGTTTAGCGTGGCGGAAAGATGCGGTGTGGTTTCTGTATCTTGTTTTGAAGTCGTTTTCCGTAAGTCCGATGTAGGTTTGGGACGTGTTGTTGTCTTTACGCGTAACGGTGGCTTGGTAGATTACCGATGGTTGTAGGCAGTTTCCGTTGAGTGGGCAATTGTTCTTTTGTCGGCAGTTGCATGTCTTTCTTTCTTTAGTGTTAGCGGCGGCAGCATCGTTGGTTTGTGTAGATGTGGTTAAGATGCGTTTATTATGGTTGTCGATTATTTGTTTAGTGTTGTTCATGCAGCTGTAACTGATCTTGATGGTGTTGCGGTTGAAGATTTTACGGAGCTCGTGGTCTTTTGGGAAGTGCTTATCTACTAGAGCGAGGAATTTGTGTCCGATGTTAGTACTTGTGTTCTTGCTGAAAGGGGGGTTGTACCACAGGATGTTACTGCGTTGACGGTTTTTTCGCTTGTTAGGTGTGGTTGGTTCGTAGTGTAGGGTGTAGCTGTATCCGCTTTCGTCGAGTGCTTTCTGGTATGAGGGGGCGGCTTGGTCAAAGGATGCTTTGTCGGATGATAGGGATGATAGTCGTTTGTTGATGCCAGCGGGAATGTTCTTTGTAGTGATTGGCGGGTGGTTGCTCTCGCGGTGGACGTACTGCAGTGTCGTATTTGGCTTTGTGAAGGGCTTATAGGTGTTTTGGTTGAGGTTGAATGTGACATCCAGGAAGTTAATTATCTGCTTGTTAGCTTCTATAGTAATGCGTAGTCCGTTATTTTTAAAGAAACGGCATATTTCTTTCTTGATGTTTTCTGTGTCTCTAGGTGTGGTGTTAGCGGTCGCCAGTCCGTCGTCTCGGTAAAGTCCTACGTTAATATTAAGGTGTTGCAGCTGGGATAGGAGAAAACTTCCTACAAGCTCGCATGTTTCCGCGCCGTCGTAGCTGCCCATTGTGACGTCAAATGCT
>OX453272.1:3848632-3873416 GCA_949710005.1 Ricordea florida | reverse complement strand
AACTAACCAACTGAGCTATCAACTAACCATCTGAGCTGTCAACTAACCAACTGAGCTATCAACTAACCAACTGAGCTATCAACTAACCAACTGAGCTATCAACTAACCAACTGAGCTATCAACTAACCAACTGAGCTATCAACTAACCAACTGAGCTATCAACTAACCAACTGAGCTATCAACTAACCAACTGAGCTATCAACTAACCAACTGAGCTATCAACTAACCAACTGAGCTGTCAACTAACCAACTGAGCTATCAACTAACCAACTGAGCTATCAACTAACCAACTGAGCTGTCAACTAACCAACTGAGCTATCAACTAACCAACTGAGCTATAACTAACCAACTGAGCTATCAACTAACCAACTGAGCTGTCAACTAACCAACTGAGCTATCAACTAACCAACTGGACCCGGTTCCTGAAAAGCCGATTAGCGCTAATCAACGGATAAATCACGCTAATCGAGGAATAAAATTTATCCTTCGGTTAGATTCTGTTCCACAAAGCACGATTAGCACTATCCGAAGGATAAACTAACGGTTAAATTTAATACACCTAGCGAGGTGGATTAACTTACTAACCGCGGAATAAATTTTTTCAAAACAAACAAAATGGCGGATTTATTGTTTGACCTTTTGCCGGTTGCGTGGCAAGAAAAAAAGTTCAGGATGCATGATATTACTTTACTAAACTTTACGGAGGAAGAACTTAGGAATCGCTTTCGGTTTGGCCGTGAGTCCATTGAGTTTCTGGTCGAACTTCTCCGGGAAGACCTTGAACGACAAACCTCGCGAAACCATGCTTTGTCGCCAACTGTTCAAGTGCTTGTGGCGCTACGTTTCTTCGCTTCCGGAAGCTTCCTCCAAGTGATTGGCGATACCGTGGGCCTACCAAAGTCAACCGTTTCTCGCATAATTCGTGACGTGTCTGCAGCACTGATTCAAAAGCGGAACGAGTTTATCGGTTGGCCGACCACCGCCGCTGAAATTCAACGAGCAAAGGAAGGGTTTTTCCGCAAGGGAGGATTCCCAGGAGTAATTAGCTGCGTAGACGGAACCCATATCAGAGTCCAAGGGCCCAGCCAAAATGAGTCAATGGATGCAGGCTTTGAAAACATTGAAGATCAACCAGAACTTACAGCATATTGTGGCCCCGAGGATGGAAAGGCTGTGAGGGACTACATTTGTGACATGTTTTTTTTAAAAATGTTTATTTCATGCTCCAGTTTCAAATGACATTGTTTAGCAAACACAACCTTTGCTATCATCTTGCAATTGTAAAAGTGCTGTGTTACAAAGACTTCAATAATTATTGTGTTTTTGCCTAACCAGAGATACAAATTACTTTGGTGACATGTTGTTTTGTCAATGCTATTATTGTTTTGTTTTGACCTCTAGCTCCTTAATCCAATTCTCATACCATTTTATTGAAAACAATTTGTGAAAATAAAACGCCAAGATAGCTTCAAAGACAGGCAAACAAAACAAGCATGTACGTTTATTATGTGGACGCATAAAAAAGTATATTTTGAAGAGAAACTTGTAACACAACACTGTATGCAATTATTGCTGCCTTACGTAAGGTTTAGCTGTCTGTGATCTGCTGTTTGCAAAGTATATGAAGACCTATGAAAAGTAGGGGTTTATAATAGTTTTATTGTTTTGTTACTCTTATGACTTTAACAACAGTGCATGACTTTGCTATATATTACTAAGAAAGTTGTAAGGTTTCAAGGTGCACTAAATTATGTCATGGTGAAGTGACACCACAAAGCACCAGCAAATACAGTAACATGTTCACATGACAAATGCATGTGCATAATAAATGCTTCTTTTCTGTTGTGATGAACTGTAGTAACAAGAAGAAGGTCAAAATCAGTCTTTTATTCAATGAAGCTGCTTCTGAATCAGTTATTACATGAAAGCTGCAAACTACAAAATGTGTCAACCAAATGTGACGTGAATTTCATCTGGACATGGTCCATTGGTAGAATGGTCCACAGGTACAAAAGCTAAACTTTTTAATCAGACAACCTGATTAAATTTTTACTTGTTATTTTGTTTCAGAGTGAAGATAAACACTCATCATAAGTTATTCTTTTATGCCAATTTGGAAAAAAATACAGAGCTAAACGTTGCACAAGCACCAAATAATTAGCAATTATTCCACGAAATCGAGTCGTATATGAGCTAATAGCCAACGAGGCGCGTAGCGCCGAGTTGGCTATAGCTCGTATACGACGAGATTGAGTGGAATAATTGTTTTATTATATCTCTAAACCCTCACTTATGAGACACTGGAATTAGTTTGTACGACAAGAATTGACTTTGTTATTGTTTTTGAACAGAACCATGTTGTTGCCGAGCCGACATATTGTAGAGCCGATGTGTAAAAATGTTTCAAACACGAGTCCGGCTCGTTTTTAAACATCTCTTTAATGTACTTGTCAATTTTTTTTTGAGTTAGCAAATTAGTTTAAGAATTTTGAAGTGGAAAAAGTAGGCAGAAATAAAATAAAATCTCAGTTTACGGGCTTCACAGATCTTTCAAAATGGCGGCTGTTTGTAAGAGTTTCACTTTCGTTCGTAATAAACAATTTCGCAATATAATTTGCCCACTTACCGTCGAATAATTTCATCCCATACTTATTTGCTTCGGTAGTATTTCTTTGGTGTATGATTTTGAAGCTTGACTTGAATTTCTCCCAGTCTAATTCAAGAAATCATCCATCCATGATGGCCGTTTTCCGTGCCAATGGTATATGAGCTGATATACCATGAGTAGGGAACCAATCAGAGCGCGCGTTTGCTCATATACAAGGGTTGCAGATATAATAATTAGCAATTATTCCACGAAATCGAGTCGTATATGAGCTAATAGCCAACGAGGCGCGTAGCGCCGAGTTGGCTATAGCTCGTATACGACGAGATTGAGTGGAATAATTGTTTTATTATATCTCTAAACCCTCACTTATGAGACACTGGAATTAGTTTGTACGACAAGAATTGACTTTGTTATTGTTTTTGAACAGAACCATGTTGTTGCCGAGCCGACATATTGTAGAGCCGATGTGTAAAAATGTTTCAAACACGAGTCCGGCTCGTTTTTAAACATCTCTTTAATGTACTTGTCAATTTTTTTTCGAGTTAGCAAATTAGTTTAAGAATTTTGAAGTGGAAAAAGTAGGCAGAAATAAAATAAAAACTCAGTTTACGGGCTTCACAGATCTTTCAAAATGGCGGCTGTTTGTAAGAGTTTCACTTTCGTTCGTAATAAACAATTTCGCAATATAATTTGCCCACTTACCGTCGAATAATTTCATCCCATACTTATTTGCTTCGGTAGTATTTCTTTGGTGTATGATTTTGAAGCTTGACTTGAATTTCTCCCAGTCTAATTCAAGAAATCATCCATCCATGATGGCCGTTTTCCGTGCCAATGGTATATGAGCTGATATACCATGAGTAGGGAACCAATCAGAGCGCGCGTTTGCTCATATACAAGGGTTGCAGATATAATAATATATAAAATACCATTGTCACTTGAACCGTGCTCACAAAACAATATGAGAGGTGATCAAACAAACTCTTCCCTTATTTCGATTTTTGCGCAGAAATAAATAAAGAACAAGCAAATGACAGAGATAGACAGGGTTCTTCTAAGGTAGCAGCTTAGGAATGTAATTAATTTCATCAAATTTACTCTGCAAAAGCTGGACTTGCAGCTCTAATTTTCTTTTTTTCAAAATTAAGTTTTCTTTCTTAAGCGAAAGACATTCGTGCTGAAGCTCCAGCACGTCGTCCTGTCTTTTTATCTTGCTTGGCTTAACGCCAACAACCTCCACATAACCATCCTCGTTGTTGGCTACACTACAAACCCAGGCATTCTCACTGGGTGTTGCGGCCTCTGGACCTAAGAGAAGTTATAAAAATACTCACATGTCTAATTTTACAATCTTTGTTTGTAAATGACTTCATAGAAGAACTTATAACTGCTCAATTGCCACTCAGCTCAGTTACGTTCGTACACGTCAAACGAGCAATATGATTTTCGCAGAGAGCACAAAATCTTTGTCAGAGAATGTTCAGCCTCTAAAGTTTTCACACTTATCTTTTTCTCCGAAGCATCCACACTTGCCGTTCCATCAAAACATGCAGAGCTTATATTAAGAGCAACACAAAATCTTCGCAAGGAAAACGTTATGAAAATATGGCCGACAAATGGTGAGCAATCACATGACAACTTTCGTAACAATAGCATTGTTTACATACCTGCTTCAAACCCATTCAAACCACTGAAAGCCGGTGTGTCCTCAAAAACTTCAATAATTTTTTCGCTGGACAAACTCGGGGGCTTTGGAGCTGGACCACCTCCAGTTTTCTGTGTTTCCCTCCTAAATGTGGAAAATTCTTTCTTTGCTGTACTATGTAAATTTCTCCATTTATCCTTTACTTCCGTAACCGTTCGGCCTGCCATCCCCACTGCATTTACAGCCTCGGTTATTTCTTGCCAAATTTGATTCTTCTTTTTGTTAGTAACGTTGTTTGAAAATTTCGACTGGATGACTGCAAGGTGATTTTTAACCTTTTCTGTAATTACAGAAATTTCATTCACGGAAAAATTGGGTTTTCTATTTCTTCTTTTTGATTCAACGATAACTTCACGTTCATTTTCACTTTCCGCCATTTTTCTTTTCTTTTCTCATGAGTTCACTGACAGCAGCTGCAATATTTTCCCGCATTCAGCCGCGTACGTGAAAATAACCAGTCTGACCGGTTTGTTCTGACCTTAATCAGTGGATAGTTAATCGCGGGATAAATCTGTTTTCAGGAACGCCTTTTTATCCTCCGATTAGTTATCCACAGGATAAGAATTTTAAGCGTGGATAAAGCGCTAATCGGGGGATAGTTTAATCGGCTTTTCAGGAACCGGGTCCTGAGCTATAACTAACCAACTGAGCTATAACTAACCAACTGAGCTATCAACTAACCAACTGAGCTATCAACTAACCAACTGAGCTATAACTAACCAACTGAGCTATAACTAACCAACTGAGCTATCAACTAACCAACTGAGCTATAACTAACCAACTGAGCTATCAACTAACCATCTGAGCTGTCAACTAACCAACTGAGCTATAACTAACCAACTGAGCTATCAACTAACCAACTGAGCTATAACTAACCAACTGAGCTATCAACTAACCAACTGAGTTATCAACTAACCATCTGAGCTATCAACTAACCAACTGAGCTATAACTAACCAACTGAGCTATCAACTAACCAACTGAGCTATAACTAACCAACTGAGCTATCAACTAACCAACTGAGCTATCAACTAACCATCTGAGCTGTCAACTAACCAACTGAGCTATAACTAACCAACTGAGTTATCAACTAACCATCTGAGCTATCAACTAACCAACTGAGCTATAACTAACCAACTGAGCTATCAACTAACCATCTGAGCTATCAACTAACCATCTGAGCTGTCAACTAACCATCTGGACCCGGTTCCTGGAAAGCCGATTAAACTATCCCCCGATTAGCGCTTTATCCTCGCTTAAAATTCTTATCCTGTGGATAACTAATCGGAGGATAAAAAGGCGTTCCCGAAAACAGATTTATCCCGCGATTAACTATCCACTGATTAAGGTCAGAACAAACCGGTCAGACTGGTTATTTTCACGTACGCGGCTGAACGCGGGAAAATATTGCAGCTGCTGTCAGTGAACTCATGAGAAAAGAAAAGAAAAATGGCGGAAAGTGAAAATGAACGTGAAGTTATCGTTGAATCAAAAAGAAGAAATAGAAAACCCAATTTTTCCGTGAATGAAATTTCTGTAATTACAGAAAAGGTTAAAAATCACCTTGCAGTCATCCAGTCGAAATTTTCAAACAACGTTACTAACAAAAAGAAGAATCAAATTTGGCAAGAAATAACCGAGGCTGTAAATGCAGTGGGGATGGCAGGCCGAACGGTTACGGAATTAAAGGATAAATGGAGAAATTTACATAGTACAGCAAAGAAAGAATTGGAGGGAAACACAGAAAACTGGAGGTGGTCCAGCTCCAAAGCCCCCGAGTTTGTCCAGCGAAAAAATTATTGAAGTTTTTGAGGACACGCCGGCTTTCAGTGGTTTGAATGGGTTTGAAGCAGGTATGTAAACAATGCTATTGTTACGAAAGTTGTCATGTGATTGCTCACTATTTGTCGGCCATATTTTCTTAACGTTTTCCTTGCGAACATTTTGAGTTGCATGTTTTCATGGAACGGCAAGTGTGGATGCTTCGGAGAAAAAGATAAGTGTGAAAACTTTAGAGGCTGAACATTCTCTGAGAAAGATTTTGTGCTCTCTGCGAAAATCATATTGCTCGTTTGTTTTGCGCGTTTGACGTGTACGAACGTAACTGAGCTGAGTGGCAATTGAGCAGTTATAAGTTCTTCTATGAAGTCATGTACAAACAAAGTTTGTAAAATTAGACATGTGAGTATTTTTATAGTTTCTCTTAGGTCCAGAGGCCGCAACACCCAGTGAGAATGCCTGGGTTTGTAGTGTAGCCAACAACGAGGATGGTTCTGTGGAGGTTGTTGGCGTTAAGCCAAGCAAGAAAAAAAGACAGGACGACGTGCTGGAGCTTCAGCACGAATGTCTTTCGCTTAAGAAAGAAAACTTAATTTTGAAAAAAAGAAAATTAGAGCTGCAAGTCCAGCTTTTGCAGAGTCAATTTGATGAAATTAATTACATTCCTTAGCTGCTACCTTAGAAGAACCCTGTTTATCTCTGTCATTTCTGCGCAAAAATCGAAATAAGGGAAGAGTTTGTTTGATCACCTCTCATATTGTTTTGTGAGCATGGTTCAAGTGACAATGGTATTTTATATATTATTTGGTGCTTGTGCAACGTTTAGTTCTGTATTTTTTTCCACATTGGCATAAAAGAATAACTTATGATGAGTGTTTATGTTCACTCTGAAACAAAATAACAAGTAAAAATTTAATCAGGTTGTCTGATTAAAAATTTAGCTTTTGTACCTGTGGACCATTCTACCAATGGACCATGTCCAGATGAAATTCACGTCACATTTGGTTGACACATTTTGTAGTTTGCAGCTTTCATGTAATAACTGATTCAGAAGCAGCTTCATTGAATAAAAGACTGATTTGGACCTTCTCTCTTGTTACTACAGTTCATTACAACAGAAAACAAGTATTTATTATGCACATGCATTTGTCATGTGAACATGTTACTGTATTAAACATTTCATTAATATTTGCTGGTGCTTTGTGGTGTCACTTCACCTTGACATAATTTAGTGCACCCTGAAACCTTACAACTTTCTTTATAGTAATATATAGCAAAGTCATGCAATGTTGTTAAAGTCATCAGGGTAACAAAACAATAAAACTATTATAAACCCCTACTTTTCATAGGTCTTCATATACTTTGCAAACAGCAGATCACAGACAGCTAAACCTTAAGTAGGGCAGCAATAATTGCATACAGTGTTGTGTTACAAGTTTCTCTTCAAAATATACTTTTTGATGCGTCCACATAATAAACGTACATGCTTGTTTTGTTTGCCTGTCTTTGAAGCTATCTTGGCATTTTATTTTTACAAATTGTTTTCAATAAAATGGTATGAGAATTGGATTAAGGAGCTAGAGGTCAAAACAAAACAATAATAGCATTGACAAAACAACATGTCACCAAAGTAATTAGTATCTCTGGTTAGGCAAAAATACAATAATTATTTAGGTCTTTGTAACACAGCACTTTTACATGCAAGATGATAGTAAAGGTTGTGTTTGCTAAACAATGTCCTTTGAAACTGGGGCATGAAATAAACATTTTTAAAAAAACATGCCACAAATGTAGTCCCTCACAGCCTTTCCATCCTCTGGGCCACAATATGCTGCAAGTTCTGGTTGATCTTGAATGTTTTCAAAGCCTGCATCCATTGGCTCATTCCTGAGGATGGCAATATTATGAAGGATTGCACATGCCCCTATCAAAATGCATGTTTTCTCTGGTGTCATGCGAATCTCGGAATGAAGAAGATGAAATCTCCTCTTCCACCACCCAAATGTTCGTTCAATTGCTGCGCGGGTCTTTGTATGGGCTTTGTTGAAGGCTTCCTGTTGAGCAGTGGAAGGGTTTAGGTATGGTGTCATGAGGTAGGGACGACATGGGTAACCACTGTCTCCCAAGAGTAAGCCGTCCTCTAGTGCTCGAGGCTGGGTTTGCAGCTGCTGTCCAATTACTGAATCAGTGAAAATGAAGCTGTCATGTGTGCTTCCTGGCCATTTGGCCACAATGTTGGTAAAGAAGCCTGAAATGTGAAGGATTTACTTATAATTTTGCCAGTGAATTATTACTGCCTTGAATGATTTTTATGGGCTAATGGCACCTTTGCAACAAAAACAAATTTTAAGAGGGCGACCCCTTCGGAATTTAGTTAAGGAAATTTTGACAGGTAAAAAAATATAGCCATGTGCCTCCCCAGAAAGTGAAAAAAAATATACAAGCTTAGATATCACTACTTCCCCACCTTTGGAATTTTGTAAACGAACTTAACATTTATTTTCCTCACCTCTGTGGTCGCAAATTGCTTGTACGTTAATGGAATGATATCCCTTTCGATTAACATAATCAGCCTCATTGTGGCTGGGCGCTTGGACTCTGACATGGGTTCCGTCTACGCAGCCAATTACTCCTGGGAATCCTCCCTTGCGGAAAAACCCTTCCTTTGCTCGTTGAATTTCAGCGGTGGTGGTCGGCCAACCGATAAACTCGTTCCGCTTTTGAATCAGTGCTGCAGACACGTCACGAATTATGCGAGAAACGGTTGACTTTGGTAGGCCCACGGTATCGCCAATCACTTGGAGGAAGCTTCCGGAAGCGAAGAAACGTAGTGCCACAAGCACTTGAACAGTTGGCGACAAAGCATGATTTCGCGAGGTTTGTCGTTCAAGGTCTTCCCGGAGAAGTTTGACCAGAAACTCAATGGACTCACGGCCAAAGCGAAAGCGACTCCTAAGTTCTTCCTCCGTAAAGTTTGCTAAAGCAATATCATGCATCCTGAACTTTTTTTCTTGCCACGCAACCGGCAAAAGGTCAAACAGTAAATCCGCCATTTTGTTTGTTTTGAAAAATTTTATTCCGCGGTTAGTAAGTTAATCCACCTCGCTAGGTGTATTAAATTTAACCGTTAGTTTATCCTTCGGATAGTGCTAATCGTGCTTTGTGGAACAGAATCTAACCGAAGGATAAATTTTATTCCTCGATTAGCGTGATTTATCCGTTGATTAGCGCTAATCGGCTTTTCAGGAACCGGGTCCAGAGCTATAACTAACCAACTGAGTTATCAACTAACCAACTGAGCTATCAACTAACCAACTGAGCTATCAACTAACCATCTGAGCTATCAACTAACCAACTGAGCTATCAACTAACCAACTGAGCTGTCAACTAACCAACTGAGCTATCAACTAACCAACTGAGCTATCAACTAACCATCTGAGCTATCAACTAACCAACTGAGCTATCAACTAACCAACTGAGTTATCAACTAACCAACTGAGCTGTCAACTAACCAACTGAGCTATCAACTAACCAACTGAGCTATCAACTAACCATCTGAGCTATAACTAACCAACTGAGCTATCAACTAACCATCTGAGCTATCAACTAACCAACTGAGCTGTCAACTAACCATCTGGACCCGGTTCCTGAAAAGCCGATTAAACTATCCCCCGATTAGCGCTTTATCCACGCTTAAAATTCTTATCCTGTGGATAACTAATCGGAGGATAAAAAGGCGTTCCTGAAAACAGATTTATCCCGCGATTAACTATCCACTGATTAAGGTCAGAACAAACCGGTCAGACTGGTTATTTTCACGTACGCGGCTGAATGCGGGAAAATATTGCAGCTGCTGTCAGTGAACTCATGAGAAAAGAAAAGAAAAATGGCGGAAAGTGAAAATGAACGTGAAGTTATCGTTGAATCAAAAAGAAGAAATAGAAAACCCAATTTTTCCGTGAATGAAATTTCTGTAATTACAGAAAAGGTTAAAAATCACCTTGCAGTCATCCAGTCGAAATTTTCAAACAACGTTACTAACAAAAAGAAGAATCAAATTTGGCAAGAAATAACCGAGGCTGTAAATGCAGTGGGGATGGCAGGCCGAACGGTTACGGAAGTAAAGGATAAATGGAGAAATTTACATAGTACAGCAAAGAAAGAATTTTCCACATTTAGGAGGGAAACACAGAAAACTGAAGGTGGTCCAGCTCCAAAGCCCCCGAGTTTGTCCAGCGAAAAAATTATTGAAGTTTTTGAGGACACGCCGGCTTTCAGTGGTTTGAATGGGTTTGAAGCAGGTATGTAAACAATGCTATTGTTACGAAAGTTGTCATGTGATTGCTCACTATTTGTCGGCCATATTTTCTTAACGTTTTCCTTGCGAACATTTTGAGTTGCATGTTTTCATGGAACGGCAAGTGTGGATGCTTCGGAGAAAAAGATAAGTGTGAAAACTTTAGAGGCTGAACATTCTCTGAGAAAGATTTTGTGCTCTCTGCGAAAATCATATTGCTCGTTTGTTTTGCGCGTTTGACGTGTACGAACGTAACTGAGCTGAGTGGCAATTGAGCAGTTATAAGTTCTTCTATGAAGTCATGTACAAACAAAGTTTGTAAAATTAGACATGTGAGTATTTTTATAGTTTCTCTTAGGTCCAGAGGCCGCAACACCCAGTGAGAATGCCTGGGTTTGTAGTGTAGCCAACAACGAGGATGGTTCTGTGGAGGTTGTTGGCGTTAAGCCAAGCAAGAAAAAAAGACAGGACGACGTGCTGGAGCTTCAGCACGAATGTCTTTCGCTTAAGAAAGAAAACTTAATTTTGAAAAAAAGAAAATTAGAGCTGCAAGTCCAGCTTTTGCAGAGTCAATTTGATGAAATTAATTACATTCCTTAGCTGCTACCTTAGAAGAACCCTGTTTATCTCTGTCATTTCTGCGCAAAAATCGAAATAAGGGAAGAGTTTGTTTGATCACCTCTCATATTGTTTTGTGAGCATGGTTCAAGTGACAATGGTATTTTATATATTATTTGGTGCTTGTGCAACGTTTAGTTCTGTATTTTTTTCCACATTGGCATAAAAGAATAACTTATGATGAGTGTTTATGTTCACTCTGAAACAAAATAACAAGTAAAAATTTAATCAGGTTGTCTGATTAAAAATTTAGCTTTTGTACCTGTGGACCATTCTACCAATGGACCATGTCCAGATGAAATTCACGTCACATTTGGTTGACACATTTTGTAGTTTGCAGCTTTCATGTAATAACTGATTCAGAAGCAGCTTCATTGAATAAAAGACTGATTTGGACCTTCTCTCTTGTTACTACAGTTCATTACAACAGAAAACAAGTATTTATTATGCACATGCATTTGTCATGTGAACATGTTACTGTATTAAACATTTCATTAATATTTGCTGGTGCTTTGTGGTGTCACTTCACCTTGACATAATTTAGTGCACCCTGAAACCTTACAACTTTCTTTATAGTAATATATAGCAAAGTCATGCAATGTTGTTAAAGTCATCAGGGTAACAAAACAATAAAACTATTATAAACCCCTACTTTTCATAGGTCTTCATATACTTTGCAAACAGCAGATCACAGACAGCTAAACCTTAAGTAGGGCAGCAATAATTGCATACAGTGTTGTGTTACAAGTTTCTCTTCAAAATATACTTTTTGATGCGTCCACATAATAAACGTACATGCTTGTTTTGTTTGCCTGTCTTTGAAGCTATCTTGGCATTTTATTTTTACAAATTGTTTTCAATAAAATGGTATGAGAATTGGATTAAGGAGCTAGAGGTCAAAACAAAACAATAATAGCATTGACAAAACAACATGTCACCAAAGTAATTAGTATCTCTGGTTAGGCAAAAATACAATAATTATTTAGGTCTTTGTAACACAGCACTTTTACATGCAAGATGATAGTAAAGGTTGTGTTTGCTAAACAATGTCCTTTGAAACTGGGGCATGAAATAAACATTTTTAAAAAAACATGCCACAAATGTAGTCCCTCACAGCCTTTCCATCCTCTGGGCCACAATATGCTGCAAGTTCTGGTTGATCTTGAATGTTTTCAAAGCCTGCATCCATTGGCTCATTCCTGAGGATGGCAATATTATGAAGGATTGCACATGCCCCTATCAAAATGCATGTTTTCTCTGGTGTCATGCGAATCTCGGAATGAAGAAGATGAAATCTCCTCTTCCACCACCCAAATGTTCGTTCAATTGCTGCGCGGGTCTTTGTATATATGGGCTTTGTTGAAGGCTTCCTGTTGAGCAGTGGAAGGGTTTAGGTATGGTGTCATGAGGTAGGGGCGACATGGGTAACCACTGTCTCCCAAGAGTAAGCCGTCCTCTAGTGCTCGAGGCTGGGTTTGCAGCTGCTGTCCAATTACTGAATCAGTGAAAATGAAGCTGTCATGTGTGCTTCCTGGCCATTTGGCCACAATGTTGGTAAAGAAGCCTGAAATGTGAAGGATTTACTTATAATTTTGCCAGTGAATTATTACTGCCTTGAATGATTTTTATGGGCTAATGGCACCTTTGCAACAAAAACAAATTTTAAGAGGGCGACCCCTTCGGAATTTAGTTAAGGAAATTTTGACAGGTAAAAAAATATAGCCATGTGCCTCCCCAGAAAGTGAAAAAAAATATACAAGCTTAGATATCACTACTTCCCCACCTTTGGAATTTTGTAAACGAACTTAACATTTATTTTCCTCACCTCTGTGGTCGCAAATTGCTTGTACGTTAATGGAATGATATCCCTTTCGATTAACATAATCAGCCTCATTGTGGCTGGGCGCTTGGACTCTGACATGGGTTCCGTCTACGCAGCCAATTACTCCTGGGAATCCTCCCTTGCGGAAAAACCCTTCCTTTGCTCGTTGAATTTCAGCGGTGGTGGTCGGCCAACCGATAAACTCGTTCCGCTTTTGAATCAGTGCTGCAGACACGTCACGAATTATGCGAGAAACGGTTGACTTTGGTAGGCCCACGGTATCGCCAATCACTTGGAGGAAGCTTCCGGAAGCGAAGAAACGTAGTGCCACAAGCACTTGAACAGTTGGCGACAAAGCATGATTTCGCGAGGTTTGTCGTTCAAGGTCTTCCCGGAGAAGTTTGACCAGAAACTCAATGGACTCACGGCCAAAGCGAAAGCGACTCCTAAGTTCTTCCTCCGTAAAGTTTGCTAAAGCAATATCATGCATCCTGAACTTTTTTTCTTGCCACGCAACCGGCAAAAGGTCAAACAGTAAATCCGCCATTTTGTTTGTTTTGAAAAATTTTATTCCGCGGTTAGTAAATTAATCCACCTCGCTAGGTGTATTAAATTTAACCGTTAGTTTATCCTTCGGATAGTGCTAATCGTGCTTTGTGGAACAGAATCTAACCGAAGGATAAATTTTATTCCTCGATTAGCGTGATTTATCCGTTGATTAGCGCTAATCGGCTTTTCAGGAACCGGGTCCTGAGCTATAACTAACCAACTGAGCTATCAACTAACCATCTGAGCTATCAACTAACCAACTGAGCTGTCAACTAACCATCTGAGCTATAACTAACCAACTGAGCTATCAACTAACCAACTGAGTTATCAACTAACCATCTGAGCTATCAACTAACCATCTGAGCTATCAACTAACCAACTGAGCTATCAACTAACCAACTGAGCTATCAACTAACCATCTGAGCTATCAACTAACCAACTGAGTTATCAACTAACCATCTGAGCTATCAACTAACAATCTTAGCTATCAACTAACCAACTGAGCTATCAACTAACCAACTGAGCTATCAACTAACCATCTGAGCTATCAACTAACCAACTGAGCTATCAACTAACCAACTGAGCTATCAACTAACCAACTGAGTTATCAACTAACCAACTGAGCTGTCAACTAACCATCTGAGCTATAACTAACCAACTGAGTTATCAACTAACCAATTGAGTTATCAACTAACCAACTGAGCTATCAACTAACCAACTGAGCTATCAACTAACCAACTGAGTTATCAACTAACCAACTGAGCTATCAACTAACCAACTGAGCTATCAACTAACCAACTGAGCTATCAACTAACCATCTGAGCTATAACTAACCAACTGAGCTATCAACTAACCAACTGAGCTATAACTAACCATCTGAGCTATAACTAACCAACTGAGCTATAACTAACCAACTGAGCTATCAACTAACCATCTGAGCTGTCAACTAACGAACTGAGCTATCAACTAACCAACTGAGTTATCAACTAACCAACTGAGCTATCAACTAACCATCTGAGCTATCAACTAACCAACTGAGTTATCAACTAACCATCTGAGCTATCAACTAACCATCTGAGCTATCAACTAACCAACTGAGCTGTCAACTAACCAACTGAGCTATCAACTAACCAACTGAGCTATCAACTAACCAACTGAGTTATCAACTAACCATCTGAGCTATCAACTAACCAACTGAGCTATAACTAACCAACTGAGCTATCAGCTAACCAACTGAGCTATCAACTAACCAACTGAGCTATCAACTAACCAACTGAGCTGTCAACTAACCAACTGAGTTATCAACTAACCAACTGAGCTGTCAACTAACCAACTGAGCTATCAACTAACCAACTGAGCTATCAACTAACCAACTTAGCTATAACTAACCAACTGAGTTATCAACTAACCAACTGAGCTATCAACTAACCAACTGAGCTGTCAACTAACCAACTGAGCTGTCAACTAACCAACTGAGCTATAACTAACCAACTGAGCTATCAACTAACCAACTGAGTTATCAACTAACCAACTGAGCTATAACTAACCAACTGAGCTATCAACTAACCAACTGAGCTATCAATTAACCAACTGAGCTATCAACTAACCAACTGAGCTATAACTAACCAACTGAGTTATCAACTAACCAACTGAGTTATCAACTAACCAACTGAGCTATCAACTAACCAACTGAGCTATAACTAACCAACTGAGCTATCAACTAACCAACTGAGTTATCAACTAACCAACTGAGCTATCAACTAACCAACTGAGCTATAACTAACCAACTGAGCTATCAACTAACCAACTGAGCTATCAACTAACCATCTATGCTATCAACTAACCATCTGAGCTATCAACTAACCAACTGAGTTATCAACTAACCAACTGAGTTATCAACTAACCATCTGAGCTATCAACTAACCAACTGAGTTATCAACTAACCAACTAAGCTATCAACTAACCAACTGAGTTATCAACTAACCAACTGAGCTATAACTAACCATCTGAGCTATCAACTAACCAACTGAGCTATCAACTAACCATCTGAGCTATCAACTAACCAACTGAGCTATCAACTAACCAACTGAGCTATCAACTAACCATCTGAGCTATCAACTAACCAAGTGAGCTATAACTAACCATCTGAGCTATCAACTAACCAACTGAGCTATCAACTAACCAACTGAGCTATGAACTAACCAACTGAGCTGTCAACTAACCAACTGAGCTATCAACTAACCAACTGAGCTATCAACTAACCAACTGAGCTATCAACTAACCAACTGAGCTATCAACTAACCAACTAAGCTATCAACTAACCAACTGAGTTATCAACTAACCATCTGAGCTATCAACTAACCAACTGAGCTATAACTAACCAACTGAGCTATCAACTAACCAACTGAGCTATCAACTAACCAACTGAGTTATCAACTAACCATCTGAGCTATCAACTAACCAACTGAGCTATAACTAACCAACTGAGCTATCAACTAACCAACTGAGCTATAACTAACCAACTGAGCTATCAACTAACCAACTGAGCTATCAACTAACCAACTGAGCTGTCAACTAACCAACTGAGCTCTCAAATAACCAACTGAGCTATAACTAACCAACTGAGTTATCAACTAACCATCTGAGCTATCAACTAACCAACTGAGCTATAACTAACCATCTATGCTATCAACTAACCATCTGAGCTATCAACTAACCAACTGAGCTGTCAACTAACCAACTGAGCTATCAACTAACCAACTGAGCTGTCAACTAACCAACTGAGCTATCAACTAACCAACTGAGCTATCAACTAACCAACTGAGCTATCAACTAACCAACAGAGCTATCAACTAACCAACTGAGCTATCAACTAACCAACTGAGCTATCAACTAACCAACTGAGCTATCAACTAACCAACTGAGCTGTCAACTAACCAACTGAGCTATAACTAACCAACTGAGCTATAACTAACCAACTGAGCTATCAACTAACCAACTGAGCTATCAACTAACCAACTGAGCTATCAACTAACCAACTGAGCTATAACTAACCAACTGAGCTATAACTAACCAACTGAGCTATCAACTAACCAACTGAGCTATAACTAACCAACTGAGCTATCAACTAACCATCTGAGCTGTCAACTAACCAACTGAGCTATAACTAACCAACTGAGTTATCAACTAACCATCTGAGCTATCAACTAACCAACTGAGCTATAACTAACCAACTGAGCTATCAACTAACCAACTGAGTTATCAACTAACCATCTGAGCTATCAACTAACCAACTGAGCAATATCTAACCAACTGAGCTATCAACTAACCAACTGAGCTATAACTAACCAACTGAGCTATCAACTAACCAACTGAGCTATCAACTAACCATCTGAGCTGTCAACTAACCAACTGAGCTATCAACTTACCAACTGAGCTATCAACTAACCAACTGAGCTATCAACTAACCAACTGAGCTGTCAACTAACCAACTGAGCTATAACTAAGCAACTGAGCTATAACTAACCAACTGAGCTATCAACTAACCAACTGAGCTATCAACTAACCAACTGAGCTATAACTAACCAACTGAGCTATAACTAACCAACTGAGCTATCAACTAACCAACTGAGCTATAACTAACCAACTGAGCTATCAACTAACCATCTGAGCTGTCAACTAACCAACTGAGCTATAACTAACCAACTGAGTTATCAACTAACCATCTGAGGTATCAACTAACCAACTGAGCTATAACTAACCAACTAAGCTATCAACTAACCAACTGAGTTATCAACTAACCATCTGAGCTATCAACTAACCAACTGAGCTATAACTAACCAACTGAGCTATCAACTAACCAACTGAGCTATAACTAACCAACTGAGCTATCAACTAACCAACTGAGCTATCAACTAACCATCTGAGCTGTCAACTAACCAACTGAGCTATCAACTAACCAACTGAGCTATCAACTATCCAACTGAGCTATCAACTAACCAACTGAGCTATCAACTAACCAACTGAGCTATCAACTAACCAACTGAGCTATCAACTAACCAACTGAGCTATCAACTAACCAACTGAGCTATCAACTAACCAACTGAGCTATAACTAACCAACTGAGCTATAACTAACCAACTGAGCTATCAACTAACCAACTGAGCTATAACTAACCAACTGAGCTATCAACTAACCATCTGAGCTGTCAACTAACCAACTGAGGTATCAACTAACCAACTGAGTTATCAACTAACCATCTGAGCTATCAACTAACCAACTGAGCTATAACTAACCAACTGAGCTATCAACTAACCAACTGAGTTATCAACTAACCATCTGAGCTATCAACTAACCAACTGAGCTATAACTAACCAACTGAGCTATCAACTAACCAACTGAGCTATAACTAACCAACTGAGCTATCAACTAACCAACTGAGCTATCAACTAACCATCTGAGCTGTCAACTAACCAACTGAGCTATCAACTAACCAACTGAGCTATCAACTAACCAACTGAGCTATCAACTAACCAACTGAGCTATCAACTAACCAACTGAGCTATCAACTAACCAACTGAGCTATCAACTAACCAACTGAGCTATCAACTAACCAACTGAGCTATCAACTAACCAACTGAGCTATTAACTAACCAACTGAGCTGTCAACTAACCAACTGAGCTATAACTAACCAACTGAGCTATAACTAACCAACTGAGCTATCAACTAACCAACTGAGCTATCAACTAACCAACTGAGCTATAACTAACCAACTGAGCTATAACTAACCAACTGAGCTATCAACTAACCAACTGAGCTATCAACTAACCAACTGAGCTATCAACTAACCAACTGAGCTATTAACTAACCAACTGAGCTGTCAACTAACCAACTGAGCTATAACTAACCAACTGAGCTATAACTAACCAACTGAGCTATCAACTAACCAACTGAGCTATCAACTAACCAACTGAGCTATAACTAACCAACTGAGCTATAACTAACCAACTGAGCTATCAACTAACCAACTGAGCTATAACTAACCGACTGAGCTATCAACTAACCATCTGAGCTGTCAACTAACCAACTGAGCTATAACTAACCAACTGAGCTATCAACCAACCAACTGAGCTATAACTAACCAACTGAGCTATCAACTAACCAACTGAGTTATCAACTAACCATCTGAGCTATCAACTAACCAACTGAGCTATAACTAACCAACTGAGCTATCAACTAACCAACTGAGCTATAACTAACCAACTGAGCTATCAACTAACCAACTGAGCTATCAACTAACCATCTGAGCTGTCAACTAACCAACTGAGCTATAACTAACC
Source organism: Ricordea florida (assembly GCA_949710005.1). Lineage (NCBI taxonomy): Eukaryota > Metazoa > Cnidaria > Anthozoa > Corallimorpharia > Ricordeidae > Ricordea > Ricordea florida. The sequence goes on along the minus strand of OX453272.1, from coordinate 3,854,700 downwards.
AACTGAGTTATCAACTAACCATCTGAGCTATCAACTAACCAACTGAGCTATAACTAACCAACTGAGCAATCAACTAACCATCTGAGCTATCAACTAACCATCTGAGCTGTCAACTAACCATCTGAGCTATAACTAACCAACTGAGTTATCAACTAACCATCTGAGCTATCAACTAACCAACTGAGCTATTACTAACCAACTGAGCTATCAACTAACCAACTGAGTTATCAACTAACCAACTGAGCTGTCAACTAACCATCTGAGCTATCAACTAACCAACTGAGCTATAACTAACCAACTGAGCTATCAACTAACCAACTGAGCTATCAACTAACCAACTGAGCTATCAACTAACCAACTGAGTTATCAACTAACCAACTGAGCTATCAACTAACCAACTGAGCTATCAACTAACCAACTGAGCTATCAACTAACCAACTGAGTTATCAACTAACCAACTGAGCTGTCAACTAACCATCTCAGCTATCAACTAACCAACTGAGCTATCAACTAACCAACTGAGTTATCAACTAACCAACTGAGTTATCAACTAACCAACTGAGCTATCAACTAACCAACTGAGCTATCAACTAACCAACTGAGCTATCAACTAACCAACTGAGCTATAACTAACCAACTGAGCTATCAACTAACCATCTGAGCTATCAACTAACCAACTGAGCTATCAACTAACCAACTGAGCTATCAACTAACCAACTGAGCTATCAACTAACCAACTGAGCTATCAACTAACCAACTGAGCTATCAACTAACCAACTGAGCTATCAACTAACCAACTGAGCTATCAACTAACCAACTGAGCTATCAACTAACCAACTGAGCTATCAACTAACCAACTGAGCTGTCAACTTACCAACTGAGGTATCAACTAACCACCTGAGTTATCAACTAACCAACTGAGCTATCAACTAACCAACTGAGCTATCAACTAACCAACTGAGCTATCAACTAACCAACTGAGCTATCAACTAACCAACTGAGCTATCAACTAACCAACTGAGCTATCAACTAACCAACTGAGTTATCAACTAACCAACTGAGCTGTCAACTAACCAACTGAGTTATCAACTAACCAACTGAGTTATCAACTAACCAACTGAGCTATCAACTAACCAACTGAGCTATCAACTGACCAACTGAGTTATCAACTAACCAACTGAGCTATCAACTAACCAACTGAGCTATCAACTAACCATCTGAGCTATCAACTAACCAACTGAGCTGTCAACTAACCAACTGAGTTATCAACTAACCAACTGAGCTATCAACTAACCATCTGAGCTATAACTAACCAACTGAGCTATCAACTAACCAACTGAGCTATCAACTAACCAACTGAGCTATCAACTAACCAACTGAGCTATAACTAACCAACTGAGCTATCAACTAACCAACTGAGCTATCAACTAACCAACTGAGCTATCAACTAACCAACTGAGCTGTCAACTAACCATCTGAGCTATAACTAACCAACTGAGCTATAACTAACCATCTGAGCTATAACTAACCAACTGAGCTATAACTAACCATCTGAGCTGTCAACTAACCAACTGAGCTATCAACTAACCAACTGAGCTATCAACTAACCAACTGAGCTATCAACTAACCAACTGAGCTATCAACTAACCAACTGAGCTATCAACTAACCAACTGAGCTGTCAACTAACCAACTGAGCTATAACTAACCAACTGACCTATAACTAACCAACTGAGCTATCAACTAACCAACTGAGCTATCAACTAACCAACTGAGCTATAACTAACCAACTGAGCTATCATCTAACCATCTGAGCTGTCAACTAACCAACTGAGCTATAACTAACCAACTGAGTTATCAACTAACCATCTGAGCTATCAACTAACCAACTGAGCTATAACTAACCAACTGAGCTATCAACTAACCAACTGAGTTATCAACTAACCATCTGAGCTATCAACTAACCAACTGAGCTATAACTAACCAACTGAGCTATCAACTAACCAACTGAGCTATAACTAACCAACTGAGCTATCAACTAACCAACTGAGCTATCAACTAACCATCTGAGCTGTCAACTAACCAACTGAGCTATCAACTAACCAACTGAGCTATCAACTAACCAACTGAGCTATCAACTAACCAACTGAGCTATCAACTAACCAACTGAGCTATCAACTAACCAACTGAGCTATCAACTAACCAACTGAGCTATCAACTAACCAACTGAGCTATCAACTAACCAACTGAGCTATCAACTAACCAACATAGCTGTCAACTAACCAACTGAGCTATAACTAACCAACTGAGCTATACCTAACCAACTGAGCTATCAACTAACCAACTAAGCTATAAACTAACCAACTGAGCTATAACTAACCAACTGAGCTATAACTAACCAACTGAGCTATCAACTAACCAACTGAGCTATAACTAACCAACTGAGCTATCAACTAACTATCTGAGCTGTCAACTAACCAACTGAGCTATAACTAACCAACTGAGCTATCAACTAACCAACTGAGCTATAACTAACCAACTGAGCTATCAACTAACCAACTGAGTTATCAACTAACCATCTGAGCTATAAACTAACCAACTGAGCTATAACTAACCAACTGAGCTATCAACTAACCAACTGAGCTATAACTAACCAACTGAGCTATCAACTAACCAACTGAGCTATCAACTAACCATCTGAGCTATAACTAACCAACTGAGCTATCAACTAACCAACTGAGCTATCAACTAACCAACTGAGGTATCAACTAACCAACTGAGTTATTAACTAACCAACTGAGCTATCAACTAACCAACTGAGCTATCAACTAACCAACTGAGGTATCAACTAACCAACTGAGCTATCAACTAACCAACTGAGCTATCAACTAACCAACTGAGCTATCAACTAACCAACTGAGTTATCAACTAACCAACTGAGCTGTCAACTAACCAACTGAGTTATCAACTAACCAACTGAGTTATCAACTAACCAACTGAGCTATCAACTAACCAACTGAGCTATCAACTAACCAACTGAGTTATCAACTAACTAACTGAGCTATCAACTAACCAACTGAGCTATCAACTAACCATCTGAGCTATCAACTAACCAACTGAGCTGTCAACTAACCAACTGAGTTATCAACTAACCAACTGAGCTATCAACTAACCATCTGAGCTATAACTAACCAACTGAGCTATCAACTAACCAACTGAGCTATCAACTAACCAACTGAGCTATCAACTAACCAACTGAGCTATAACTAACCAACTGAGCTATCAACTAACCAACTGAGCTATCAACTAACCAACTGAGCTATCAACTAACCAACTGAGCTGTCAACTAACCATCTGAGCTATAACTAACCAACTGAGCTATAACTAACCATCTGAGCTATAACTAACCAACTGAGCTATAACTAACCAACTGAGCTCTCAACTAACCAACTGAGCTATCAACTAACCAACTGAGCTATCAACTAACCAACTGAGCTGTCAACTAACCATCTGAGCTATAACTAACCAACTGAGCTATAACTAACCATCTGAGCTATAACTAACCAACTGAGCTATAACTAACCATCTGAGCTGTCAACTAACCAACTGAGCTATCAACTAACCAACTGAGCTATCAACTAACCAACTGAGTTATCAACTAACCAACTGAGCTATCAACTAACCAACTGAGCTATCAACTAACCAACTGAACTATCAACTAACCAACTGAGCTGTCAACTAACCAACTGAGCTCTCAACTAACCAACTGAGCTGTCAACTAACCAACTGAGCTATCAACTAACCAACTGAGTTATCAACTAACCATCTGAGCTATCAACTAACCAACTGAGCTGTCAACTAACCATCTGAGCTATAACTAACCAACTGAGCTATCAACTAACCAACTGAGCTATCAACTAACCAACTGAGCTATAAACTAACCAACTGAGTTATCAACTAACCAACTGAGTTATCAACTAACCAACTGAGCTATCAACTAACCAACTGAGCTATCAACTAACCAACTGAGCTATCAACTAACCAACTGAGCTATCAACTAACCAACTGAGCTATCAACTAACCATCTGAGCTATCAACTAACCAACTGAGCTATCAACTAACCAACTGAGCTATCAACTAACCAACTGAGCTATCAACTAACCATCTGAGCTATCAACTAACCAACTGAGCTATCAACTAACCATCTGAGCTATCAACTAACCAACTGAGCTATAACTAACCAAATGAGCTATCAACTAACCAACTGAGTTATCAACTAACCAACTGAGCTATCAACTAACTAACTGAGCTATAACTAACCAACTGAGCTATCAACTAACCAACTGAGGTATCAACTAACCAACTGAGTTATCAACTAACCAACTGAGGTATCAACTAACCAACTGAGTTATCAACTAACCAACTGAGCTATCAACTAACCAACTGAGCTATAACTAACCATCTGAGCTATCAACTAACCATCTGAGCTATCAACTAACCAACTGAGCTATCAACTAACCAACTGAGCTATCAACTAACCAACTGAGCTATAACTAACCATCTGAGCTATCAACTAACCATCTGAGCTATCAACTAACCAACTGAGCTATCAACTAACCAACTGAGCTATCAACTAACCATCTGAGCTATCAACTAACCAACTGAGCTATCAACTAACCAACTGAGCTATCAACTAACCATCTGAGCTATCAACTAACCAACTGAGCTATCAACTAACCATCTGAGCTATAACTAACCAACTGAGCTATCAACTAACCAACTGAGCTATCAACTAACCAACTGAGCTATCAACTAACCAACTGAGTTATTAACTAACCAACTGAGCTATCAACTAACCATCTGAGCTATCAACTAACCAACTGAGCTATCAACTAACCAACTGAGCTATCAACTAACCAACTGAGCTATCAACTAACCATCTGAGCTATCAACTAACCAACTGAGCTATCAACTAACCATCTGAGCTATCAACTAACCAACTGAGCTATCAACTAACCAACTGAGCTATCAACTAACCATCTGAGCTATCAACTAACCAACTGAGCTATCAACTAACCATCTGAGCTATCAACTAACCAACTGAGCTGTCAACTAACCAACTGAGTTATCAACTAACCAACTGAGCTATCAACTAACCAACTGAGCTATCAACTAACCAACTGAGCTATCAACTAACCAACTGAGCTATCAACTAACCAACTGAGTTATCAACTAACCAACTGAGCTGTCAACTAACCATCTGAGTTATCAACTAACCAACTGAGCTATAACTAACCATCTGAGCTATAACTAACCAACTGAGCTATCAACTAACCAACTGAGCTATCAACTAACCAACTGAGCTATCAACTAACCATCTGAGCTATCAACTAACCAACTGAGCTATCAACTAACCATCTGAGCTATCAACTAACCAACTGAGCTGTCAACTAACCAACTGAGTTATCAACTAACCAACTGAGCTATCAACTAACCAACTGAGCTATCAACTAACCAACTGAGCTATCAACTAACCAACTGAGCTATCAACTAACCAACTGAGTTATCAACTAACCAACTGAGCTGTCAACTAACCATCTGAGTTATCAACTAACCAACTGAGCTATAACTAACCATCTGAGCTATAACTAACCAACTGAGCTATCAACTAACCAACTGAGCTATCAACTAACCATCTGAGCTATCAACTAACCAACTGAGCTATTAACTAACCAACTGAGCTATAACTAACCATCTGAGCTATCAACTAACCAACTGAGCTATCAACTAACCAACTGAGCTGTCAACTAACCAACTGAGCTATCAACTAACCAACTGAGCTATAACTAACCAACTGAGCTATAACTAACCAACTGAGCTATCAACTAACCAACTGAGCTATCAACTAACCAACTGAGCTATCAACTAACCAACTGAGCTATCAACTAACCAACTGAGCTATAACTAACCAACTGAGCTATCAACTAACCATCTGAGCTATCAACTAACCAACTGAGCTATCAACTAACCATCTGATCTATCAACTAACCAACTGAGCTATCAACTAACC
>OX453272.1:3806132-3841132 GCA_949710005.1 Ricordea florida | reverse complement strand
TATCTATCTGTCTGTCTATCTATCTATCTATCTGTCTGTCTGTCTATCTATCTATCTATCTGTCTATCTATCTATCTATCTATCTATCTACATATCTACCTATCTATCTATCTATCTATCTATCTATCAACCTATCTATCTATCTATCTATCTATCTATCTGTCTGTCTATCTATCTATCTATCTATCTATCTATCTATCTATCTATCTATCTATCTGTCTGTCTGTCTGTCTGTCTATCTATCTATCTATCTGTCTGTCTGTCTGTCTGTCTCCCTATCTATCTATCTGTCTATCTACCTATCTGTCTATCTATCTATCTATCTATCTATCTATCTATCTGTCTGTCTGTCTGTCTGTCTGTCTGTCTGTCTATCGAATGCTGCATTTAGCTAAAAGTCAGGAGTCCCGGCCATGGCTAAATAAATGTTATATCCCACACTCTCCTATTAAGCCGTACGTCCCCTCTAATAAGCCAACCCCTACATGATATGAGAGCCGGGATTGCCAAGACGGTTGACCCAGTTGAATTTGTGAAAGATGAACAGGCAAACTTAGAAAAGGAAAACCGATTTGTCAAAAAATATTAAATAATTAATAAAAAGAATTATTATGAACAAAAGTCAGGAGCAGGTTATGGGCTCTAGCAACCAACTGAAATGAATATTTTTAAAAAGTATTAAATATTTTATAACCATTAAAACTCACGAAGGAGAAGAGAATATGTCTGGCATTTTTATTGAGAAAATCTGTAATAGCCAAGTTAAGAATCCATTTATGCTGGCATTCGTTGCAATGATACCGTGAAACAAGGTAGGTATATTTTTTCTTTTCTTTCACATTCTCAACGTGTGAGGATTATAACATTTCTTTCACGTGAAATGGAGCAATAGAATTTGTTGAAATTTGGCAATTTCACGAAAGTTGACCGGCTCTGTTGTAATGGACGAACCGAATCAGAAGAGAAACAAAGGCTTTTGCGTGACCGGGGACGAAAGAGTGTGCATCTAGCAAAACATTACCTCGTGACACAAATTGCGGTCAATCAACAATCTGAGTAATAGGCCCTTTGCAGAACATGATCACGTGCTTGGATACCACTTAGCAACGCCTCGCTGGATGGCAAGCCATCCAAGCATTCCGTCGGAGAACAAAGCTTTGAGTGCGATCGAGCGTAGTCTTCGTGTGTTAATTCAAGCGTCGTAAAAGCCTTCTGGTACAGTTATTTCGATAAATATTCAAGAGATTGAGCAAAAACATCGTTCTTGAGGGTTGAGGAGGGCAGATAAAGTGAAAGATCGAAGATATCGACACATTTACGGTTCGTTTAGCGGGAGCGCTTCAAGATCACAATGAGGGTCTTGACAAACTGCGAGCCAGCGAGCCAGCGAGTCATGCGAGTCGAGCCAGCGAGTCATGCGAGTCATCATGTGAGCCATGCGAGACAGATTTCAGTTCCCATTCCGTTTTCCTTTCTCCGGCTATTGGCTATTTGACAGAGTTTTCGCTATCCTCGCTCACCCTTCAATATAGTTTTGTTATCTGCCTTCATCTTTTCCATCTTTTGTTCAGGTAAGTTTTGTTTTGTTTTGTTGTCGTTAAATTTTGAGATTTGATGTTTTATTTATGAGTGTAGTCGCAAACGATTGAAAAATCATGCATATCATTTACATGCTATTACAGGTTCATGGCAAATGGACGTCTGCAAAGCCTCCTGGAGGCCAATAAGCGGGGATTAACACTACGTTTTGGCCCGCTTGCTTCGAGAAATCTATGTTTTTATCGTTGTCTGTTTTCTTTTACGTTAAAAACAAAGTTATTTTATGCTGACTCGCATGGCTCGCTTGTTGACTCGCATGGCTCGCATATTGACTCGCATGACTCGCATATTGACTCGCATGACTCGCTGGCTCGCATATTGTACACACTCTCACAATGGCAGAGTCAGTGACAACAACGGGGCCTGAAAGTAAGTTTTCCGATAACTTGTTTGTGATCTCGAAGTGGTTTTACCCGAAAGCGATGGAAATCGTTGTTTACAGAAGCGAATAATGTGATTTCACGTACTTATCGCTTTACAGCGAAACTCGATCATCATGAATCTGGTTCTGTTTTTAGGCGCATGTAACCCAACCATGGATTTGACATCTGTTGCCGAACTGACCTTTGCAGATGTCGAGGGTTATTCTAAGAAAGAGTCGGACTGCGAGAATATCACGAAAGCATACAAATTTTTTGCCGAGCCAGGATACTTGCATGAGGTGAAAGGTAAGATTTATTATTGTAGCTTTCACTGAAACTTACATAAATGATATGTACTTTTAATTTTGTCTATTTTTTATCAATCTTACGCGTTCACCAGTGTTAGAGACACCTTTGTCGTTGTCAATTTACATCGCATGTATATTTTTTTAATCAAGCATACTGAATTTAATAAAAAATTTTGGGTATCAATTTTTTTAAAATCTGTCTTTTTCTAGTTTGCTGCAGTAATAGAAAAGCCACTGAGTGCCAAGTGCTTTCGATCAATGAAGAAGAATGAATCCCCACATTCTCTTGAAGTCACAGTTAGTATGGACAAAACAGTTTCAGGAGCAAGGTGCAGCTGTTTTGCTGGAGCAAGTGGTTATTGTCATCACGTGATTGGTTTATTGTTTTATGTAGCTCACTGCAAACAGCTAGGCCTTAAGGCACTCCCTGATGAGTTGACATGCACTAGCATGCCCCAGAGATGGCATATACCTCGAACCAAAAAAATTGAGCAGAAGGAGGTTCAAGACCTACTTGTCAAGAAGCCACAGCCTGGTGCAGACTACACCAAGTATATCAAGAATACCTTGTACTCACCTGCCAAAATGTACAGTGTGCTGACCAAGTCTCAGTTTTCTGGGCTGGAACCTAAGCCTCTGATGGCAACCTTGGCCCCTAAAGAGGAGCGGATGGCAGGAATTTCTTTCTCAGCCTCACGATTTGGGAATGTCCCTAAAGGGAGTGTTCTGTCCTACCAACAAAAGTTATCACAGGAATATGTAATAAATGACTATTCTTGTAGTGGTTTCCCTCAACTGCCCTTGGAAACAGCAGGGAGCAGGTATGAAAACAATGTTGCTGTGTGTCTTAGCCAGGAAAAGGCTGCCATTCTGGAGTCTCTGGCAGTTACAAGAGATAATTCCCTTGACATTGAGGCCAGGACTGTCACTCAAAGTACTAATGACTTGTGGCATTGTTTGCGGAAAAAGAGAATTACTGCAAGCAAGTTTGGCGTTGTTGCAAAAAGGTTGAGTGGCTTTGAGAATCTTGTCTCTCAGCTTAATCCCAGCAGGCGTGTTGTCACTGCAGCAATGAGGAGGGGAATAGAGCTGGAAGCCAGGGCTGCCATGGTATATGCAAGTGCTGCAAAAGGGAATCAAGTCAACCTTCTCCCATCAGGATTAATCATTGACCCTAAAAGTCCTTGGCTTGGCTGCAGTCCAGACAGGAAGGTTTATGACATCGCTGAAGCTTTAAAAGGTAATAATCCTTTTGGGCTACTTGAGATTAAGGTGGTCAAGGAAGGAGAAACTGATTTGAAGAACGTTCGATATTTGATTGTTGATCCAGTTACTAAAGAACTGACTTTGAAGAAGAATCATGAGTATTATTTTCAAGTGCAATGTCAACTTGGTCTTACTGGGCTTGACTGGTGTGACTTCTTTTGTTACTTAAATGATACAACATTTTTGTGTGTTGGGATTAATTTTGACAAAGACTTTTTTCAGTCTGCCAAAGATAAGGTAGATATGTTTTTCTTTAATTATTACTTATAAAATTTATTGTAAACATGACATTCCCATGAGTTTCAGTATTTATTTCAACAACACAAAGGCAATGTGTTAATCTAACATTTCTTGTTGATTAAAGATTTCAGTTTCAATGTTTTACAAGTTCATGGTTTCTTATTCAAACAGTTTGCTTTGTATTATTTTCCACTGATGGACAGCTAAGTGCCATTTCCAGCTGTTTTCATTATGAGTGGACCTTGAAAATTTGTTAATAAGCAGGCAACTGTAAACATCTGATTTACAGAACCCAAAGATAACAATGAAATATCAGAATCAAAAATATGAACATCTTTGATCCTGCGGATTGCCCGCTCCACATGGATTCTCAGTTTTGCAATTGTTTTGGTCTCATGCACCTCCCCCATTGAAAACTGCCCTTGATTGCGAAGGAATGGTGGGAGATTCAGACCAACACCCCTTTCCTTAAGCAAATCTTCAATATCAAAGCCTTTGTCAGCCATTACCGAGTCATTTCTTTCTAGAAGGTCAAGAACCCCAGAACACCTTGTGATCTCCTTATCAGAAATTGCTCCTGTATACAGAGATGACACAAAAATTATGGCACCATGAGGAGCAATACCAATCAGGCACTTAAGTGTAGTGTTACTCTTGTAACTTGAATACAGTTGAGATTGTAATAAGAGTGATGAAGGAGTTTGCACAAACACCTCGGTGCCGTCTAATATGACCCGGGTAGTAGGGTAAAGCTGCCTAAACTCATCTGGCATGCAAGCGTCAATCTCTTCCCTTGAGGGCCAAATGGGTTGAGTGCCTAACAAAAAATACAAATAGTTGACCCAAGTGGTCAGCTTCCTGCTGACAGTTGAAACGTGTAGCTGAAACCGAAATGCCAAATCTTGAACAAAAAGCCCCAACTTAATCCGAACATAAACATTTCATCAATAATATGCATTGTGTGGGTACTCCTTCGATTTTCCTCCGCCCTTGTTGCATAACAGTACATCATATTTTTTGCACTTGGCTTCACAAATTCATAGAAAAAAAGGATGTGCTTACAAGTTGGAAAGCCTGTATAAAATTTGATCAGCTCATTATCGGTAGAGAATCGTTCTAGGCCAAATTTAGATACAATTAGACGTTCGGCAGCCAGCTTTTGGTATTGATCTCTCTCTAGCTTCACTTTATCAACTTCCCTCTTCAAATCTTGAAGTGAATTCCCTGCATCAGCTTGATACTTCACTAGGTCAGTTTTGGTTGCCTGCAACTCTGCTTTAACTGCTTCTAGCTCTTCCTGCAAGCTGGTCATGTGGTGATCTTGCTGGTCAGCAGCAGGTTGATCTTCAACATCACTCTCATCAGTCTGGGTTCCACTAGTGGTATAAGCAAAGTAAACCAATAACTATTAGTGATGTTAGAAAAAACAAAAATTAGAAATACCGTTGCAAACCTATTTGCAAGATATAGCTATTTAAGGAAGAAATAGTTCCTAAGAAAGGCCTCTATCCCTAACAGCCACTTATCTCTTCTTGTCAAATACTGAATACCTTTCAGCTGTTTCAGTCTTCAAAATCTTTCTCCTTTCTTTACGTTTCACCGTCCAGTTAAAACCGAAGGCACAACATCATTCTTTAGACAACGCCGACCAGACTTGTCAGTTGGTTTGTAGTCCTCCTCGGTAAAGTGCTGAGAACACACCCTGTTGTCTGAAAAAAAAAACATGCACATATTAGCTAACGTTCAAATGAAAATCATAATGGAAAGCACTCGACATGTTTACCATCTCTTTTACTTCATTAGCTAGTATAGTAACAGCTAACCTGAAAAAACTTGCCAACATCACTGCGTATTTTATGTAACCACTTCGCCCTCAGCTGCTCATTTACAGGAAATCTGTGAAATGACAACGAGTCATCGTAGCGCTTGTCATTATTACAAACAGGAACACAGCAATGATAGTTGTTTGTTTCCTTCTTCTTGGGCAATGGTTCGTCGCCTTTCTCTGAAGGATTGGATACTCGCTGGTCAATGCCCGCATTAACTAAATGGAGTTACAATTTTCAAAACTTCACCGTGTGACAAAATCGAAGTCCAAATGAAAGAAAAAATCAAAGAATCGAGAACTTACCATCGGAAAGCGCCACAGATTCTGCCATTGGAGCGCCGCCGCTAAACGAACGGTAAATGTGTCAATATCTTCGATCTTTCGCTTTATCTGCCCTCCTCAACCCTCAAGAACGAATTTTTTTGCTCAATCTCTTGAATATTTATCGAAATAACTGTACCAGAAGGCTTTTACGACGCTTGAATTAACACACGAAGACTACGCTCGATCGCACTCAAAGCTTTGTTCTCCGAAAGAATGCTTGGATGGCTTGCCATCCAGCGAGGCGTTGCTAAGTGGTATCCAAGCACGTGATCATGTTCTGCAGAAGGGAAACAAAGGCTTTTGTGTGACCGGGGACGAAAGAGTGTGCATCCAACAAAACATTACCTCGTGACACAAATTGCGGTCAATCAACAATCTAAGTAATTAATGCACAACAACACCACAACCTTGCTCTTCCCCTAATTCTTTACTTGTTTTGAGAACGGCGCAAGTTGCAATTATGTACCACCGGCTTTCGTTTGGGTAAAATCAGTTGTGGGCGTTATGAAGCGCAGTAAACTGGTTTTAAAGTCACGCTACCAAAACTCTTTTCCTAATAGCGTTACAAATGAAAAGGACAAGTTTCAATACTAACTGGTACAATAATTTTATTATACTATCATCAGCAATGGAACGGGCCTCATGAATAACAAAATCAGTTGTCTCAGTGACCATAATGAGCCTTTTTTTTCTTGATTTACCCATAAAAACCGAGAAGACTCTAAACAAGGTCCCGGAACTAGGTCCATAGTCTGTAATCTAACCCAAAATATAGCAGGGAATCTTTTAGCAACGTCTTAGTACTGTGACTGTTTCTAAGTGAACGTTCAGTTTCTTACAGCATTGAAGTCTACCGATAAAGGAAAAGATGAATATAACTAAGTGCTAGTTCTTCATAATTGCATATAGCAAAGCCAAAATGGCAGGAAAAATTCCTGCTATGGTTATCAGGTCTCCTGTAGTCAGCGTCTGAGCATCTTATAACCCAATGGACTCCACATACTTGTTACAAAAATCGTGGCAGTTATTGCAAAACTTGAAGTAACTTCCAAAACGCATCATGACGACCACCGCTTCGAAGATTAACTCCTTTCCGCTACTAATGATTTGACCCAAATACTCCATCTTGGATTTGTAAGATTTATCAAGCGCTCTGGTTCTTGGGTAAATATGTTTCTTGTCGTTCACTTGTATAAACCCCAACTCTACAGTGACATAGTGCTCCTCATCTGTTGTGAGAACCACCGACTTGTGCGCCATAAGACCGCTTCCTTGAATTGAATACACTTTGTAATTCATTTTCTCCAACGAGCAGGGTTGGCGCAGTGGTGAGAGCGCTCGCCTTCCACCAATGTGGCCCGGGTTCGATTCCCGGCCCCGGCGTCATATGTGGGCTGAGTTTGTTGGTTCTCTACTCTGCTCTGAGAGGTTTTTCTCCGGGTACTCCGGTTTTCCCCTCTCCACAAAAACCAACATTTGATTTGATTTAATTTATTTCATTTGTGCTTTACAGTGTCCCCAATTAGTACAGCAGTGCTAAATACACTTGACACTCAAATAAAGTTCATTATTATTTATTTTATTATTTCTTCTTCAAGTCCGGCAACTGTCCTTGTTCACCTAGCTCCTCCAGCTGCTTCAAATATTCATCCAAATATTCTTCCGAGTCAATCATCGGCTCTGCAAAAACGTCCGTAGAGCTCGAACACATTCTTAATTCTGCTTTTCTTTCCCAGCAGTAGTAGCTGATTCGAGGCGGAAAAGCAACCTGGAATGTGCAAGTGAGGAACTGTACTTTAATAGAGTCCTAAAGCGATTACGTCACGTTGCCAAGGGGGTGACTACATTTTCTAAGAAACGAGGCTAAAAGAGCCACCTGACTTCTTGGAAACATAACACAGCTTTTTGAAGCAGTTCCGGCCTCACGACGGCAACCGGAAACGTGACATTTCTTTTGAGATGTCACTGCGCATGTAGAGCACGTTGTGACATGACGTTGTCCTGAAGTCGAGAACGTGAGAACGTGGGGTTTCACGTCGCGACGAAAACGTGAGTACTTAATCTTTTGTTTTGATTCCTTTTAGCTTACTTTTGTGCTATTTTGATGCCGAACCATGCACAATGATTGCCTTTATGCTTAAAACAATGTTTTGGAAGTATTAAAAAAAAGGACATTCAAAATGGCGGCGGTCGGTCGTGTCACAACATGCTCTTCAATTTTACTCGTCTTTCTACTTCAATTGTACATCCTGAGCACTGAAAACTGTCTACAATCACCGGAGAAACTTTGCTCCTACGCTCTTCGAACCCGGTGTGCTAAATCTTCGCCGCAATCAGCGAGTTTCTCACATTCAAGAAAGAGAAGCTACTTCAGTTCTCGGATACGATATTACTCGAATGGCGTGGCAGGTTTTCACCTGGAACATTTATTGCTTTCTGGAGATATTAACCCCAACCCTGGACCGAGTGGTGGTTGTAAAAGAGCCACGGTGAAGTGCTACTCCTGTTCAAGATCAATAGCTATAAACCACCGTGCCATTCCATGTAGTGAGTGTTCTCAGAGGCTACACATAAAATGTGCGGGATTATCAGCGAAGGACTTTACGAGGTGGAAACATAGAGTCACAGGGAGCGACAACATGTGGGTCTGTCCAAAATGTATGTGGAGTCAGCTTCCACTGAACGTAAGTTTTAATTCGACGGTTTCCGAGGCTGAAGATCCATCCATCTCGCTAGATAACGACACTGGCGATGATATTCTGGACACTCTAAAACCATTTACTAACAACCTGGTCATTGGAAGTCTGAATATCAACAGCCTGGCCGGAAAATTCAGCGAGATACTTGAATGGGTCGAGGCTTTCCACATCTTATGTATTCAGGAAACAAAGATAGACAGGACATTCCCTGACTCTCAATTCGCTATAAAAGGTTTTGATGTCTACCGCAGGGACAGAAAGAAAGGTGGTGGGGGCATTATACTGTATATCCGAAAGTCTTTACCGTCTTACCGAATACGAATGAAATGCCACGAAGTAGAGGGTATTCTTGTTGATATCCAGGCGGGCAAACAACATATCTCGCTATTGTGTGTCTACAAACCACCGGCAGTAAGCAATAATAATTTCACAAGCGAAATGCATGCATTTTTAGATGTAGCGATGTCAAACCGAACAAACGTGATTTGTTTAGGCGATCTGAATTGCGACATTCTTCATCCGTCGGACAATGGCAAAGAGGGACGTGCTTGGCTAGACATTTGCGATGTTTACGATCTGGAGAATTTAATTAAGGAGCCGACCAGAATTTCGCATACTAAGGAGTCCTGTTTAGACGTTATTTGCATTATAGTATTTGTATTTGCATTATAGTATTTGCATTACATGCGGGCACGTTGGAGTTAGGCCTGAGCGATCACAAATTGGTTTACGCAGTTCTTGATAAGAAGGTGATGAAACCGAAAGCAGCATTCATAAAGAGCAGGTGTTTCAAGAATTTTGATGAGAAGGCTTTTAACAATGACCTAGAGCGCGTGCCGTTTGACATTGCATACCTTTTTGATGATGTGAGTGATATTTGCTGGGCTTGGGAGAAAATGTATACAAATGTGTTGGACGACCACGCACCTCTGAGGAAGAAAAAGTATGTTAGAGGCGCCTATGAACAATCAAAGTTCATTACACCAGAAATAAGATCAGCCATGCGTAAGAGAAACACTCTTAAACGCAGATACTACAAAACGAGGGCAGCCGTCGATTGGGAGGCGTACAGGTGCCTTAGGAACCGCGTCATTGCCATGCGCCGTAAATCTATAATCGAACACTTCAAACGCCTGTGCAACTTCAGCGCGGGTAACCCGAGGGATTTCTGGAGTTCATTGAGGCCCTTTATGCATTTGAGGCATCGTTCGCCAGATGAGTTAATTACTCTCAAAGAAGAACAGAGAGTCATTAAAGATCAAAATGAAGTGGTACAAACGTTTAATGAATATTTCAGCAATATCACAAGGGACTTGATCGAAAACAACAATACAGCTTTCAAAGAACAATCACACGTATTTAGAATTCCATCGAGCAAGAATGGCAAGACAACAGACACGTTCGCATTTAAGCTGACTAACAACCATATTGTGAAAGCAGTGTTGGAGAATATTAAGCCGAACAAAGCTCAAGGATACGACCTGATTCCTCCTAGAGCGGTTAAAGCATCTTCAAGGTCTATTGCAATACCTCTCTGCAAACTAATTAATACTATCATTAGCAGATCGCAAGTACCTGACACCTGGAAGCATGGTCAAATCACGCCACTATACAAGAAAGAGAGTGTTTTGGACAAAAAGAACTTTAGGCCGGTGACTGTCTTACCTGTCTTCGGTAAAGTGTTTGAGAGGCTAATACACATGCAAATGACAGAATATTTTGAGCCTATTTTTCACGATTCTGTTTTTGCTTATCGCAAGTTCCACGGTTGTCCTTCGGCATTATTAACGCTAACGGAATATTGGAAAGAGGAACTTGATAAACGCAATACGATTGCTGTGATAGCAATTGATCTCAGCAAGGCATTTGACTGCCTGCCACATGAACTGATCTTGGAGAAGCTTAAGTTCTATGGCATGGAAGACAAAGCAGTTGCCCTTTTGTTTAGCTACCTATCATCCAGGTATCAGCGAGTAAAGCTGGGCGACACCTTTTCAGACTGGACAGGCGTGGCTGCGGGGGTGCCACAGGGATCTATTCTTGGACCACTATTATTTAACATTTTTATGAATGATTTAATCTTTGCTATCGAAAGGTGCAAGTTTATGAATTACGCAGACGATACGAAGGTTCACACCGCGGATCCAAACCCACAAGTTGTCGAGGAGGACATTAATAGAGACCTAGCAAACACGCTGCACTGGTTCCAGCAAAATGGGATGAAGGCGAATTCTGAAAAGTACCAGGCTCTCGTGCTGGGAAAAAGTGATTATGATATAAACATTAAATGTGTGGATAATCTGATTCCCATTTCTAAAGATATCAAATTATTAGGTGTTACATTAGATAACAGGCTCAAGTTTGATGCCCACATCGCGGATATTTGTCGTAAAGTAGGAGGACAAGTGAATGCCCTGAATAGGCTAAAAAATATTTTACCTTGTAAGACCAAAGAAGCACTCTACCGCGCCTTTATTTTGCCTTATTTTACTTATTGCAGCCAAGTCTGGCACCATTGCGGGACCAGGAACGCTAACAAGCTAGAAAAAGTAAACGAGCGCGCGCTGAGATTAATTTATAAAGATAATTTTACATCTTATCAGACTTTGTTAAAGTGGATAGGTCTAAACAACACTTTGGAAACCCGCAGGATCCAGGACATGCTAGTTACCGTTAATAGTTGTTTTCAGGGTAGAGTGCCGGCAACTATTAATCGTCTTATTAATATCAGAAGGAGTAGCTATAATCTGCGGGGTGTAAATGTTTTGTCTCTACCTAAGGTGAATAGCACCAAATACGGCCTTAAGCGTTTTAGTTATTACGCCGCGAAACACTGGAATGCACTTTCTGAGAGTATACGAAACTTAGCTGGAACTAAGGATTTTATCTGCAAGGTTCGCGGTTTAACGTTTTAAATAGTAGTAGTAGTATTTTTATAGTAGTTAGCATTTTTATAGTTTAATCTTAGTAATCTATATTTTAATATCGTGGAATATCTGGAAACTAGCTATATAGCTAAGTATATTTGCACGTTAATAAAGTATCCTATCCTATCCTAAGTATTCTTGGACTTGTTTTTTTTTTAACTGAAAAATCGTTTCTCGCATGTCAAACTAGCCTTTAGCGAAGATGTTGTTTTCATTCAACGTAATGCCGCTTAGTATAATTACTTTTCTTTTCCGATTTTCTCAGCGTACAACCCATAGATTGCTATAGCTTGAATAACATTGATTTATTCTGGCAAACCCTTCTTCTTGATATTTCGTTTAACATAGAGGCTTTTTTAATCGACTCAGAGGAATTTGTATTCGAACAGTGTGTACGTCTATTTTGCAATGTTTACAAGCTGACAAACTTCGCGCTACCAAAGTTTCTCGCCTGAGTTTTAGTTCTTGCACATACGAGATTGTTGCATTCTTTGCAGAATGCTCTTTACGTTACTTTATCAAAATAGGAGGCAAAACTTCTGTATTTGAGCGGCCGATCAATGTGTCGAATGGAAAACGCAGTGAGCTGAGATTCTGTTCAAAATCTATGCTTATTGTGTAAGTTGTGTGTGTAATCTATGCTTATTGTGATAAGTTGTGTGTGTAATCTATGCTTATTGTGATAAGTTGTGTGTGTAATCTATGCTTATTGTGATAAGTTGTGTGTGTAATCTGTGCTTATTGTGATAAGTTGTGTGTGTAATCTATGCTTATTGTGATAAGTTGTGTGTGTAATCTATGCTTATTGTGATAAGTTGTGTGTAATCTATGCTTATTGTGATAAGTTGTGTGTGTAATCTATGCTTATTGTGATAAGTTGTGTGTGTAATCTATGCTTATTGTGATAAGTTGTGTGTGTAATCTGTGCTTATTGTGATAAGTTGTGTGTAATCTATGCTTATTGTGATAAGTTGTGTGTGTAATCTGTGCTTATTGTGATAAGTTGTGTGTGTAATCTATGCTTATTGTGATAAGTTGTGTGTGTAATCTATGCTTATTGTGATAAGTTGTGTGTGTAATCTATGCTTATTGTGATAAGTTGTGTGTGTAATCTATGCTCATTGTGATAAGTTGTGTGTGTAATCTATGCTTATTGTGATAAGTTGTGTGTGTAATCTATGCTCATTGTGATAAGTTGTGTGTGTAATCTATGCTTATTGTGATAAGTTGTGTGTGTAATCTATGCTTATTGTGATAAGTTGTGTGTGTAATCTATGCTTATTGTGATAAGTTGTGTGTGTAATCTATGCTTATTGTGATAAGTTGTGTGTGTAATCTATGCTTATTGTGATAAGTTGTGTGTGTAATCTTGGCAGTCTAAAAATAAATACACCTTCTTTTAATTTTTTCTCAATGAGTGGTGATACAAACTTTCGTTAGAAATCCAATTAATTACTTTAGCAATACACGTTTTACGTGTAAAATAATTTCTTTACATTTGACATTTCAAAGCTGGCAAAGTTTATAACTTAAATTATTTCGTTATTTTTATTAGCATAAGGTTTAATTCCATCGAGTTATTTTTCAAATATCGTTTATCTTCACTTTGTAGATGGAGTGGACAGACCAAAAAGATGTGATGCTAGCCCGAGAAATCCTTCTTTGTGAGCCCTTTAAATATAGGGCTGGCTCAAAAGAACGTGGACAAGGATATGCAATGCGTTTAAGCAGCATACACAAGCCTTCCATTCCTTCAAACACGGACCTCTGTGAGCAACGAAAAACAGGTGGAATTCCAAGGGCATCTGCCAAAACGGGCAAATCATTTTTCATACATACAAACCGGGCCGCCATGTTCGCGCGGCAGAACAAAAAATTCGCAAGTCGCTCGGAGGTTAATAGCACAGGATATTCGGAGTTTGACTAGCCAATCAGAGCGCACCTTCAACGCTATCCACTGTTTTAGTATATACTAATATTATATAACAGGTTATAAGCCACTAAATTCTTGCTTATCGTTTTGTTATGCGTCACTGAAATTCCATGCGACTAGATACTCGCTTGTCGTTTCGTTATGTACATGTTTATAATATTATATAACGGGTTATAAGCCACTAAATTCTTGCTTATCGTTTTGATATGCGTGACTGAATTCCATGCGACTGGATACTCGCTTGTCGTTTCGTTATGTACATCATATAATATCACGTAACGGGGTTTAAGTCACCAAATTGTTGCTTATCGTTTCTTTTCTAGGCGACTTCATACTTGCTGATCGTTTTGATATGAACAATTATGTAGAAATATCACATAACGGGTTATACGCTAGTTATTAATGTCACCACACCAGGATAATGCAAAATTCTCCACTCAACATGCAATTTTGGATATAGTGGATACCATACAAACAAATATGGACAAGAAAATGTTTACATGTGGCGTTTTCCTCGATTTTAAAAAAGCGTTCGATACTGTAAATCACACTATTTTGCTGGATAAATTGCACTATTATGGCATCAGAGGTATTGTGCATGAGTGGTTTTCGTCGTATTTGGCAAACCGAACGCAAACAACGCATATTGACAATGACCACATTTCATCCAAGAAGAACTTAGTAACGGGAGTTCCGCAAGGGTCTGTTTTAGGCCCCTTACTTTTCTTAATTTATATTAATGATATTTACCTCTGTAGTAATAAACTTGGGTTTTATTTATTTGCTGACAATACAAACCTGTTATATGCTGACAAAACCACAGTTACCGCTGAACTAAACAATGTTTGGAACTGGCTTAATGCTAATAAACTGACTA
The DNA here is from genome assembly GCA_949710005.1 of Ricordea florida. Classification (NCBI taxonomy): domain Eukaryota; kingdom Metazoa; phylum Cnidaria; class Anthozoa; order Corallimorpharia; family Ricordeidae; genus Ricordea; species Ricordea florida. The sequence continues at coordinate 3,826,769 of OX453272.1, read as the reverse complement.
ACCATTAACGCTAAAAAATCAAACTTTGTTGTCTTTAGACCAAGACAAAAAAGAATGGATCATCAGATATGTATCAGAATTCCGGATAATAACAATAATGGGTTCGTACTTCTTGAATGCAAAGATTGTGTAAAATTTTTAGGAGTGCTAATTGACAAAAACTTGACCTGGAAGCCTCATATTGATTATATTGCTTCGAAGATCAGCAAAATAGTTGGTATTCTTGCAAGAAGAAGACATCATGTACCTTTCAATATCCTTCTTCAAATTTACCGCTCGTTAATATTTTCCTACACGCTTTACGGTATACCTGTTTGGGGCAGCTCAGCGTGATTTGGAAAAGATTCTTATCCTGCAAAAACGTGCACTTCGTTTGATCTTCTTTTCCAACAATAGAACTCATGCTATCCCTCTTTTTATAACTTCGAACATTTTACCCGTCAATATGCTTTATTTTGAAACGATTTCCACCATAATGCATGATGTTTCTACTAATTCTACACCTTGCAACATTCGTCAGCTTTTCATTCATTCATCCGATGTTCATGCACATAATACGCGTTCCTCTTCCACCAGGAATTTCTTTATTCCGAAATCTAGATTGCATGTGAAACTAAAATCTTTTTCTGCGTTTGGTGCGAGATTGTGGAACTGTCTACACCCCGACTGGCGTAAGCTAACGAAAAGAGCTTTTAAAAGAAAACTTCGTAAATTACTTTTAACCGTACTTGGGATTGAGGACTTTTATGTTGACGCCCATTCTTTAATATTGAAAATTAATGCCAATAATTATTGTACCCTATAGCTTTATGTTTCGCTACGTGTTTCGTTTCATATTGTATGTCTTCGTCTTATATTGTAGTCTTTTAGCTCTGATACTTAATTTTTGTTTACTGCTAATTATTGTGCCTTATAGCGATGTGTTTTCGTTTCCAACTGCACGTCACAGTCTTACATTGTAGTGCCGATGTTGTAGTAATATTGTAAATTTTTAATTAATTTCAATTTTTGTCATTACTAATACCCGCCAAGATTAGCTGTTGCTATACGCGGGTTGTGTAAATTACTTGTATATATTTGTTTGAAATAATAATTAAAAAGTGTAAAAAAAAGTGTAAAAGTGGTACCCCTCTAAAACTGACTTAGAAATTAAGTACTCAGGAGCGCCACACACTTGTGTTCCTGGTTTCCTTGTCGGTGGATTGCTACTGTAGCTTTTTTTTTCCAACTGTATAAGTTTTAAATTGTTCCCTCTGTTGTATAATTAACAATTATTCCACGAAATCGAGTCGTATATGAGCTAATAGCCAACGAGGCGCGTAGCGCTACGACGAAATTGAGTGGAATAATTGTTTTATTATATCTCTAAACCCTCGCTTATGAGACACTGGAACTAGTTTGTACGACAAGAATTGACTTTGTTATTATTTGTAAACAGAACCGTGTTGTTGTTGAGCCGACATATTGTAGAGCCGATGTGTAAAAAAGTTTCAAACACGAGTACGGCTCGTTCTTAAACATCTCTTTAATGTACTTGTCAATTTCTTTCGAGTTAGCAAATTAGTTTGAGAATTAAAAGTGGAAAATTAGGTAGAAATAAATAAAAACGCAGTTTACGGGCTCCACAGATCTTTCAAAATGGCGGCTGCTTGTAAGAGTTTCACTATCGTTCGTAATAAACAATTTCGCTATATAATTTGCTCACTTACCGTCGAATCAGTCAATGCCATATTCATTTGCTTCGATAGTATTTTTTGGTATATTTTTTTTTCAAGCAAGACTTGAATTTCTCCCCGCCTAATTCAAGAAATCATTCCTCCATGATGGCCGTTTTCAGTACTAATGGTATATGAGCTGATATACTGTTAGTAGGGAACCAATCAGAGCGCGCGTTTGCTCATATACAGAGGCTGTAGATATAATAAATGCTCAAATAATTTTTCTGTAATTTTTAAATGTATTTTTTTTAGTGAATTTTCGTTTCAAATTCTAAGGTTAACCAAACAAAGGTTCTTTTCAATTTTGCTATCCCATCAGGCCAAGGTGTTTACTGTTGGATTGCAAACAAGAAAACCCTAGTGGTTGTCATGGTGACCCCAGTGGCCTTTTCAGTTCTGTTTAATATGACATGTTTCGTCAGAAACGTGTGTACTATTCGAAACTTACAGCAGGTGCGTCTTAAACTCATTCAATACTAAACAATTGTTACAATAAAAATATAATTCCCTAACTAAACGTTATTGAAGAGTAAAGTATATTAAGAAAAATATAAGACTCGGGTGTACAAATATATATTTTTCATTTCATCGCAGGCCAATCTGACAGCAACGAATCGTCCCCACGTTCCCCTCCCATTGCTTTATTTCAAACTGACGTCAGTACTGGGGCTCACGTGGTTTCTGAGTTTGGCTGCCAACTGGAAAGGAGTCGCATTTCTGCAATACCCATCCACTCTGTTGAACAGTTTGCCAGGTAAGCCGTCTTCTTTCATTACTTTTGATACAACGGCGGTAAAATCGCTGGTTTATTCTCATAAGCATTACCATTCGCAGAGCTGCATATCTTTACACTTGCTTAAGCAAACAATTGAGAAAAGAAGCGAAAGCTCCGAGGACGAAAATAAAACACACCATCATTGATTTCTTCCCATCGGCGACCAACACTGACAATTACTGTGGTAGTCAAACTCTTAAAGATAATGGAAACTGTCAGGTTGTTACATCGACGTAAACCAGTATTTTAAATCCTATTCCATGCAATAAAATATGCTAACCACTTGCACATCGTTGCAGGTTTCTTCATAATGCTCTCTTTCACTACCAGCAAGAAAGTAAAATCACTTTTAAAGAGTAAACTTTGCAGCCGAAGGGTTCGTGTAAACGAAAAGGCAAAGCCAACAACACATCAAAACGACAAGAGATTGTGCTTTGGAGGTAAAGGACACAATGGTACAAAGACGGCAAATACTCCCATATAAACTGATTGTGTCAAAGAAGAGGCTTTTCACTGACTGTCGCGAAAGAGCGCACCGGTGATCATGGACCTTATAACGCTCCATCTTATTGATAAGAAACTAAAAATAGGACTCTCGCAAAACCTCGCCAAGCTTGTTATTGAAGTACTCGCAATGGTTTTTCGTATCAGACAGAAAACACCATTATTGTATTCGTTTTGAAACTGTTTTGTATACAATTACATATTGTGCCAATTGCATGATCAGTTTACCGCTGACCATACTGTGGTGGGTAGTGTATGTCATAATCCCGGGAAAGGTGCTGTAAATCTGCATTCACATGCAAGGGACTTTTCTTGTGAACAGGGTTTGTATCAGAGGTGGTAACAATTAAACAGCTCCAAACAATACCATTTCTTCTTTACAGTCAATCTTCCATGTTCAGTTAGTGTCGAAATACATGATTGAGTGCGTTGGGCATTTAGGAAACTGGAAACACCTGTTATTAGATACAGCGCACTTGCGATCAGTGCATGCCGTATTTTGTGGAAGCAATCTAGATAACGAGGAATAATTTTGATCTTAAGCCGAGTCAGCATACAGTTCTGTAAAACAAATGCCTACATCAAGTGATTCCCATCACAATAACCCACGGCCCTCTCTCGTCTGGCATCGTAGCTTAGTCTCAAGAGAAACGGTAGATTTGTTCTTGAGGTCGTGGGTTCGATTCCCTGCGAGGTCAAAGAAATTTTTCTTTGTCTCGTGTGGTTCTTCTCAGTCCCAATACTTGGGCTGACGTTCCGTGGGAATTTCAGAAAGTGATTTGTAGCACTAAAATTTACAATCAGAGTTAGTCCTCTGTTCAAATCATTATAACAAATGCTCTGTATTTAAGAGGAATAGGATTTACTTGTCCGGAATTGTATGTAAAACCTCTACAACCTTTTTTTCCCGTCCTGACAAAAGAACGTCTAATTTTGACATTTGCATTAGTTAGTTCTGACGAAAAGGAAGAACATATATCCTGACGATAGAGTAACAATCCTTGCACAATCCGGATAGATACTTTTTTTCATAAAATGTTCTTTTTATTACTATTGTAGAACATTATGTCTCGCGAATTTCCCTGCTCATCTTCGGTGTAGAAACCTGTTACCTTTACGAGTGACGTAGAACAAAGAAAACAAAGGAGACAAAGCAATAAAATCAGGAAAATAATAGTGAAATAACAAAGAAAAACTTCACAAGTTTCTACACCGACGTAAACCCAATTTCCCTAAAAGGGCCAACAATTTAACTTGGAAATGTCTATCGTCAGCGGTGTTCTTCAACTGCGCAGGACATCTGTTGACAGCTTTCTGCGGACACTCGTGCACAGGCCTCAAGCGGAAATGCTTTATACGTGACACTTGGGATGCAGGTTTCAGCGGCAAAAGAGCGCATGCGCCTTGTTACCTGTCTCCTCTAGCTTTCCATCCTCTTGTAAAGATAAAGGTAGCCAAGATCTTTTGGAGGCGACTCCGAGAGTGCCACTTTACGATCGTTAAAAATCACCCACCTAAAAAGATAATTTTGATAAGAAAACTGATTGACATTACTGCAAGTTTTTTTTGATGGACGTGGTTGGGTTGTCACGCGGCGTAGTGTAGCGTGCTGTTGTATGGTGCCTTGTCCAATCAAGTTGCGCCGATCTCTGTTAGCTAGTACCCCTTCGTATCTGTGAGCCTCATTAACAGGTTGATATCAGCGGTTTACAAGAAAACGAAACTCGCGTACACACTTTCACTGTACCCGCTGTAAAAACAACAACGTGAAGTGACCATTTTTCAGGTTTTCTGGAAGACGCGAGTGCACAACGACAAAACTGCCAAGAACAATTTATAATGCATTGTGAACGGGTTAAGTTGGAAAAATCGGCGGTTTGAAAAGTTATGGAAAGAAAACGAAACAAGCCTGCCGCCATTGGTGCAGGAGAAAAACAAATCCATTTTTCGAACGTGCCGTCCTCAGCGTCGTGGTCGTTCTTGCTTAAGCTTCCTTTTGTCTGATCGATGACGTCATATAGGTCATACTTCGTGCATTTAACAAGGAATTTAATGGAGGAGAGCAATAGACAAAAACAACAGCGAAAAGGCTGCTAAGGAAAGAGAGAAATAGAGGAGATTGAAGAAGAGAAAATATTAGGCATATACCTTCCATCTTTAAAAACGTGACAGACATAATGACCACACATCGTTGATGTTCCCATGTGACTGATAAAGGCGACGAGGCGATACTCTGTACACATAACAAATAAAGTCAGTTAAAGAAATATAAATGCAATATAGTAAGAGCATAATAACTGTTAAATCGTGATTATCGCAATTTTAGTTCCACAGGCATTGCCGAAGGAAACTTTAGGAATGAAGATACTTAGAACCAGTTGTTATGTGATTTGTTATATAGTACAACAGACGACGAAGCAACAGGAGGCAATGCACTGTATGGCTCAGTGACATTGCCGTTGAGGTGACGTTTAATTTTCTTATGCCGCCCGCTCAGAAACTTCTGGCAGGAAACAGTTTTCTTGCTCAATACATATGCCACGTGACCTCAAGGAAACCAGAGCGTGCGCAGTTGAGGAAATATTTTCAGCTATTTAAAGATTTTCGCAATTGTTAAAAAAACACAAGTTTAGAATTTGATGCTAGTCTGCTTCAGTTGTTGAAGGAAGCTTAAAAAGCTACAGTTCGCGACCCGAAATTTCGACACTGCTATTTAGTTTCTTCCTTAACCTAATCTGAGTAGCTGCGGCTGATTGTCTATCTGATTACCTATTGACACCCACGAATAAAAGGGAAACATCTGACGAAAACGCCGCGGCAAATTACATACCAATCACCATGGTATGTCAAAGCAATTACAAAAATGGGCAGTCCATGACTAAATGATGGAAACCTGTTGGGAAGGAAAGACCCGTGGACATGCTCTGTTTACTGGCGGCGTGCAAGACACATTCTTTTAGCTCTAATCTACCCGCCAATATTCCTGAGCTATTAGGTAAGCTAGATATCTAATAATGGCTTTTCGACTCGGTCACACAAAATTCACTCGACCATCGTGACCGCCAAACAAACAGTTCGAGTGTGCGGTGGTAGTTCTTGTCAAGGATTTCCACAGACCGTCAAACACCCTGAAAAAAATCCTTACGACAATACGCTGGGCAAATTTCTAGTAAGCTGTGCGAAGCCATTATGAAAACAATTATTTTGGATTGTCAATGAAAACGTATCGTGGCAAAAAAATTGTTTTGACTCTTAAGACTCCCATAACTTACTTCCAGGTCCGTCTTTATACTGGGGTCCAGTTTCTTCATTCCCTTGACAAACCTCCATGGAGTCTAGCTCTTGTGCGTGACTAAAAATCCAGTCCGCTGCTCTCTCCAAGTTATTGTTCTGAACAAGGCAGAATTAAGATTTACCGGGAGTTGGCGACATGGATTTCTAAATATTTACTCCGCGTAACGGAAACAAAGCAAAAACATGTCAGCCCCAAGCGCGGGTAAAGACGTTGGACCTTGTCGCGATTAGTTTTGGGTTTGCTTTTGATTGGTTGACAGAGTTTCACCACATTCCTTGAACAATCACTTATCACAGCAATGCAAAACCGAAGTGATCGCGTCATATTTTTCGACAGTAGTTCAGTGGGTTATTGGATTGGTTGATAAAGCGTATGAGCGGTACATAAAGGCAGAGCCAAGCAAGGCCAGGTTGCACGGTCATTACTTCCCGAGAATAATGATACGAGAACAATGTCTAAGCTTACTGGCATCAGCCGTGCGTCTCTCGAAAATGCCCGAAACTGCTGAGCCCGATTTCAGGATCGAAAACGTTGCCTCTCTCACATATAAGTTAAAAGAAAAGTACAATGTACAGTGACTGCTTCATATTTCACGACTGGCTTTCATCAGGGTCTTTTTAGAAACGCACGTCAAATATCGAGTGAGACACAGCAAACATATAGTAAACTGGTGTCTTGAGTTTCCCAAGGGAAATACATAGAAGATATTACACAGTGGCGCGAAGATATGAATTTTATTTTCGAGAGTTTTTAACACGAGAAAATAAAATTCATATTTTCAAACCACCGTGTAATGTTTTTTTTTTTTTTTACACGAAACTAGTGGGAAAATTTTGTTAGGACGCGCGCGTACATCCGGGACATTGGTACATAACTTTTTCATACCTCCACTGAGTGAAAATATGGAAAATGCGAGTGTTTTAGTTTCCGGTAAAACACCATTATCTATATAATAAACAGTAATACTTACTGTTGCCTTTAACGCTTTGATGGCCTGAGGTCTGGAAAATCCCATAGAACTAATAACTGTAACAGCATCTTCATCGACAGATTGCGATTCCTCATTCGCAGCACTCGTTGGAGGCGAAAACGGTTCGGCGAAGTCTAAAATGTGAAAGACGAAAACCATACTTCGTGTTAATTCAGATAGTGCTACCTACAGTTTACAGAAGAACTTTCGGATACAGCCGCGTTAATTTCTTATAAATAAGGGCCGCACTGTGAAGTACAAATATCTTAACACTGAGCACGAACAAGCGTCTGCACCTAAAGATCCGAATGGTTATACAGAACCATTCAACTGAAGCAATGCGAAACGGTAGAGTTCTAGCACTTAAATACTGAATCATTTCAACTAGCACTCACAACTGGTTTCTTTTCTTGTTTTTTTTTTTCTTTTTGGCTTGGCGGTGCTGAACTTGAGTCTAGCAGTTGCGTTGGATAAACTACAGCGTTTTACAGAGACAGCTGCCACTGAGAAATATCGTATCTAAACGATGTGCTCACTCATGGGATATCGATTTGAACACTCGAAGAGAAATTTCATATCTCCGCGCGGCTATGCAATATCTTCTATATATATCATAGATTCTGAGATTTCCTCACGAAAAAAAGAGTACGTAAAAATGATACGTAAAATGCATTAGCCAATAGGAAACGCGAACGATGAAAACTCACTAGTAAAAAACGTCGTTCGTCCAATCACAAACGCGAACGACGAAAACTCACTAGTGAACAACATCGCATCGCGATTTCGATTGTCGTCCATTTTCGTCTCGGCGATAGGTTTTTTTTTTTCAGCTGAAAAATTTTTATAAAAGTTGTGAAGGTATAAACTGACGTTTTATTTCTTGTGTTACTTCATTAAATATTTGATTTTGAAAGAGAAACTGATGTTTTAGTTATTCTAGTTTTACACGCATACATTGCAGTTGAATGGGTTCCCTAAACACGCGCGTAAGATTGACAAAATGTGGCTTTTCAAAAATCTCAGTATCTATAAAATAAACAAATTACACCATGGAAAATGCTTTGTACGATTTTTTATTCACTCGTTGAGTTGTATCAGAAAACTCACTCGTTCGCTGCGCTCCCTCGTTCGTTTTCTGATACTACTCAACTCGTGGATAAAAACCGTACGCGCGCACTTTCCATGGAGTAATCTCTATATCTCTATGCTTCCGGGAAAGGGAAGAAACAAGATATTAGTCAGTGTCAACACCACCGTAGAATACACAACACAGGGTTCTGTCCTCGCACACCGGTACACGAGGAAATAACCATTGCATTTTCTTTGTTTAGGAGTCATTGTTTAGCTCTAATGTATTGCTTGGTCTTTTGTATCGGCTCTTGTGTACCGGTACACGAAGACAGAACCCAACATAGTGACACCATCTGGGCGAGATTTACGTATCAGTAAAAGTTGACGAAGACTGGGGTGTATAATAAGGGCCGGCGATAAAAATGCATTTACCAGGATCTGCCATATGTTCTAACACCCAGTTCATAGCTTCCTCGATACCTGCAACAAAAGCAAAACAAAAATGTTGAAATTCAGAACCTTTACCATTTTTTCGATTCTTGAACAAATCAAGCTATAATTCTTTGGAAAGCTTCTAGACAGTACTATACTGTAGTACGGTTTATTCTATTATAGGGTGCAATTTTAACTTTTCATTTGTGGATCAAACAACGCAGTGTGACCATACTTTGGAAAGGTACAGAACAGTACTGTACTGTGGTACTGTTTGTTTTACTATACAGTGTGGTTCTAACTTTTTCATCAGTGGATCAAACCATGCAGTGTGACCATTCTTTGTAAAGCTACTGAACAGTACTGTACTGTGGTACTGTTTGTTTTACCATACAGTGTGGTTCTAACTTTTTCATCAGTGGATCAAACCATGCAGTGTGACCATTCTTTGTAAAGCTACTGAACAGTACTGTACTGTGGTACTGTTTGTTTTACTATACAGTGTGGTTCTAACTTTTTCATCTGTGGATCAAACCATACAGTGTGACCATTCTTTGGAAAGCTACTGAACAGTACTGTACTGTGGTACTATTGGTTGTATTACACAGTGTGATTATAACTTTCTCATCTGTGGATCAAACCATGCAGTGTGACCATTCTTTGTAAAGCTACTGAACAGCACTGTACTGTGGTACTGTTTGTTTTACTATATAGTGTGGTTCTAACTTTCTCATATGTGCATCAAACCATGCAGTGTGATCATTATTTAGAAAGCAATTAAACAGTTGTACTTCTGTACTGTGGTACTCTCTTTACCCCTGTCCTACTTAGACCGAGTCCTACCTTGATTATTCGTGTGGTAAACTGCTTTGCGACAGCCTTCTTTGTTAAAACCCATCGCCACAAGCTGTTCGACAAGGCTGCCATCTATACGAACCTGTGGAGCTATTTAATATTACATATTTAATGGCCAACAAGAAACCGAGTGTGGGAGAATAAAGCTGCAAAGGAATACGTATAGGCTGTGAACAGAAGTTCCCCTGACTGTCTAGGAAGTTTACGAGAATCTCTGCTCGCAAAGTAAGCAATACGCAAGTGGCCTGGTGCTAACTTACCGAGCTCGGAAACCAATTTTTACGATTACAATTTTAATCATAAAAATTACAATTTCCTCGATTGTGATTGGTTTAAAAAACTCTTATTTTCCACTTATTTACTTGCCAAGTTGTTATCGGACAGTTCACTAAGCCAATCACAATCAAAGTTGTAGTTTAAATCAACCAATCCAATTCAAAGTTGTGGTTTAAATCAACCAATCACAGCCTTGGTTTCAATCGCCAAAGAAACATTGTACAGACTCCTAAATTGGGGCTTTCTTCAAACGTTTTTTTCCCTTGAACAATGACAATATTTTCTTTTATAACTTGCATTTGGCTTTTCTTTTCTCGGAAATTGCATTGTTTATGATTAATTGGGAAAAAAACACTTCGTGCCATCCAATTCGGTCTGTCTGATAAACAAATCGAACTCCCGCTGCGCTGTCGTCCGATTTTGTTATAACTCGTATGATTACAGACCGAATTGGACTCCACTCAGTCGCATTACCATTACTTACAACGGTAATTACAGTTTTTAAGTTTAAGTCAAGCAATTCTAAGATAATTTGAAAGTTAGGCTGGTTTGTACGTCAAGAACTACATAACATTAAAATTGGAGCTACAGTCCGTAAAGTTATTGGGACGTCCGAGAAACGCGACACGGGTCCGTTTCTTGAGGGTCCGGTAACGTACCTGGCCTGGAAAGCTATTTATCAAATGGCTAAACCACATTCTATTTGTTTTTTACCACAATAACAACGTCAGAGAAATTCTTTTTCAGAGCGTGACCAAGATCGTGACACAGAGAAAGAGCAAGCTTTGTCCATAACTTTCTTGATTGGTTTATTTCCAAAGATGAGCGTTTGTGATTGGCTATTGCATTGCGTGACACCTTGACGCGAGCAGCGTTGTCTGGACTCTTGACGACAACGGCAAATTAGCCAATCAGATTGCGAGATTAGTAGCAACTGTGGTAAAATCTATGATCGCCACGACAACAACGGGAATTACAATTATGTTGGTTATCAAGGTTAAGGGACACGACTCTTGGTTAACTAGCAGATTAGACTGGTTTGTAAGTTAACAGCTACCGAAACATTTAAAAGAAACATTTAAAAGAGCTGCCTAACCCGGAGCAGGCTGCGCGCCTTCTGGAAGCTGTTCCTCTCCCGGCTGAAGACCATTGGCTCTAAGATGGGTTATATCCAGCTCATCTAAAATGTCTAACGAAACATCTGCGGACAAATTCAGGAACAGAAAATGGGTTAGCAACTACAGCTGAAGCTCCCTCAATGGACATTTTGGTAAAGAACAGTTTTAAACATTTTATGGGACAGCTTATTAATAATATGAGAAGGCACAACGAACAAGAGAACGTTTATTGTTTAGTATCTACAGTGCATAACCAGCATTCAATTTTAAATAAAGAAGTTAGTCTCTCAAGACATTGTTGCAGCGTGGGTGGAAATTTGCAACAGAAAAAAATGGTTTATCAAACGACTTATAATAAAATAAGATAAAAGTTATAACACAGCTTTGGGAAAGCTACGTTATAATATTTGCCCATGGGTTGCATGCAGTCGCCAGATTGTTAACCAGTATAAAAGTTTTCAAGTGTTATGTTATAAACAAAGTCTTTAAGAAGCAAACTTAAAACCCATGCGGGCTAATGCGAGTTTCTCCACGCGTTTCTCTGGCACATTAGCATGAACTTACTGTGGGCCTCAGTCAACTAAATGTCATTTTTGCAATATGTGTAATTTACTTGCAAATGATAGGATATTACAGTTCGCTAAGGGAAAATATCGGAATTTTTTGGTGTATCAACTGATCAAGCAGAGGCTGAATTGGTCACCAAATAAATTCATGAAATTAATACGGAAACTTTTCCATTCGCTTTTGTTATGGCAACTTCCCTTCTTGGAGGACAGATTGCCTTACCTAATTTCTTTGGAATCCAATCGTCACCAAGCGTGAATTTCCTCATCTGGATCATAAGATAGTCAGGGAAACTGGCGAATCTTGTTGACCTTACAGGGGACAACAGTTATGACATCAGAAAGCACAAACATTCGCTAAGTGCAACCTTTTAATTGGTGCCGTGTCGCGCAATAGTAACAACAATAATAAAAGTAATAATAATAATTATAATAATAATAATAATACTGGGTGATATCAAGGTTAATAAAAAAGAATTAGAAAAGACCTCAGGAGATAAACTGCAAAAATGTGCATAAGGATTGAAAGATGTTAACGTTGTGCCTATTGTAATCAGAGCACTTGGAAACGTAACAAAAAACCTGGATAAATGGGAAAACAAAGTGGGTATTAAGATCAGGGTAGAGCTCCATCAAAAGACATCACTGCTTGGAAAACTGGAATCTTAAAAAAAGTACTTGAAAGCTGAATATTAGGATAACGACCCCAGGGGGACCTTTGGTCATGTGTTATGGCTCACTCCCATAGATGCACTTGTAAATAAACGGCTTACGTTCTGCCAATGCTTACAAGCAATTATTTGGAGAATAATAATAATAATAATAATAATAATAATAATAATAATAGTAATAATAATAATTATAGGACCAGAATTTAGGAAAGATCCCTGGAGCCAGGACCATTAACGAGCTGCAAAAGACCATTCTCCCAGGAACGGCGCACATACTGAGGTTTATAAAAAAAACTCCCCTGGTACCTCAGGAACAAGGTTTGACCCCGGTTCTAGGAGAATGTAGGAAGCAATTAATAGTACTCAAAATGTTTATAATAAGAATAATAATAGTCATAGTCATAATATTAATAATCCTGAAACGCAGAAGTTCTTCCTCTAAGTTCAACACAATCAGAATCAAACTATTGCTTCCCAATGCAAACACTTTCTTTTTTCGATAACACTTTCAAGTACGTGATCAATATGCAGATTCTCTTTACAATATCAATACTCTGTTAAGGAAAGAGAAGATGAGAATTTAGAAATCAATTATCAACTCAAAGACATTAGGTCTATCTACCATCGAACTAACATCTAAGGAAGTGTACGGCAACAACCAAAGAAAATGTATTAATTTATCATATGGCTTGTTCCGCGAAAAGGCCAGATGAGGCGAATCCTGAGTTCTGATTGGCTACCCGAGCGGGCAAGATGAGCCTGTCTTGTCCGCTCGTGATTTCCCGCGATGTCCCGCGAAACAAAACAAAATAACGTGGCCATATAATAAATGCTTTTGACCAAGCTAGTTCGGTCATGATGGCTGGATAGGCTTTGTTCTTTTTTGCATCTTTTATTTACGTCTCTTTGCAAAAAGAACTCGGCCAATAAGCAGCCATATTGACCTCATGCTTGTGCAATAACACATATAAACTATTTGAATCTTTGGAGCAAAAGGCTCAAAGTGTTGACAGACTTACTTTTGTGCTAAACTCTTTGCTTGTACTGCTGTGCTGTAAAAATCATCGACAACTTCTGGTGTGGCAAATGCTTCGACACATGCTGACATGGCAATCTTAGGTCGTACCATGTCACTGGCCTCCCTGCAGTCAAAATAACGGCAAATATAGCTTTAATAAAGAAAACCAAATAGAAAATAATACCATAATCTAAAAGCAGACAAACACAAACGCAGTCAACAACAGAAAAACAACCGCTATTAGGCAGAAAACAGAATATTACCTATAACGAAACAGCAAATAGAATTCTAGATTAGAAGCAGGTTTTTACTATGTCGGTCATTTAGCACTTATGGTAAATGTAAAGGGCATGGAACGCCAAGAAGACTGCAGTGGGTAAAAATGCTACCAAACAATGCAGGTTAATTTTATGCAATTGACTTGCAAAATCAAGGATAGTGAAGATAATGATAATGATGACAACTAAGATAATGATAATGATAGTGACAATGACAATGATAATGATAGTGACAATGATAATTGCCAACGAGCCAGCCGAGCGAAGACGCGAGGCATTATAGGGCCGTGCGAAAGTACTGTGCAGGCGGAAAAAATCTCGAGTGATCGAGAGACATGTTTGTAAGGTAAGATTCCTGAGATTCCAAAGACGTAATTACAAAGAGGTCGATTGTCTTGCAACGAACCGAGGATATCGAAGTATATCTGATGTCTCTAGAAGATGTTTGTTTGGTTTACAATGTCCAAACAACAAACATAACAAGGGTCGTTTCCTTTAAACGTCAAAAGAAAAGTCTGCTAGCGGGCAAATATAAATCTACAGAACGCATTTCTACATTTTGTGCGACTATTACAACGTAGAATTGATTTTTCGTTCTCAGTGACGTTATGTAATTGAAACTGTTTAATACAGTAACGACGGACTGGCCCATACATCCAAAAGCAAACAGTTTGTGCATGTCCTTTGCCAGCTGTTCGACTATGAAGGACGTTATATAATTGAAATACTTTGTTACCGTTAATGCTCATACGTCATGGATTTGACAAATCTATAAGTAAGTAAGTAAGTAAGTTGCCTTTATTTAAACACGATGTAGATAAAAGCTGACAAGCTTGTGGGGTCGTGTAAAATTAAAGTATTAATAAAAATTAAATTAATATTTACAATCATTTAAGCTGTTTACATTTGGATTTATAAAACTATTTACATTTGAATTTAATTTAAAAACTAGCGCTAAAAGTAGATAAAATCTTTCTGTTTAAAATTAGTGGTTGACACAGATAAAACTTTAAAATTGAAATTAATAAAAACATCCGAAGTTTTAAGCATGTGGACGAGGTCCTTTCGACGTGTCACATTTGCCAAGTCCTTATGTTTAGTTGCGAGCGTATTCCAGAGTACGGAGCCTCTGTAGGCTAAGGAGTCTTTCATATAACGCGTATTAAAACGCGGCACTATACAAAAGCCTCGGAATGAAATGCATGTAAGTTTCTGTAAATGCTCAAACCAAGCTGTTTGCCAATGAAATGTAGACTTCTATTGTTCTTTGTCCAAGGACGTTATATAATTGAAATTGTTACTGTTTATAGCTTAAATACAGTAAGTTTGTGTAAATCTGACTTGCATAGCACCGTGTAAAGAGTGTTTGTTGGGTTACATTCTTGTTCTGCATTCTTTTGTTGTTATATTATTCAATTTTCCAAATAATTTTTAAAAAGGGAAGAAAACGAGGTCAGTTATCATTACAGCCGAAACCGTTGTATCGCGATGATTTAAAACCAAGAGTCTGATTTTTGTTTTAGCGATTCTGTATGAAGGCCCGTTCTGGTCAAAATTGCATGATTAATTTTTCCCTCTTGATTAATTAATTTGATGAGTACCTGTTATTAATATTTTGTCTGTTTGTAATTATTTTTTCCTATGCCTGTAATTATTTTCGTGTTCTTTTTAACTTTTCCATGCGTCACAATTATTTTTTCCTCACCAGGAATTAATTTTTTTATGTGCCGTCTTTATTATTATGCTTCTTTGAAATTATTTTTGTCCTTTACACAAATTATTTTACGGTTGCGGATTAGTTTTTTGTGTGCTATAATAATTTTTTTGGATAATTAATTGATTTTGTCCTACGCAACTCATAATATAATGATAATTTAATTTTTTTTCCATTCGAGAATTATTTTTTTGTTAGTCATAATTATTTTTTCGTAGTTTTAGCAAATGTCCCATAAGCCTCTGCGGCGAAGCTCTTGCCATGTGCTTTCTGAAACAAACATGGCGTCTTCAAACTATTCCAACAACGATCCCGCTTCTATTCAGTCCATTGCTAGTACTGGAATCAGCCACATCCAACAGCTTGTTTCGCTAGTGGAACAAAGGCCAACAGCGGCATCAAGGTCTTCAAACGAGCTGCAAGTAGCGACTCCACGAGCTGGTACTGCTTTGGAGGAATTTCAATTACGAAGGCGATTCCCAACAGTTTCAGCAAGGTCAAGCAGGAATGCTGTAACAGGAAGGTATGAAAGATCCAATACTCTAGACCAGAAGCATCCAGAAAAACGAGGGATTAAACGAAAATATGTCGACCAACACTCCATAGCGACAAGAATCGCAAAAACAGAGGATTCAATCCTTAAACTGGAAAGACATTTGAACAATCGGACTTGTCCGAAATCATTGCAGTACTCTGCTCGGGCCAACATCGCGCCTGATACTACTTTCCAGAAGGAAATCAAAGACATTAAACAAACTGCCGAACAGGTATTTGTTAACGCCCTCACGCGCTTCCACAAACGAAGGCTTGAAAGCCTTAGAAACAAATTAAGGACTAAGCCTTTACTTTCGTCCAGAAGACGTACTGATGTAAATAGGCAGAGTCGTTTTGAGTCGCAATCGGCGTCAAACATTGTAAACAACGACAATGTAAAACTAGCCGAATTGGAGAAAAGGCTCCTGGAACTTACGAATATTGTGTCAACACCTGTAAGCAACACAAATAGACGTGTGGAAAGTTACAACAGTGTATTCTCTGAACCATCAGAGAGGGAAATCACTTTCCTCGACACAATAGTATATAAAGGGGATAGATTTCAAACTGACTCTATCCTAGATATCAGGACCCAATACAAGCCGACAAAAACCTTCCAATACACGCATTTCACCTCATGTCACCCTCCGGGTGTAAAACGAGGTTTTATCAAAGGCGAAGCAACACGACTCCTCAAAAAACTCTTCACAGACTACATTTGAAGAGTGCCTCTCAAACTTCAAACTACGCCTCAAAACACGAGGATACCCTAATAAATTCATTGAGAGGTCCCTAACAGGAGTCTGCTTCGAAGACAGAAGGTTGGCACTCCAACAAAGAAAAAAGACTCAAACGAGAGTCTTACCATTTGTCACGACATATCACCCAGCAGTGCTTGACCTAAAGAAAATTTTAATGGAAAACTGGGTTGTCATACAAAACCAGCCGTTGCTGAAAAGCATCTATACAAAGCCTCCCATTATATCATACAGGAGAGGCAAATCTCTTAAAGATACGCTCGTTAGAACGAAGATTTGACTGAAGGCTAAAATGCATCGCTACCAGAACTCACGAGGGGAGTCCGTGTAGACTTGTCATTATCTTTTGTTTTTCAAAAGAATTCTTCAGGTGCTGCACAGGAACTTGAATCGCATTTGACGGAATACCAGTAGCACTTGTGAGACCATTCGACATGTCATTCAGCAGAAATGACAACGTGCCCGAAGCATCCACTAATCGACTCTTCGTTTGAATCAGAACGTCTGTCTCTAACTCATTAACACTAGGCAACAGATTAAGAACGCTTTTTAGATTCTGTAAGAAAAGCGCCAACCCACGTTCATTTCTCTCTCGTAACACCACTGGGCGTGACCGACGAGTACGAGCCGCCATGTTTGTTTTACATGCATTACCGCAGAGGCTTATGGGACATTTGCTAACACTACGAAAAAATAATTATGACTAACAAAAAAATAATTCTCGAATGGAAAAAATTAAATTATCATTATATTATGAGTTGCGTAGGACAAAATCAATTAATTATCCAAAAAAATTATTATAGCACACAAAAAACTAATCCGCAACCGTAAAATAATCTGTGTAAAGGACAAAAATAATTTCAAAGAAGCATAATAATAAAGACGGCACATAAAAAAATTAATTCCTGGTGAGGAAAAAATAATTGTGACGCATGGAAAAGTTAAAAAGAACACGAAAATAATTACAGGCATAGGAAAAAATAATTACAAACAGACAAAATATTAATAGCAGGTACTCATCAAATTAATTAATCAAGAGGGAAAAATTAATCATGCAATTTTGACCAGAACGGGCCTTCATAATTCTGCGCTGTCAATCAAAATATTTACATGAGAATTTTAGACATTTGACGTTCTTTTGAATACTTGACTACAAAAAAGTGACGTGCACGAAACATGACTCTGTTTTTAAAGTTGCCAATTAGTATTTGTTTTGATTGGTTGCTCGTTGGCACTTAGCGAGAGCTACATCTAGTGATAGCGACAATGATAATGATAATGATAATGATAGTGACAATGATGATAGTAACAATGACAATGATAATGACAACGATAATGACAATGATAATCAAAATGATAGTGACAATGATAATGATAGTGAAAATAATGATGATAGTGACAATGATAATGATAATGAAAATTATATTATTTTGACGATTATGTGTGGACTTTTACTTACAGTCTTTCCCCTTTCGCCTCTGCGTTTTTCTTCTTTTCTTCGTAAGCCGCAACTTCATCTGAGCAAACGAAAAATAAAGACATTTGAGAGCGAGTAAGATTCTGTCTAAGATTGAGAACTGTAAGCTCGATCCTCACCAGCGACACAAACATAAGTTTAAGCATAAGGGACTTGACCGTAGAGAGGAAGGCTGCGACATAAGGCTACGAGGAACATAAGGTTTTCTTGTTCTTAGGCGCACTCCATTTACAACAAATTCACGGAAATTCCGGTTGCGATGTAAATGTGACAAGACCTTTTGGTTCCTTCTATAGGAAATTTTGCAGAATGATCAGAAAATCTGAAAAGGTATTCATGTTTTCGCGGTGGGAATTTCAGAATGGAAATCCGTGTTCCATTAACCGTGTTGCACGTTTTGCACCGGTTCCAAGTTCTTTAATTTTCACAGCCACGATAATTCCACGCTCAGCGATTTTCCGGTAAACTTTCAAATGGAACACCAATTTTCCCATCTAAAACAGCTACCGAAAAATATCGCATCAACTATATAAATGGCAGCGCCCCTTATATGTATGTGAATGCTTATCTTTATACTTGTGTCGCAATTGACGACCGCGTTCATACGAAAAGTACTGTAGAAGCATTCCTATAGGTATCTGCAACTTCTTACGCAGAGAGTGAAAACGTAACCTAATAATGACTTAATTGAGATCACCTTTATTTAGCACAGTTTCCATTGGTATGGGTAACGCCCAAAGAGTATCATCTCTTGTGGTATAACGGACCTTTCCTGACTTCATACACTGTGTTCTTTCTTCAACCTTGTACCATGCAACAAAGAATACAACGATTAAACAAGCGACTAATGATCAAACCATGCAGTGTGACCATTATTTGTAAAGCTAATGAACAGTACTGTACTGTGGTACTGTTTGTTTTACTAAACAGTGTGGTTCTAACTTTTCCATCTGTGGATCAAACCATGCAGTGTGACCATTCTTTGTAAAGCTACTGAACAGTACTGTACTGTGGTACTGTTTGTTTAACTATAAAGGGTGGTTCTAACTTTTTCATCTGTGGATCAAACCATGCAGTGTGACCATTCTTTGTAAAGCTACTGAACAGTACTGTACTGTGGAACTGTTTGTTTTACTATACAGTGTGGTTTTAACTTTTCAGTTATCTGTGGATCAAACCATGCAGTGTGACCATTCTTTGGAAAGCTACTGAACAGTACTGTACTGTGGTACTGTTTGTTTACCGTACACTACATTTCCAACGTTCCCATCCACAGTATTATTTAAGTAAAGAGATGAGCTAAACAATGTGCACAGTTTGTTATAATTTTTTGGAACCTTAAGTGGTCAAACTGATACAGCGTTTCCATTCATAGGAAACATCATTATTACCTTGGACCTCTGCCAGGGTAGGGTGGTGCAATGACCGGTGTGTACAATAGCAGAGCGACATGGTGACACCGTAGTGCAATAAACCCTACCCAGTCCTCCCCTTGACCATGATTGTACACGCATCAATAGGGAGTTTGTATGAGCACAAGTCTAGGTGCATTATTGGCCATACTTAAAAGTGCAGTTTCGTCGGCAGACACCTTGGATCAATGTAAGTATCTGGGCAACTGCGCACCTACCCCTCCCCTAACCCAACAAGTTAATGTTGCGTTAGGGGAGGGGTAGGTTGCCTAGATACTACATTGACCTTTCATATCAGCCCTAAAAAGATGGTACGGGAAGTTGCAATATTCTCACCTTGTATCTAAATGAGTTAACTGGGTTGATAGAACCCGCGTTTGACCGCTGGAAGAAGACCAAGTATTAATCAATAAAACAGAATTAACTTTGTGATAATAAATGTAACTTTTAAGTTTCATTCATTATTTCAAACCAGCGTAGGATCAAACCAACTGGTTGCCATTTGCACTTTTCCTTTAAATAACAGAATTCCTCCTGCAGGTACAGACTTAATTTATTAGTTAATACAATAATTTCCTTCTAGTTAGTTAGCCTGCTACAAAATCACCAGGCTCAACAAACACCACTTTCACCTCAGCACAACCCAAAAGGAAATTGGGATAATCAAACAAGTTAATAAAGTACGTTATACCACCGTAAGGTAAAAAAGAAGAGTGTTTTTTACCTTGCGGTGTACAAATTACTCTATCAACTTGTATGATTAGCCCAATTTCTTGTTCTTTCAATTCCACACCGACGCAGTACTAGTTTACCCACACAAAAGGAAGACTGTTTTAAAACGAAAGACAAGTGAATAACAGTAAGAAGCCCAAACCTCTGCCCTGTCAATAATCGACAGCAAATGCATGAAGAATTCCTGTGCATCTTGTTGTCTATTGGTGGAAAACTCTGGATGACCCCGACCAATCACAGTCTTGAACATCTGTGGTGCAATACCTGACTGTTCCTACAACACACGGTAACAATACATTGTGTTCACACTCGGCTTTATTGCATATCTATTTAGTATCTACCAACTCAGCAACCATGGAATTTTGAGCAATCTGATTGGCTCTCTACCTCGGGATGTTCAACACTATCCACCTCCTGGGATGTGAATAATGCTGGGGATTCTGGGTAATCCTTGCGCTGGTGA
>OX453272.1:3771132-3803632 GCA_949710005.1 Ricordea florida | reverse complement strand
ACCTAATTTTTGCGTGAAGAAAATTATCAGGTTTCAATGCAGCTAATAATCTCAGCAAAAAAAAAAATAGGCGAGTCAAAAATTTAAAGTCAAATACTACATATGACCAACAGTTCTAGGAGATCACTTTGTGAATTCGAGGAATGATTAATTACCAAAAAGAGAGACAAAACAGCAAGGGTTTCCTGCGACACACGTACCTCGCCATACTGGTCCCTTCCCGGGGAATTTGAAATGGGTAAAGTAAACGATCGCGCACTGTATTCACATCTAATTATGTGAATGATCAGTTGAATCAAAGGCGGCATGCTGTGGTGAGCTCGTGGAATAAGATGTTGCGTCAGGGATCTTATTTTGCGAATGATTATCAAGCGTGTAGAGTGGTTTCAAATTCCGTGCAATACACTTTACTGAATTACGATTTCATTTCTTTGTTCTATTTTGCTACCTTGAACTTGAGACGATCGAGAATCGATAGAATATTTTCTATTGTTTACGCTTGACATACTGATTCCCTGACCATCTCGACAGCTCTCCACAAGCTAAAAATGGCTACGTGTCATGTCTTGCTGCACGTTTCCGAACCCGAACCGAACACGCAAAGATCACGTGAGTTCCGAATATTCTATTGCTTACGCCTGACTTCGTGATTTCTCCATCCACCACAATAGCTCTTGAGCTAAAAAAAGGAAATAAAAGCGTGGGCCTCCTGTGACACACGTACCTTGCCATACTGTGACAAGCCGTTATCAGGGAATTTGAAAGAGGTAAAGCAAAAGAACGTGCACGGTACTTACATTTGACAATTGAAGTCGTTACTGGGATCTGCGGTGGTTCCAGAAAATATGACAAAAGCTTGATCGGCGTATCTGTAAGATAGCCAAAAAAGTTGCACTGAAAAACTATATGCCTCTGATATGCGTACAAGTTACAGTAAACATGCTCATCCATCTGTATGTAGTTGTTTGTGGGATTCGATCTTCCGGGTGTAGTTAGTTTAGAAAAGAAGTGCTGTTGACATTTCTTGCGGGGGTAGTTTCTAAAGAAACTGGTGCTGCGTCGGTGGGGAATTGAAACACAAGAAATTGGGATAATCAAACAAGTTGATAAACAATGCTAATTGAGCTAAGTGGAGTGCAATTTGGTCTGAAATTATACGCGTGATTTCAATGCGCGCTCGTTCGATTTGAAATCACAAGCATCATGATTTCACACCAAAACTGCACGACAGTTTTGTTGTGAAATACAAGTTCAATTACCACTTTATTACATCCTGTTTTGAAATCGCACACTTTAGTACGTTTTGATACACGATTTGTCTTAATCAAGTGCCAATATTTTTTGATTGGTTGGTTTTTTTGTGTGTTTATGCTCATTGGCTGAAAAAATATGATCTAAGATAGTGCGATTCGTGAATAAATCATATTGCTATGGGCCAATCAAACTGCAGGGATTTCAAAATGGATGTAATAAAGTAAGTTATACCACCGCAAGGGGGGGGGGGTGCGGACGTTCTGAGGGTTAGCCTTTCGTAATTCCCTATGACGAACGGCTAACGCTCGAGACGTCAGCACCCCCCCCCCCCCCCCTTTTTCTACATTACGAGTGGTATAACTTACTTTATCAACTTGTTTGATTATCCCAATTTCTTCTGCTATTGACATTGACAGGATGGGCTCCTGACATTGACTATCGTTACGACAATCTGAGGAAAGTCATCATCAGAGACAAGTAATTCCTGGGTTCAAACCCTTTATATCTACATGCAACTTATAAGGAATACACGTAGTTGCTTCATGCAACAAAGACCGGTATAAGTTCGGTATGGGCTGAGAAATGGGATTGGTACCTCCTCCCCTTCACGACCCTCTGTACGTGTTAACGACTAAAGACTGGCATACCTTTGCTTAAATTCCGACAGAGAAAACAGGACTTGTAGCAGGGAGTTCAGGTAACAGCTGTTTTCACGAAAAGAACCAGCATAAGATGCTACTGACGATGAATATGAACAAGCAGTTAATGAACTCTACAATAATAAGCATAGGCAAGAGTCTGGAGAAAAAAAGTTGACATCAAACCTGTTTCCTAAATTCCTTATCCCAGTATAACCTGCACCGTAAAGAGGAGTCAATTTCTTGCCAGCTTCCTAATTACATCAATAAAAAGAAACACAGACCAAGCGTCAAGATATCGATCGACTCATTCATTATCATAATAACAGGCGGAGAACAAATAAATGGACATTGCCATTGCAATAGAGCGTTTGCAGATGACGTCACCGCAGCCATGTTGGTGTCCCCAAATAAAGAAAGGGTAGCCATGTTGGTGTCACAAACGGATCCCCCAGGAATTAAATTATATTCTTATACAAACATCTTCTTTTGTTTCCGTTAAAAACATGGTCGCTGATCACGTGAGTGAATAGGCTCTATTCCTCTGTCAGTTCACATGGCCTACATGAACTTTAAAGCCCTGTACTGCATGTTAAATGGTTCAAATTACTTAATGGACTGACTAATTCTCACAATGTGGTTGGTCGCTTACCCATGGCCTATCAGAGGACATCTAGTTGGATGGCATCATAGACAAGTTGCATTTTAAAATGGCGAAGAAAAGTGCAGATTGTACAAATGTAATCCTTAAGGAAAGTTAAAGAAATCCTTCCTCTGTCTACGTATAAAGCCATCTACAAATTGTTGTTCACGTACATACCTGAATGACATCCCATTCTCGTATTCTCATGTTGATGTCAATCTCCAACTCAGCCATTGTTTTGTCTGTCTGTGGTAACAGTACAGATGCATGCCAGTGAGATACATGTAGTCTTAAGTCTGGTAGATGACAGAATGTGGTATGACAATGACATTATTAACATGCAGTACCTTTTCCATTTGAGTAATGTTGATGCCAAAGTGAGCAAGATGTTGAGCTAGATTCGGATCCTCCACCATGTCATCTTCATCATATGAAAACACATCTGCAGATGACAAGATAATTGTACAGACAGTACAGTATAGGGCCCGTTCACATGGAGGGTGGGTGCCCCGGCTAACCGAGATACCAAGCTAACCGACCTACCATGGGAGTGCTAACTTTTCATACGTTCCTTTAGAAAACGCGTTGAAGCGTTTACATGGTAGACAGGGTGGTCCGCCTACCCGGGGCACCCTGTCTACTACACCGGGGCACCCTGTCTACTACACCGGGGCACCCTGTCTACTACACCGGGGCACCCTGTATACTACACCGGGGCACCAGGCTAGGCGAGATAGCTTTTTGCCATGCCGGTTCGTACGCAGCCCACTGACTATCCCGGATGGGTGAGTTGCATGTAAAGGCGGGCCATGTTTCCATCCTTCTAGCCGGGTGGCCCGGTTAGCCGGGGCACCCTCCCTCCATGTGAAGAGGCCCTTAGTAACGACTCGGCATTTTATTGATAGACTTTTAATTTTAGTTAAGAATATGAACGTTTTAAGTCTAGGCGGACTTTCGATTTTCTTGCACACACTCTCTACTGCCTTAGCAAAGCAAAAGCGTTTGTTAACATTGCATTACTAAGTTTTATCATATGACCCGTCCGGAACCACTCAAGGATGGTTTTCACTAGCGACGGAGTCAGAGTCGGAGTCGTAATCAGAAGCGCAGAGCAATATAGTGAAAATCAAACTGTTGGAGTCTACATCTACAAGGTGGGGGTCTGCAAAGGGGGAAACCCATCACTGCAAGACAAGCAGAATACCGATTGCGCTGATGATTCCGTCACCTACGATCCAATGAACTCTACTGGACTGGATTCGGAGCGTCTGAAAACTAGCATTGTGATTGGTTGGTTATTCCGCTTCTGCTTCCGACTCCGACAATGAAGTTTCACTGTATCCTAAACAACGGAGTCAGAAGCGGAGTCGGTAGAAAATGGAAACGTTCTGATTCTTCCAACTCCGATTCCGTCGAGCTTATGACTCCGATCTTCGATTTTCACTAGGTCATAAGCGTTCTTACAACTCTGACTACGACTCCGACTCAGCCGCTAGTGAAAATCAGCCTTCACGCAATCCTGTAGAAAACTATAGTAAAACCTGACGTGTGCAAGGCAGGACGGGTTGACGTGAGTTTTTCCGGGAAAAGCTGTCCGGCCCTAGTGCATTTGTACAGCATCGATCCACATTTTAACAACATGTGTTTATTTTTCAAACTTTTTCCACAAACGTGAATTCTTATTGCGGACTTGTGGACCTGCTGTGTTCGGTTTGTACGTCATGACCTCGAGCCAAATGATTTCCCCGTCCGGTCACTCAGTCAATAAGCTCATAATTTTAACACGCGGGCTTTTTCAAGAGTACGTCTCTCGTGTTCTTAACAATTCCCGTGTGCTTAGAGAACACAATAATGCACTGGGTACGTTTTATATTTCTTTAACACAGGGCTGCAAATAATTTTATCTTCTTGAAAGGACATATGTCCGACAAAGTGACCATTTTAGTCGGACAAAACAAAAACGTAGTCGTACATCACCAAAGTAAAGAACAAGATTGAATTCTATTTCTTAAAATTACTATGTCATAACTCCCTCAATTTCTTGTCTATTTCGTACAGAAAACGCTAAAAATTGTCCAGACATCACGTCCGACCACCGTTGGGATTTCGTTGAACCTGAGCTAATTTTGGTCGGCCAATGACCAATTATCGACTGCTATTTGCAGCCCTGTGCAGACTGTACAAAAACAAGAACGGCAGTCACATCTTTATATTGTACCTGTTCAGAAACTGTGATATTCTCCACCCCGCGAAAATGTTTCAGGAATTTAGAATATGAAACTTTAGTAGTGATTCCCCTAAACTACTTGAGGAATTATAAATACAACATATGGGAAACTGCATGTGATGCAGTAGCTTAATAGCCTCCCACGCAAACGTTCTTAGGGTTCGTCGCGCGTTCGTCATTCGTGGGGTAGAAACGCGTGACGAACCCCTAAGAACGTTTGCGTGGGAGGCTAGTAGCTCAAGGGACTAGTGCTACCTTGTAAAAAAAACAAGTACTCTTTTCTATTATCTATATTCATATAGAAAACAAAAAAAAAATCATATAAAAAACAAATGATGACACAAAATGTTCAAACCTTGCACAGGAGCAACTTGCTTGGGCTGTTGCTCCACTTTCAAACATTTCATAAAAATAGTACTGACAGTGGAAAAAGGTACATGTGTGCTGTTTGTGCAGCAAACTCTGAAAAAGCAAACTCGAATTCCCCCAATAGATGTCAAACCTACGACTTTGCGATTGCTAGTTCAGACGCTCTACCACTGAGCTATCGGAGACTCGTGGGAGCAAAGCCATTAAACTACGTTCATGCAAAAAAACATCCTACATACTGTTAGGACTTGAAAGTAAAGATAACTAGTTCAGACGCTCTACCACTGAGCTATAGGACACTCGTGGGAGTAAGGTCATTAAACTAGGCTCATGGGACAAACATCCTACATACTGTTAGGACTTGAAAGTAAAGATAACTAGTTCAGACGCTCTACCACTGAGCTATAGGAGACTCGTGGGAGTAGGGCCATTAGGTACGTTCATAGAAAAAACATTCTGCATACTGTTAGGACTTGAATGTCAAAGGGTTGTGAGATATAATGAAGATGGTATCATTTGAGCTATTTGTTTAATATAGGTCTTTATTTTTTTCTGAAGCATCTCAGCGGGCCGGAATCCCAAATCCTCGAATCTGATTGGCTAATCGCGCGCTCGTAACCGGTCCAGCTTTTTACGATACGGACCACGGTCCGGATTTTTATCCGCGCTATTCGCGGTAAATTGAAAAAAAAAGCAAACAAACAGAAAAAATAAATAAGTTATTTACCGGTCTAGGTTGGTCCGTATGGGAAAAAACTGTGCCCTTGGTCTTGAGTACGGACATCGGCCTTCGACCTCGGGCCGTACGCAAGACCTCGGGCACAGTTTTTTCCCATACGGACCTCCCGCCCGGTAAATAACATATATGTATCTAGAGGACATGACAACTGTTCAGTACAGTACAGTACAGTACAGTACAGTACAGTACAGTACAGTTCAGTACAGTACAGTACAGTACAGTACAGTACAGTACAGTACAGTACAGTTCAGTACAGTACAGTACAGTACAGTACAGTACAGTACCTCCACCATCTGGGGTAATTGTTCCTAACTTGACAGCAAGTGGGTAGTGAGTTTCTTTGTAATAATCAACAGCGTGGTTATTGCCTCCTGACCCTGTACAAATAAAAACAGCACAATAAACTACATTTAGAAAACAGTCCTAAGAAAGTACGCGCGCTGATTGGTTAGAAATCGTGTTTCTATAACTCGATAGAAACACAGAACTAGCACGAGCTGTTGACGTAATGATGACGCGAGCAAAGAGAATTTACATTTTGATAATCAAAGCTAACAAGTTGCTTTTCTTTTTTTCGTCGCGGTGTTTTCTAAAAGAAATAGAAAACACGTTCTTCGTGTTTCTATTGAGTTATAGAAACACTCGTGAAAGTTTGGGAGAACTCGAAAAAGCTGTGGAAACACTCGCCTGCGGCTCGTGTTCCCACAACATTTCTCGTTCTCCCAAACTTTCACTCGTGTTTCTATAACTCGATAGAAACACGGTACATGTTTTCTATTTCTTAACTACACATTACATCCCAGAAAATGTGTGCACGCGCTTTCTATTCATGAGATAAGTAATGTTAGGAAAACAATAATAGGGTGAACCAAATGGGTGGGTTTTTCATCCACAACAGTGAGTGAGTAAAAAGCATACAAAAGCCTTATCCTCTTTAAATTGCAGGAAAGTTTGAGATTCAGATAAAGTTTGCTTTCACCCTGAATTTGGTAGTCTAGAATATTCAAAACTTTAAAAGACAAAGAACTTGCCAACTGTCAAGAGCACAATTGTAACAAGCTAGTTCTTGTTTTCTCACTGGTAAATAATCAGTGGAAATAAGCTGACCAAAAAGAACACATTTCAAGTACCAGTATGTCCATTCTGATGCTAATTTAATTCCTCTTAAGTTATCTTAGACATGAATATGAACAGACATGTACACACCACCAGAAAGAAAGGAAATCTACATTACTGGTAGAGCTGTTGCAGTGATGTGTACAAATGCTGCATTAAGAAAAAGTCATATGCTGTAGCTGCCATGATAAAATTATGAAAACCCACCATCAAAGTATCTTCTGCCACACAGAATTGCTCCATCAGTTAAGTTGAGCCACAGATTTTCAGTGAGATCACACTTTGTACACTTCCAACCCCTGCAATACAGCAGCTATAAATATTACGGTTTGGCAATATCATCCATTTTAAAAACCTTGGAGAAAAATCAAGACCCTGTACAGTGAAAACTATCCTGTCCTGGGTGTCACTTAACGCATCTGTTTGATTGCTTCAAATACTCAAAGGTTTAATAAATATTATCACAAGTATCTTGGAGGTCTTCAGTGAATGAACATGATGACAGTGATACTGCAAATTAGAAAACATTCCCAAGAAAATACGCGCACTGATTGGTTAGAATTCATGTTTCTATAACTCAATAGAAACACAGAACTAGCACGAGCTGTTGACGTAATGATGACGCGTCCAAAGAGAATTTACGTTTTGGTCATCAAAATTAAAAAGTTGTTTTCCCTTTTTTCGTCACGGTGTTTTCTAAAAGAAATAGAAAACATGTTCTTCGTGTTTCTATAGAGTTTTAGTATAAATCTACTAGTGTTCTATCACAAATGCCGCGCTCTGATTGGTTACGCTACTCACTATCTATTCTGTGATAGATAGTGAGTAGCGTAATGGCGGCCGCTTCTTCACGTTTTCGAAGTGTCCGTGAAGAAGATTTAGACAGTTTACTGGTCGAGGCTGTTCCAGAAAAGACAAAGTTTTGAACGACTAGTAGATTTATACTAAAACAATTAGATCATTCGCTCTCGATTTCTATGCGTGATAGTTGACTCGGGCTGCGCCCTCGTCAACTATCGCGCGATAGAAATCTCGAGCTCATAATCTAATTGTTTAATAGAAACACTCATGAAAGATTGGGAGAACTCGAAAAAGCTGTGGAAACACTTGCCTGCGGCACGTGTTCCCACAGCATTTCTCGTTCTCCCATACATACACTCGTGTTTCTAACTTGATAGAAACATGGTACATGTTTTCTATTTCTTAATTAGCAGCCAGTCAAGTGTCTGGGCCAACAGCAATTGGCTCTATGCTGTTGTGGTTGCCCTGCCATTATTATTATTATTATTATTATTATTATTATCATTATCATTATCATTATCATCATTATCATTATCATTATCATCATTATCATCATTATCATTATTATCATTATTATCATTATTATTATTATTACTATTATTATCACAAACATTTTGAGTGCTGTTAATTGCTTCCTACATTCTCCTAGAAGCAGGGCCAAACCTTGGTCCTGAGGTAACAGGGAAGTTTCTTATCTGAAGAACAAAAACCCTCAAGTATTATATGCAACGTTCCTAGGAGGATGATCTTTTGCAGCCCGTTAATGTTGCTGGCCCCTAAATTTTGGTCCATTCCATCTCTAATAAAGTCCAAGTGCACCAACAATAACCAGCACAGTCTCTGTCCTCATTCCCTACACTCTTGTGGTTTCAATTTCAAGATCTTTGTATTTTGAAAGCTTTTCAATGACTTTCGTCAAGGTGTTTTGGTCAGAAAGTACTGCTCATGTATCTTATGGGGGGCCTCGACCGATACATCGGTCGACACATCGATCGAGATATCGGTCGATGTCTCGATCGATACTCGACCGATACTCGATCGATACATGGTAGATATGTCGACCGAGTCTCCATCGATACTCGACCGACACTCAGTCGACATACCACCGATATAACGCTCAATTGTCATCTGAGTGTCGACCGCTGGTATCGATCGCCATAGTGTCGGTCGGTTATCGGTCAACTATCGGTCGCATGTCGGTAAACTATCGACCTTTGTCGGATAAGTTTTACAGTTCCTCGATCGACATATCGTCCGCTATGTCATTTACAAGAGCAATAGAGAAAGCACGAGAGAGGAAAAATATGAGAGACTGGGTTATTCCCATTAACTTACTTGAAAAGTCAAGTTGTTTAATAAAAATAGATATTTTAATTTTTGAGGTATCAGTAAAGTATCGGTGAAGTATCGGTGAAGTATCAACTATAGCGCCGGACATGTGTGTACAGACATATCGGCCGATATGTCGGCCGATATAGCGGTTTATTGTCGACCGAGTCTCGATCGATACTCGACCGACACTTCGTCGACATATAGGTCGAGTATCGATGTGTCGACCGATGTATCGGTCGAGGTCCCTCATAAGATACATCTATAAGTCTCAGCTTTGTCTCAGCTTTCAGTCCCGTACTTCTGAGCCACTGGTTGGTTTTATAATCATCAACATCTGCTTCCCTTATTCTCTTGG
The DNA here is from genome assembly GCA_949710005.1 of Ricordea florida. Taxonomy (NCBI): domain Eukaryota; kingdom Metazoa; phylum Cnidaria; class Anthozoa; order Corallimorpharia; family Ricordeidae; genus Ricordea; species Ricordea florida. Next base: position 3,794,158 of record OX453272.1, on the reverse strand, counting down.
GGTATCTTCAGTGCAGTTCTTTTTCTTCCCACTGCCTCACTTCTATATCTTGAGCCCATTGCTTTAACTTCTGTTTGACTCTCCTAGCAAACTTGGTAACTCGCTCATTTGGTGTCCTATCAAGGTTTGTTACCTCAAATTCTCTTTTGAATTTGTCTGCCTCTTTTTGGATGGAGTAAATTATTATTATTATTGGATGAAGTAAATATTCTAATTATAATAATTATGGAGTAAACTATTATTATTATTATTATTATTATTATCATTATTCTTTTTTTGTGCATGTAATTCATTGTGTATAACATGGTTAAGGTAATAAAATAAAAGAGATGTTAATTGCCATTAGTGGCAAGGATTAAGATCAACAGTTAACCAACCAGTGTAAGCACTGTACTTAATTCATATTTTAAAGTAGTCATTGAATGTTTGCACAGGTTAAAGTAACCATCACAGAATGGTCTTTTACCTGCTACTTTGACTAAGTCTGTATTGCTGTTAATAATAATTCAAACTTGCAATTTGTACCAACCTTGGAGGAATTTTAACACCATTGTCTAATTGAACCAAACTATCAGCATGCCTATGTAAAAGAAAAAGAACTTCATAACCATAGTACAGCACAGTCATTTAAGAGGTGTAAATCAATGCCTCAACATGTTCAAAAACTACAGTGAGAAAAATTTTTAGAGTGAATTGCATGTAAAGGACTCAACTTTTTAAGGTAACTGACTACATACAACTAGGAAGATACGACTGTTAACAAATTTAGAATTTATTGGTCTTACACAAATAAGCAACTGATAAAAGTTACCCACTTGGTAATTTTCCGTTTCTCTCCATCCCAAGATGCTACTTGCTCTTTGTAAGCAGCCGTATCAGCAGTCATCACCCCAGCAATTGCTAACTGAACCTATACAGTATAGTTTAATGTCAAGAAACGGAGTTGCTGAACTCTCATCTTGTACAAAATACAGTGTATTATAATATTAATGGACAATAAGGGTTGCAAACTAAAGCCAGTTTTTTGGCCAACTAATTCTACTGACTCCAACAGTTTTCAGCATGCTTAGTAAGGTAACTTTAGGTGCACACATTAGCCAGTGTTCAACTGGTTTGACTATAAAGTGAATCACCAACATTATACAGGTTTTTTTACTCCTACACTGTAGTGTCAATGTAGTATTGGTGAAAAAAAAAACTTGTTGTTTCTACATGGATCTAGGGCCTGCATGCATTGGACTTCACCCTTAATGTCTCTGGAATAAGGAAATAGGAGTAGGGAAGGAGAAGATAAGGAATGCAAGATTAATCAATGGTAATAACGTAGTTTCACTAATTATAGCTTACTTGTAAAGGAAGATCAGGATTTGGAAGTGGAATAATAAGAGGATCTCCTCCAGTCCCTAACACTGATATGGAGGTGAATTCTTCATATTCAACCTGTGCAAAAAGACAAAGTTTGTACTTCTGACTGACGAATGAGCATTATTGAAAAGAGTATAGAGTACAGACAAATGGTACAACATGGTTTTCTTTCACTTGTTGCAATTTTGATCTGTGGAAGGGTAATTACTGACATTGCATTCACCAAAACGAAACTGTATCTTTACAATGAGGTCACACAAAACTGTGCAGTGTACAAGGGATTGTTAATTTCCTTATGGAACAAATTATCAAAATTAATTCCATATAATTTATAGGAGTTAGTTTCTAAAGAGATTGGTGCTGTGTGGGTGAGAAACTGAAGCAAAAAAAAAAGGTATGCACAGATATATGTTCTTTGAGTGTGGAAAAATATTTACCTAGTTTCATATCACATCACATCACATCACATCACATCACACATTAGTTTATTTGCCCTATTCACAATACCCGGAAAGCATACAGCCTAGTTTTTGGCAGGGAGACCTTGAGACAAGCATAGTAATTACATATTTCCAACTGTTCCTGTTATGTTCTTTTTACTGTATAAAATACCAATAAACACTACCTAACCATGAAAGGCTAATGCTTGAAACAATACCCCTTAAATCCTACCATGGTACAACTTACTTTATCAATTTGTTTGATAAAAAAATTTGTGTTTATCAGATTCAATATGCCATAAATATTCCTACTCCAATAATTACAGCATGTAAACATACAACAATGTAACAGTGTTTTTAATACAGCAGCCATACCTTTTTTTCTTCAATGTCAAAGCCACCTTCAACTCCTAAATGACAACACAAGTCTTAAATTACCGGTATTACAAATAACATGTCATCACTTACTGTATTCACTTATAAATGCATGTGCTAAAACCTATTACTTTGTTACATAAATGTGGATATCAAATTCAAGAGCATTCTGAATTAAGAAAAATGAATCTTTTAAAATAGTGAAAGAAAGGCTTATATGTAGCTGAGAAATATAATTAAAATGAGATGCATACCAAAATTCTTTTTACTATAATTATTTCATGCATTATTGACCAAGCTGGAGGTAAAGATGGATGAATATTGGCCAAGTTTTTTTATTGCTTTTATTGACCTTGACTATATTTTGGTCAATAAAAATGTAAAAAAGGACAAAGCCAATATCCAGTCACCTTGACCGAACAAGCTTGGTCATTATTGTAATATATGGCTATTTTTTAGTTTTGTTTCACCAGACAAAGTTGACAAACCAAGTAGGCAAGATCAGTCCATACTTGCTCGCCCTGGTAGCCAATCAGAACTCAGGACAAGTTATATCTTGCCCAGTCATGGAACCACCATTAAATAAATGTTAGTATTTAGCTGTTTGTCTGTCCCTGGAAACAAGGTGTCCACAAATTCTATTTTCACTGTTTTCTCATCTAGTTATACAAAATAATTGTCCAGCATTAACCCTTTCTAGCCAAGGATGAAACCAAAAGATGGATATGAGAATTACAGAATTCCTGTACAAGGCAATTCTGATTATTATTTCATACTTACCAATAGCTAAACGAGTGGGTTTCTTCTTTGGAGGAAGTTCTATTGATGAGTCAGCTTCTTGAGACTGAGACAAAGGGGGAAAAGTCATTAGGCAAGTAAATATAACGTATGTAGTTATTAATAAACTGGAATTGGTTTAAGTACTCCTTATAATTTAACAGTGATACCTCTTTTTTGACTTTCGTGAAATGCATAAATACTCTATGACCACTTTTTGTAACATGTAGATTTACATGTTCCTGGCAAAAACCCAAAAATGTAGCTAGGCAGACATACAGTCCTCCATCACATTCCTGAAAATATAAATCAGAAATTCAACAGATGTAATGAGGATAATAATTAAAGAAAGGAAAAAGCTACTACATTCCAGTTCAAAGATTATCCAGGGAATTACAGTTTCAACAGTACTCAGGATCTGGGAATTGAAAGCTACACACTTCCTTAGAATTTTTAGTCAGAAGAATGTGACAGTAAATCATGATCTGGATGGCAATTCTTTTCAGTATAGGCCATACACTTTCTTATAATAATTGTTAGTCTTGAGAATGAGGAGAATGTGACAGTAGATCATGATCTGAATAGGAATTCTTTCCAGTATGGGCATACACTTCCTTATAATAACTCTTAATCAGATGAATGTAGTAATAGATCACGATCTGGGTAGAAAATCTCCCTAGTGAGAGCCATACCCATTCTTAATTATTATTATGTTGGATCAATTTCACAACCTTGAATTGATAATATTTTCATCAGCTGCTTCCTTGACAATGAATGGATATTGTGAGGAGAAGATGTACATTGGTCAGTTTAGGTAAGGAAAGGGTTAAGTGTGAAATTGATCAGCACTGTTTGCAAAACATTCTAGTGCTGTACAGAGAGTACAGTACAGCGGTCAGTTCAATAAACCTTTTACAACTTTAATGCGTGTTGCCATTGTTTTATAGTTTGAAAACAATAGCTACACTTGAAAAAGTTCTATGGAATTTATCCCAGTACTGCAAGTCATGCTTAGTCATATAAAAAATAAAATCAGCTAAATGAAAATCAGTGAGATATAAGTAATGTATATAGAGCCCCCTATAACTATTTTTTCATGTTTCTCCACAATAAGGCTAATTATATGTATCAAAAGAAATACGTTCATTCATTTAGCAGTTGTCTGTCAATTGATTTCGTTCACGAGTTGATAAAATTGTTATCGACTACAAGAAAAAAATTATACAAGGTTTACGTCAAGCTATGTTTGAAGACTGGATTTAAAGACTGCTTCACGTTTGAAAAACAAAGTAAGCAAAGTTACACGAGACTCTCACAAGTGTAAAGAACCGGCTTACTTACTGGTCCATCGAAGCAAAATACACATTCATCCTTGTACACTTTGTCTCCACCACGCGGTACACGAATACTAGAGCTCTGCAAGCACTCCATGGGAAAAAAATGACCTCGAAAATTATCGCTGTCGTCAAAATGGCTAGCAACAAATAGACTTTAATTTAAGAGGCTGACTGTCAGGAAGAAGGACAGCCAGAGAGCGAAAAAGATATTTTTTTCTTACGAGAGTCCGCACTCAAATTGTTCGGCGGAGTTTCTATAAGGACCTATTGGACGATTAGACCCGTAAACCTTGAGGGCGAAGGGTCTAATTACGCGGGATGACGTAGTCAGCCAGCGTATAAAATTCGGTAGCGCATTCCTTCCGTCGTCTTGGGAGTCAAAAATTGCCTTGTTTTTTTAACTTTCCCGTATCCCGAGCCGGTCCCGAAAAAATTGTGTGATTTTTATTGGCTGTAACTCCGAATCACGTGCAAGTCAGGTTGGATTGCACCATGGATATCCATGATCGCACAATCAGCAAAAAACATACTGCGTCAGCAATTTTAAACCAACACATCCCGCGTAAACGCCTTAAGGCGTCTTCTTGTTGTTTTAGTATCACCCAACTAGTCGGACAGAAAAATCAATAATAAAGTTAGCAAATGCAAGTTGAAGAAAGATTTATTTGGGAATAAAACAAAAGAAAGCGCCACGAATTTCGCTACTCGAGGACTAATAGTCCTCTAGTAGCGTAGCCAATCAGATTGCTGCATTTGCATTAGTCCACTATTTGGGTGATACTAAAGTGTGTTATATCTACAGCCCCTGGATATGGGCAAACGCACGCTCTGATTGGTTCCCTACTCACAGGCTATCAGCTCATATCCAATTCAGGCACGGAAAATGGCCATCATAGAAGGAAGATTATTTACTTGAATTAAACGGGGAGAAACTCAAGTCTTGCTTGAAAAGAATAAACCGAAAAATACTACAGAAGCAAATAAATATGGGATGAAATTATTCGGTGGTAAGTGAGCAAATTATACAGATAAGTTGACACGATTTTATTTTTGTTTATTACGAACTAAACTGAAACTCTTACTAACATACAGCCGCCATTTTGAAACATCTGTGGTGCCCGTAAACTCAGTTTTTTTTTTACTTCTTCCTAGTTTTTTCTACTTTTAATTCTCAGCGTGGTTTGCTAACTCGAAAAAAAATTGACAAGTACACTCACGTTTGAAACTTTTTTAAACATCGGCTCGACAACATGTCGGCTCGATAAGAACATGGTTCTGTTTACAAACATGCGTGACAAAGTCAATTCTTTTCGTGCAAACTAGTTCAAATTTCTCCTGACAGTCAAAGGTTTAGAGATATAATAAAACCATTATTCCTCTCAATCTCGTCGTACATCAACTAAAGCCAACGAGGTGCGTAGCGCCTCGTTGCCTACTAGAGTCAGCTTTAGATACGCGACGAGAACGAAGATGAAGCTCTCTACTGGCTCAGGAATGACTCGATTTCGTGGAATAATTGTTTTAAAATGGAGACCTTTAGATGCGAGAACCAGAACCAGGACCAGGACGAGTTTTGACTGACGTGGGCAATTCGGCTTTAAAAACTCCTTCTGGTCGTGGTTGTGGTTCTCAGACCTAAAGGTCTCTAATGTATTGGAACTCCTCTTGGTCGACCAGTTGCCATAAACAAGAACAAAAGTCCATAATTATAAGACTAGGGACTTCACTGACAAGGAATATTTGAAATCTCACGAGTCGATTGCTAACCCAAGGAAAAGAAGACCAAGATAAGGAAAAGGGATTTTAAAAAGCATTCAAGAAAAACTGAAGGAAAGTCCCGCAGAACATTTCCTGATCAGCCGAATGGACATGTTACCCAGTGATGAGCTCCTGTCCCACCCCGTTAGGGGAAAATGTTCCATGTGCAGCCGGCTCATGTAATTTTCGAATTCCCGCCGTTTCTTCAGCCAGGACAGTCGATCAGTACTCAATTGGAGCTCTTGTCCATAATGACGTTTTACGCTGAGAAAAACTTACCGGCACAAACATTTCTTTTGAATCGGAAAACTTCGAACTGTACTCAAGTTTTTTTTTTCTAAAGAGGGCCCCTTACACAGTCTAGACTTTGGTCGAGAGTAATAGTTTGCATTGTTCATGGAAAAAGAGAGAATTCAATTAAGGCAAGCTTGGCAAGCTTGAACCTTTTCAAAAAGCAAACAAGAAAATTAAGAAATTTATGCTTCCCTTATTCAACCTTAAGACTTGGGAAAAACTTCTAAAGAATATAGGAAAGAAGAGGTTTGCTTCATGTTACTTAGCGAATATAACTCACATGTCAAGTGGTTTGAAAGTCTCTTAAAACGCTAATCAAGCGGTTCAGGATCAACATTTTTGCCTAGTTCACCCTACTGACTTATGCCGCCTTCACACCGGAGCTTGAACATGTTTAAAAGCTGTTTAGTTAAACATGGTTAAGAATCACTTTGCGCAAAACTGCTCCCTGTAAATTTTCTACTGACTTCAAAGTTGTTTCAAATGAATCACTATTTTACTCTTTTTCTCACTATGTGTAAAGATTAGATTTAAATCGTTTGGGAGGCTATTGTGAAATTTTCAAAACCTAGTTTAACTAAACAAGTTTAGTTGGTGTGAACACAAGCAACAGAGGTGTAAGTAAAATCGTGAAAGAGGGTTAGGACCTAATAAAAATCGAGCATAGGAGGGTAACCGTATCGGAGTTGTAAACGCAGTTATGTGGAGACTATCATGGGTGCTTTCCTTTGGAATAATCAAATCAGCAATTACGATCCAGCATCTCGCGAATCATGGTGCATCAAAGGAATTGATACACCGACATCCAAGTGATCTTAGATCACAAATCCTGATCCGGATCATACAAAGAATTTAACGCAACCTTTAAGTTTGTTTTATGTCATAGATTCTGAGATTTCCTCACGAAAAAAAGAGTACGTAAAAATGATACGTAAAATGCATTAGCCAATAGGAAACGCGAACGATGAAAACTCACTAGTGAAAAAACGTCGTTCGACCAATCACAAACGCGAACGACGAAAAATCACTGGTGAACAACATCGCATCGCGATATCGATTGTCGTCCATTTTATAAGCCTCAGTTAGGTTTTTTTTTTTCAGCTGAAAAATGTTTATAAAAGTTGTGAACGCATAAACTGACGTTTTATTTCTTGTGTTACTTCATTAAATATTTGATTTTGAAAGAGAAACTGATGTTTTAGTTATTCTAGTTTTACACGCATACATTGCAGTTGAATGGTTCCCTAAACACGCGCGTAAGATTGACAAAATGTGGCTTTTCAAAAATCTCAGTATCTCAGTAAAATAAACAAATTACACCATGGAAAATGCTTTGTACGATTTTTATGCACGAGTTGAGTAGTATCAGTAAACGAACGAGTGAGCTCAGCGAACGAGTGAGTTTTCTGATACTACTCAACTCGTGAATAAAAATCGTACGCGCGCATTCTCCATGGAGTAATCTCTATTTATCTTCACATGAAGTATTTGTCCAATCGAGTCCGTCTTGGTGGAGGTCCAATTATTTGTGTACGAATGGCGGTCTTCTTACGAGAAAACTACCGTACTGTATGTTCATCCTTACAGGTGTCTATACAGCACCGGCTTTTCAATCGCACGACTGACAAGTCTCTGCGCATTCCTTCTTTACATACCACATGTCACACTGATCTTTGTAATCAGGGCAGTATTCAAAGTGGTCCAGGCAATCTTAAAGAGACAAAGAAAGAAAAAGTAAGAAAATAAAAAAAGCAGCCAGTTAAGGGACGGACCATTAGAAAAGTGATGGGGGGGGGGGGGGGGTGGGGAAAAAAAAAAACAAAAAAAAAATAATGCAAGGCAAAATGCCAAAAAAAAAAATTCAAAGAAGAAGGTAAAAAAAAAATTCATGCAGAAGGAAGGTCCAATTGTGACTTTTTCACACGTAGTAAAAAAAATTCGTGCAGAGAGGTTCACCTGAGAAAAAATTCCTGCAAAAGCAGTGAGCGAAAAAAGAAATTCGTGCAAGCTGAAAATTCCCCACCCCCCCCCATCACTTTTCTAATGGTCCGTCCCTAACACAATATACTCGAACAATATTAGTGCGGGGGAAGGGGAGAGAGGGGGGCATAAGAGGGTCTCACTGGGGTGGTGACTGTTACGGCTAACGGTTAATATTTTGTGTTTTTATGGCTAACGGTAAATTTACTTAAAAATTAATTTCCATTCTTTCAAAATTTAATATTTTTTCATTGTTTAAAGAGGTTAAAATATTTATTTCCATGGCTATAATTTTTTTACGGTTAATATTTTTTACGGCTAACGCTTAAAATGTTTCAATTTTTACGCCTAACGACTCCATTTTTGGCTCGTTCTACGGTTAACGGTTAACCCCATTGAGACCCTAGTATAAGGAAAGGGTTGGGCGAGAGGGGAAGGGCGTGGCCGCAAATAATGAACCTATGTATAGAAGTTTGGCTTGAACACGTCTTATGTATGAACTTTATATTTAGCTTTGGCCAGTCAACGAATCAGTCGCACTTCTCTATACTCTTTTCTCTTATAGGCGGCCGAATGACATCATAAAATGTTGGAATTTCAGGTGAAATTTATAAGATACACATCAATTACTTCAAGTGAGTGTCAGTGGTAAAAACCAAAATATAAAAATCAATTCATGAAACCATGTTAACAGTACATTATTTTTGCCTGATTACTCTGACTAGAGGAAAGTAAGAAGCTTTATTTTTTAATTATTTTGAATTTTTCTCTTGTTGTACGGACCGTAAGCAATGCCTTATGCAGCACTCATAATCGACATATATGTTATTTACCGGGTGGAAGGTCCGTATGGGAAAAAAATGTGCCCGAGGTCTTGAGTACGGCCCGAGGCCGAAGGCAGAGGGCCGTACTTAAGACCAAGGGCATAGTTTTTTTCTATACGGACCGACCTAGCCCGGTAAATAACTTATTTGCTTTTTTTTTTTTTGATGTCTCGTTTTTAAAATAAGAAAATAAATAGGAAATTGCCACAGCGGGCAAAAAATCCAGCCCGTGGGCCGTATCGTAAGGAGCTGGACCGGTCACGTGCGCGTGATTAGCCAATCAAATTCGAAGATTTAGGATTCCGGCCCGCTCAGATGTTTGAGAAAAAAATAAAGTACGTTATGCTCTCCTGATGTCGTCCCTAATTATGCAGATCCTGGGCTGCCTGTGGTTTTAGGAATGCTGACCCACCTTTGCCCTTTGTCATGATATTGTTGATCCATTTCAGATAAGAGGAGACACGAGTGAAAATGGAGTAGTAGTTGGTTAGGCAACCTGGATGACCCCAACTGACCACTCCGCGGACAACCCAAGAGCCACCCTCTGGACAAACAAGTGGACCACCACTGTCCGCCTGAAAGAGTACATGAAAGAGTTTTTCAGATGAACTCAAAGCACACGCCTGTCGCCGGTAAAATGTGCGCGCTAAAAGACGTGAGCAAGTTGGTCGCGATGGACCATCTTTAACTAATGAGTGCTTCAGAAAGTGGGGCAGGATTCATCGTAGACATACATTACTAGAGCAATCGAAAAAACACTTTCGACAATGAACTGAAAAACTTCTGACAAAATCAAGAACGGTTGTTCACTTCGATGTAAGGGAGGGGGGATGTAAACTGACAAGGTACAACTTACTAATGATATTTTAACGGGAAGCTTTCTCACCCGTAGGTAATCTACAGAAAGGTCCCGATCCAAAATAGCAATAAATTATTATTAAAATTATATATATATAAATATATCTATACACAAATTAAAAAAATATATTAAAAATACAAAAGTAAATTATAGACTAATGGATTTTAAAAAATTACTTATAAACTGACATATGGTGTCAGAGTTCTTCAAGTCACTGTCCAAGGCATTCCATTTTTTAAAGGCATGATAACAAGTTCTCTGTTTACCCCAGTTCCGTTTTACTGTTGGAAGTCTAAAATGATCTTTGGAGCGAGTGTTATATCTATGAACATCGCTATTTCTAGATAATTCCAATTTGTGAGATGTAATTCCATTCACACATTTATAAACATACAAGCAGCGATGGAAGTGCCTGCGTTGATTTAAATTTAACCAGCCAAGCTGACTGAGAGCATCGGTTGCAGAAGAATACAATGGTTTATTTAGAACAAGTTTTGCCGCCTTATTTTGCAACACCTGCAGGTTGTTCATTAAAACAGCGTTATCCTTATCGCCCCATACCAGATCAGCATAATCAAAGATTGGAAGAACAAGGCTATTGTAATAAAGAAGGCGTGCATTATACGGCAACAAATGCTTAATCCTACGCATAATCCACATGTTCGGTCCAGGTAAAGTTAGAGGATAATACAACCCCTAGGTATTTAAAACTTCTAACACTATCGAGTTGATTATCAAGAACAGAAACCGAGAGACTGTTTAACTTGCGCAACTTGGAATCGCTACCAATAAGCATTGTTTTGGTCTTATCAACATTAAGAGTAAGTTTGTTATCATTTTACCAGATCGCAATAGAATACAAGTCGGCATTTAGGGTGCACTCTAGACCAGCTGGGTATGAGTCATAGCAATAAAGCACTGCGTCATCAGCATATAGGGCTACCTCCGAGTGCCTGACGACAGTGGGCAAATCGTTTATATATATAAGAAATAACAAAGGGCCCAGTATGCTGCCTTGAGGTACGCCATGTGTAACAGGTAACAAGTAACAAATCGGACAGTTCCGGCCCGCAAGATGTACATTGCCGCTAGAATGGCGGCCAACTGACTGACTTTAACCAGTCTAGTAAGAGTATGATCCACGACTTAGATGTGTACCTCATTTCAAACCTCAGCTACTGAAAAGAAGATACCTTCTAACTGTGACTTGACTTCAGATAATATTCTGCTCATATCACGCACAACTTCTATCGAAATCCTCAACCAATAGGGATTGGATTCCAGGAATTAGATTTGCTTGTTTTTATATTCAAGAGCTACACCAGGGTCAAAAGATACGTCTGCACACATGACAGCCTCCTGTTCCCTGGCCTCCAGCACAGAGCATGCTCTGTCGGTCAATCTGTATGCTGGTGATGTTTGTAAATGTATCTTTACACATGTTGTAGTCCACTATCTTCATTTTTGCCTCTTGTAGTACGTCAGCAAGTTACCCTCCGCCAACAGTTCGACCCCAGCCTTAAAAGAAATAGCAAGCGAACTTAATATGCTGATTTCGTTCTAATTTTCCATGAGTTGAGATGAGGTACAAGCAGCATCGATAACAGCACTGTGCCGAAAAAAGACTTTTTGATGGTTATATAGTCGGAGGCTATTTGTTCCACTGAATTTCGATTTCTGTCAGATTTTTTCATTTTCTACGGTAGGTAACTGTATTCAAAATTTTCCAAGAAAATTTCACGACCATAAATCCTGTTCTCCCAAAAATGATAAGTCTCCAAACAAAAGGAAGACCTCTACTTAGTTTCTCATAGAGTATTTATCCTGTAAGTTTTATTGAGGGAACGACAAATAATGTTTCCAGATTTTATAGCAGTCTTCAGTTAACTGCCTGCGTAATTCGGTGATTGATTTAGCGTTCATTTAGTTTTCCATTGCTGCAATGCATGATTGGCTATAAGGAACATCGCGCCAATTTCTGTTCCAGTTAATCAGAAGAAAAACCTCTGACTCGCTCAGTGCTGACGGCCTGTTTTTGATTTAAGGTATGATTGGTCCGATGGAAGCGAGGCTATATGAACGTTGAAACACAAGAAATTGGATAAATCAAACGAGTTGATTAAGTAAGTTATACCACCGTAAGGTGAATGGGAGGTGCTGACGTTTCGAGCGTTAGCCCTTCGTCGGAGCGACTGAGAGGATTGTGGGTTACGTTCAATTTATATAGAGAAGTATGGAGCCATCCTATTGGTGGAACCATAGCATTGTGTGGATGGAAGTGAATAAATTAGATGAATGATTAAATGAATGAGAAACGTTCGTTGATACCGTGGGCATTAAGAGAACCGAGTTGGAAGATAAACTTCTGTTCTAGGTTTTTACGGCTTTCCGTATTGCCCTGATGCACGGAAAGTCCACATACCGCCATGTTGTGAGTTGAGTGGTTAGGTAGATTTATATGCACGTTGACCATAATAGGTTATCACATGTTTATGAATTCACTCACCAGTGATATAACACTCTGTACCAGGCTTTACCTTCGTCCCGTTACTGGGCAGACAAACAGTGTTCACTTTGTCACTTAGTTTTGCAGCTCTCTCCAGCTGCAAAAGGGCCACATCGTGTTTACCGTGATATCCTCTGAAATTTATGTGGTAATAAAGATTCTTGACTTTCAGTGACTCCTGGACAGCAGTCGGAGAACCAACTCGAGGGTGAGCACCTGAAAAATGAAAAGATTCCCAGTTTAGTGAAGTGGTTCCTTAATGTTGGTTTTCAACTGCGAACTTATTGTTTTGAAATCCAATCAGGGATTTCTTGATGTGATTTTTACAAGAAAGAATATTGTGTAATGACGTTAATTGATCATCGCAGTTATGCACACAACTTAAGCAGCTGTGAAACTAAAGCCTGAAAAAACTCAGGCATGAACGGGATTCGAACCCATGACCTCTGCGATACCGGAGGAGTGCTCTACCAACTGAGCTATCAAGCCAACTGGGAGCTGATCATATTGTGAGTTCGTAATATACCCGTAGATGAAGAATGATGCAAATGAATATATGAAAGACCATATATTTGAACTGCGGATTAATTTCACAGCTGCTTAAGTTGTGTGCATAACTGCGATGATCAATAAATGTCATTACATATTAATCCGCAGTTCAAATATATGGTTTTTCATATATTCATTTGCAAAGAATATTGTGTTGAACAGCGGTCATTAAGTTGTTGTACGTAAATTGAAACTGATATTGTTATAAAAACTAAAAACTTCGAACCAGTGTGGTTAAACTTATATCACTGAATGCGAAAAGCCCTAGTCACAGGCAGAAAAAATTTTGACCGCACATATAAGATTTAAACGTAATGAGTGAACTAACCCACAACAACAGTGTAGGGACTGACGCCCTCGTTAAAGTCCGTACAGTGGGCAGCAGTTAAGACCCATTCTGGTGTGATCAGTACACCACCACAAATGTGACCACGATCTTTGTAGTGGAGTGAAGCCACCACGGCCAGGAGTGGGGTAAGGCGTCATTGCCATTAACCACTCGAGATTGGACAGGACGTCTCCCACCTCCTATTCTGACAATATTAAGAAAGAAAAAAATCCAAAATCAGTTTGATCCCATGTTTCTTTCGGTTCAAACCAGGCTCTCAGACAGTTTTAACCACGTTTTTGAAATGGCAGACAAATAAACGAAAAAGAAAATTCGTACCAATACGTCAGAGAAAATTCAATTTTGCAGCAATAAAATCCATTCTTTCCATCAGAGAAGTAATGAGGCGTTCCTTTCTTTTTAAAACCGCTCAAAAATAAGAAGTAAATTAACTTATTACTAACGAAGCATTCTCTCAACAAAAAAAACGCAGAACGAGATTGCCTGAGACCTTCAAGACCGTCGGGAAAAGTGACAATTGCAATTTCTACCTTGGACACACCAAAATGCATGTTATTTACATTAAACTGTTATGGATCGAAAACATTGAGAGCGATAAGGTGTGGTTTGATCAGATTTGAGGAAAGGAGAACAAGTGTTCGTTATCGTGGACTAATTACCAAAACGCAATTAGTGAAAATGGCATGTAAACCTTAATTACCTTCTAACAAAGACGGTACAATAAGGACAACCACTACTCCACGAAATGTCAGCATCGTTTAGACGAGTTAGGGATCTGATCCGAGGTTTCTCTTCTATCTTTTGAAAGTAATTTATTGAGAATTAAAGGCTACTGAGTGAATGAAACTCCCGAAGCTTGTCAAAAAATCTCCTTCAATAGCATTTCGGCTGTGCTTATTGTCTAACAGAACACAATACGTGCTATCATTTCTTGATAAAGGAAGTTTTTACTCATTGCTTTGTTGTCTATAACGCTTTATAGTGTAAGGAGTATTCTAATTTGTTGTAAAATTTGTATGTCAACGAAACTAGTACTATTGCTTATTTTCAGCGCGTGAATGGGGGATGGAGTTTATCGACGTAATTCTTGAAACAAAAGTTTTCTCAGTCACACAGTATAAATACACGGGCAGTATTTTTCTTGCTACGGATACGACATGAATTTTTGATAAAAAAAGAATAATTGTAATAGAAAAAAAAAACAGACTGCAGCTGCAGTCTTTCAGTCATTCCTTATCCACACAAGGAATGCAGTTAAATGAACTGTTTGTTCATCTGACTCAGCATCATATTATTTCCCTGAATCTGTGTAAATGCTTGTCTGAAAACGATACAGAGGTGAGCAATCAAAATACTGCTTGAGGAGTTAATTACTCCGTGGTTCCATTCTTTTATTATTGAAATTCAATAATAATAATAATAATAATAATAATAATAATAATAATAATAATAATAATAATACTGATGATGAAGAAGAAGAAGAAGAAGAAGAAGAAAGATCTTTATTGAAAATATGCTCTTGGGCAAACGTGAGAAGTGTACAATTCAATACCAATGAAAATAAATTAATACTAGTAAGACCATGTCATACCATGCTATACAAAAATGCTCTAATACAATTAAAACACTCGATATTAGAAAAAGCAGTAGCTACACAAAGCCAAAAAGGCATCTATTTATGAAGCAGCGCTTAAAGCGTTCAGATCTGACTTGTGGTAAAACATAGTTATCACCTCTCTCAGGCAATGATTTTGGGTTGTAACCTTACTCCATAATTTGGTATCCCTAATTCTTATTAGTTCCACAATACATGGTCGCTTATTTGTTTAACCGTACATGACTGCAAGCTTTATGAACTTATCTATCTGGGAAAGGTATTTCCCATCACAGGCACATGCCCAGACCTCAATGGCATACCGGAAACAGAGACATAATAAGGCTGTCGAATAAGGTTAACTCTTGTGATGAATATCCGTAAAACTTGCAAACTCTCAGAATATATAATCCCGAGCTAGCCTTAATTATCATTTGATCAAAATGGGTGTCCCAGTTACATGGATGTACTCGTTAAAAGTCACCCCTAATAGTTTAAGTTCGTTCTTTCTTTTGATATCTGGTAAAGGTTCCGGGAGGGGGGCTTTAAGTTTCCTCTAAGAATCATCTTCCAGGTATTCTTAAGATTAAGGGTCATTCAATTCTCTATAGCCCAGCGTTGGATGTTATTAACTTCTGCTTGCGATTTCTCAACTGCGCCAGATCTGACAGGGACTAAGGGTGATATCGTCAGCGTACTTGACAAGAAGATTACTGCTTGGATTTGCAGCTTTCAGGGGCATCCAACGAGTAGATTGAGCCAAAAGCCTCTGAGAGACATTTCTAGGCTCCTTGTCATGTTTAAAGACTGTCTAAAGAGATGTTTTTATCACCTAGAAGAATTTGATCTATTTGGATATCATTTGGATATCTGTTTGGAAAATTGAAGTCTTCGAAGATTTTAGGGAATGATATCTTCATTTCAGAAATTACTAGCTGCGTGGCACCTTCTGAACACTTCCCAACGAACCATTTGCTAATCCGAAACTGTTAGATGACATTTTTAAGAGCCACAAATTGCAAAAATTTCCTTTCTGAAAACGTAAGGGACTACTTTTCCCTTGTTGCGAATACTTTAGGTGATGTTTCAGATGTTTTAAAGACTAAAAATCTATTCAGATACATAGTTCCAAAATCCAGGGGCCTGTGTGTTCGATATTCGAAAATTCTAGCTCACCTTGCTTCGGAACAGATTTTTACCGAAAATAGTCGTTGGGTGCCCTTGAGCTGTTTTGTCGTTTATCATAATAGAGAACAGAATAGGACCTAAGACGGTTCCTTGTGGTGCCCCTCTATTAATTATGTCAACATACTTTGTGGTTACTCCGTCAACGACTGCCCTTCGCTTTCGGTCATTGAGAAAGCTAGTTTTCAGTTCCCGGTTAAACTGTCAATCTTCCTCAAGGAAAAAAGCGCAAAGGTTCGTTTGGAAAGTGCGCCACTGTGCGCGAGTTTTACTTCCAACTATCATTTATCCAATTATGGTGCAAAGAAAAGAATATTCGATCACTAAACAAACCGCTCCTTTTGAGCCTGCAAGCAGGCTCTTCCGTTGAAAATGGTGCGTCGTCGAAATATTCTCTACCGTCGAGAATGGCACGCAGTCGAAATATATTTCGACCTCGCGCCATTTTCAACGGAAGAGGATATTTCGACCGGGCGCCATTTTCAACGGAAGAGTCTGCTTGCGGGCTAGCTCCTTTGCAGCTTCTGTTTAGCATGTGCGGACTAAATGTTTTGTCGAATTGCTTAGCTTTTCGTTTGGCCAAGTATTTTTGGGTTGTCACGATAAAACACAATTTATTTGTCTGAACATGAGGGTCGAAATGTTGAAGGTTTCTGACCATTCCTATTTCAGACTCTATTTCCCATCCCGGCTCGTCGCCCGTGACGAGCCACACAAAGGCTAAGAAAGAGATTACGCGCTTTCCGTCAAGTAGGGCTATTAACGCGAAGTATTCGACAAATATATAGTGGGAGATGTCGATGGTAGAAACGCACATTCCGATTGTGATAACCTACTTCAGATTGCCCTATGCCAAGATGATTTTGCAAAAAGTGGTTGTTAATTATTAACAGCTTCGACAACGTTTTACAGGAAGGGAATTAAGGAGGGGTTAAAATCGATGATTTCTTAAAAATCCATTTCACACTGTAGCCCCTGGGGAGGGAAAAGTGTCAAAGGACAGCAAAATTCATTTCGGAACCACACCACTTCTGTACAGGTGTTCAGCACGTTACAATTTGTATTTTTATGTGATATGATGTAATAAAACTTGGCACTGTGTTTTTTCACTGTACCAGGAGCCCATAACTGTACATGTATTTGACATCTCTAATTAATTTAGTTTGATGCAGTAAAACTGTATGTGCCTCGACTCCAGGTTATGGACTCTTTGTTGCCGGTCATTTTATTTTGTTAAACTTCAGCAAGCTGTCTTTTTGCTCCATGTCTTCCACGTGGCGATCAGAGTAATAATTATGCAAATTAGTTGAAACAACGTGGACAGAATGAGTGGCTTTTCTTTCGCCTCATGGCTTCACCAGTCACGCTCCGGGAGCGATATTGCAGAATACCCGGCTACTTTATTTACGTGTGTCAAACTGTGAACTTTGTACTGTACTAGTTCCATCACGTGGAGAGAATCGAGTACCGGAAAAACGTCTGTGTTCGCAGCTGATCACATGACCAGATATTGGGACATATTTTCGATTCTCGTTGACACGCGTGATACTCACAAAGTAGATCGACCGTCGAGGGAACTCCAGGTTACATAATAAGAGCCTCAACGACCATGAAAATTTCTGCCGTTTTACTCGTCGCTTTTGCGCTAATCGCCAGTGTTCTGTGTGCTAAGCAAGAGTGCCTTCCAGGAGAAAAGCACAAGGAAATCCCTCACCCGGAGCCTGATTTACGAGCGTGCCAGGCTTACAAGAATAAATCCTGTTGTACGGCAGACTTTACAAGGCAACTTGCAACACCACCCGTGACAAGAATTGGAAATTTCTCGTGGTCGCCTTGTAATGCAACTTTGAGTCCTAGATGTGAGGCGTTTATGGTGAACATAGAATGCTTCTACCGTTGTTCACACAACACTATGTACTGGGAAAACCCTGCCTATCCGTCGTCCATCTTAAAGGCTCCAATTTGCGCTAGCGAGTGTGACGCTTGGTTAGAAGCCTGTAGAGACGACTTCACATGCGCTAGAAATTGGATCACGGACTTCAACATGAGCAGCTTCGGTGAGAACAGGTGCAAGCAGCGGTGTATGAAATACAGCGACGTCTACTCAAGTGGTGAAGATATGTGTGAAAATCTTTGGGGCACAAGCTTCGTGTACCAAGAAACCGCCGACTGCTTGAAGTGGAACATCACGGATCCCAGTGACAACGACAAAGTTGTGGATAAATTGTTTGCGACGACTTCTGAAAACGGCGCACGTGGGCTTCTCGCCTCGCTCTTCCTAGCAATAACCACGTTGATTCTTCCACTTTTTGTTGAAGACATGGTAAACTAAGTGGAACTGTTTGTTAGGTTTTCGCTCGGTGGGTCAATTTTATGAGCATTAGTGTCACACAAGCCCACACAAGTCCAAACCTTCTTCATTTTAGTATAAGTTATTGTTGAAACCATGCAGCGTGACCATCCTTTGGAAGGCTACTAACGAAGTAGAGTTAAAATATTGCACGCCTTACAGTTATAAGGCATCTCTTCATTCTCTTGCTTAAATCAGTTGTAATGGAGTAAGACGAAATAAAGCTTGATAGGGCCTGTTATTGCCAGGATCCGAAGCTCTCTGCAAAAGGTTAAACTCAAGAAAAAGTGGTGAAAATAGAGACATGGTTCATACAGACCTGAGACCTTTCTTTTCAAGTACTTTTCAAGGACAAATCACATTTTTTCAAGGACTTATTTTCCACTCAATTTGACTCCATGACACCGAAAAACTTACAAGACCGATTATTATTGTAGGGGGGTACAGGTTATTGCAATGCCTTATCCCTGGAAGGCACGGTTCGTAAGGTACATCAAATAACAGCAATGAACTGCACCAGACTTAAAACAGTTTCACGCGATGCTTCACGCACAAAGTTGCGTCTTGCTGAGCTTTCAAAGTTTTCTGAGCGCAAGACAAGGTTGCGTCAATAAAGTTTTATTTATTCAAGGACCTTTCGATAAGATTCAAGGACTTCTGGAGAAAATTCAAGGACTTTTCAAGGACTTGAGCAAATTTTTCAATTTTCAAGGACTTTTCAAGGGGTTGATGCTTTTTCAAGGACTATTCAAGGCCCGTGCGAACCATGAGAGACACGGGGAGGGGTGGTTCAGGAAGGAGCGCCCACTTCGAAGCCGTTTCAAGGTAGTCGAGTCAAGTAGTTGATTTGATTTAATTTACTTCATTTGTCCTTTACAGTGTCCCCAATTAGTACAGCAGTGCTAAATACAGTTGACACTCAAATAAAGTTCATTATTATTTTAGTCGAGCAATCACGGCGTGGGGGGGGGGGGGGGAAGAAGGGGGAAGCGATGCATAGCGGCGTTGCGACGGCTTTGAAGCCGGACTGGGAAACGTTTGAAGAGGTTACAGTCATAAGTTCTCCTAAGCGACAACCTCGGAAATCCGAGACTAAAATAATCGCAACTAGAGCTGGGCACGAGTTGGCAATGTAAGTTGTATCACCGTAAAGTCAAGGAAACTAACGTTATGAACGTTAGACCGTCTTCAGGGTTCTGTCCTCGTGTACCGGTACACAATGCAAGAGCTGATACAATAGACCAAATAATACATTACAGCTAACCAATGTCTCCTAAACAAAGAGAATACAATGATTGTTCCCTCGTGTACCGGTATACGAGGACAGAACCGTCTTCAGAGACACGCTCTTACGTTGGTACCACTTACAAGGAAATCACTAACAGTAGAGAATGGGCTTCTGAAATTAGTGAAACAAAACATTGTTCGTTCAATCAACTATGCTCAAGATCAAGTTCCAACAAGTCATGGATGATATGACTTTATTCACTGCAACATTAGAGCGTTTATACGGTTGAATACGAATACAAAATTTACATATCCGCTAGAGCGTTAGTCTCCTCCGCAGCCATTAGGATCGTCACGCAACGCTTCTCCCTAGGAGAAGCGTTGCGTGACGATCCTATAACGGCTGCGGAGGAGACTACTAGTGCGTTTGAGCCTGTATATTTTTTTCCCGCTGCACGCAAAGGAGACAACTGCACGGAAGCTACGTACAGCTGCTTCACTCGTAGAAAAGGCGGCAAGATTTCCGCACCGGTCCCTACTTCATTATGCATGCACCAGATGAATTGTTCACATGTAAACATTTTGTTACAATATGGCTACAGCATGCATAATAAAGTAGGGACCTGTGCGGAAATCATTCCGAAAAGGCGAGTGGTTTAATCATTTCTGTAGAAACCAAGTGGTACACAACTTTCAATTCTATACCAATGTTTATTGAGCATTGTTTTTTTCCGAGCGCGGTGTTTTCGCTTCTTGCTATTTATTACGAACAAGACGCATATGTGCGTGAACTTGGTCTTCTTTCCTGGCATATCCAGCTGTAAACGCCACAACGTTGACATGATGAAATCTCAGTCGTCTTTTGTCGATTGTTTTACAGCTCCAGCACAGTACAAGCAAGTATACTGTAAGCAGTGTTTATTCCAGGTCTAAATTTTACCCTCTGTCCGTCTTTTACGCCCGGTCTGTAGTTTGCGTTTTACACTGATTGATTAAGTTAAGTAATAAATTTTAGAAACTAATAAAGGTTCTGACCGTAAAATCCGCAAGATTATGCAGTTGTCACGTTTTGTCAATAGAAATCGAAAGAATAACACAGATAACAGACAAAATGCTTTCCTAAATGAAAAATTTTGTAGCGGCTGGGGCCACGATGTCGTTAATTTACTAATATTTGGTCCCTGTTGAGCCGCGAGGAGGGAGTTTGTGACAACAAATCCAGCGAGCAAGATATTATCGTATTGTTACTTTATTGGCGAATCACTGAATTTGCGTAAAAACTGAAATTTATAAGAAGGAAAAAACGTATAACTGGTAGGGCTAACTATTGCATAACAGCGCGAACAAAAAGGGATCACATGATTACACAAGCATAAATCAAAGGAAACTAAACCGAAAACAAAAGAATTGGTGAAATCTAAGTACAATGAACACGTTACATACCTCTTTACTCCCGATACGATTAAAGGAAAACGATGAAGACGAACACACAAGATTATCGATAAAACGTGCTGTAGACCAGCCGAAAAAAATACCACGAGGTTGTAACGAGAGATGTGCTATGTCAATCAACGCAAGCTGAATCAATTACTATTGTCTTACAAATTTATTCAGAAAAATCTTTGTTTACGCGTAAGAAAGAAACGCGTATAATTCTAAATGCAAGACGAGAGATGCGCGAGCGATTTGAAGAAACTACAAGACCATTTCGAAGCGAATTTATCGCCCCGTGGGGGCATGTTTTTCAAACATTTTGCAAAAACTGTTCAGAATACAAGGAATCGGTCAATCAGAATAGTTTTTCAGTACAAATTCACAATCAAACCTGTAATGTTTTGGCTGTTGAATTCCCAGGAGTACTCGAAAATTTCGCAGGAAGTCCGTGACCTGAATAATGATTTGAGATGCCCGCATGCGTATTAGGGCCCAGACGGCGATTTGTGACTCAAGACAGAAAACAACAAAAATTAAAGGCACTCAGTGAGTGCGTGTGGTTACTCCAAAATGTTAAGGATAAATGGAAACTCGTTTTTTAAAAGCCCTTTTCATAGTGAAAAAATACAGGTACTACTTTAACATCAAGAGTCAGGTGAACATTGGCTATATGCAATGCATGCAGATCTTATTTTCTTTTATGTTTCGAATGTTCAGTGGAAAAATTAAGCATCTATATATTCATATTGCTTGATAACACGGATTTCCGTGCTTGTGAGTGAAGAAGCGCGACAGTTTGTCTAGACAAAGTTGCATAGTTCACATAATTTGTTTGGAAGTGAACTGTCGCAGCGAAACACGTTAATTAAAGTGATAATATTTTGGCACTTAAGTTTTATCAGCAGTC
The DNA here is from genome assembly GCA_949710005.1 of Ricordea florida. Taxonomy (NCBI): domain Eukaryota; kingdom Metazoa; phylum Cnidaria; class Anthozoa; order Corallimorpharia; family Ricordeidae; genus Ricordea; species Ricordea florida. Next base: position 3,772,048 of record OX453272.1, on the reverse strand, counting down.
CAAAGCATGAGATATTTGCGAAATCTTGTTTTAATCAGTTTACGATCCCAAGGTTTCCCACGGAAGAAAGCGAAATTTCATTCAGGAAGATTTTGGTCACGTGCTAGGCAACAGGTAGTCGCGGAAAGTGTGAGAACATTACTAGTATTGACAGCCGGTAAAATATGAGCCTTGAAAATAAAAAGCCGACAAATTTAGGCCAGATCCGAAATTTTATTTTGAACCCTGATTCATATTATGCGTTTCAAATTTTTGTAGAAGTGAATGTCGATGTTTTTTTTATTCGCGTTCGTCGTTTTGTTGTTTTCTAAACTCTAAAATTCAAGAAATAAATTCTCGGGTATAATTTAATATATTGAATCTTTATTAGATTACCTACTAAAAGTAGGGATTATGCCAGACTTTTGTAATATCTTTTATATAATATCTCTTGGTTTCAGAACTGTTTTCACGTGTCTGTAAAAATCTGAAAAATAATTTTTCTCTTCAATTACCCGGCAGAAGAAACCTGAAATAGGATTTCCTTAATCGATTAAGTTTTTAAGAAATAACGATCTAAAAGGACATACAAATGCATTTATTTGCACGCACCGACCTTGGCCTTAAGCCAGAGACGTCATCCTATTGTGACGTCACATTCTATTGTTACGGACGGACTCGCATAGCGCCATGACAAAGTGGTACTCCGTAGGACGGAGTAACCACAAAAACGAAGTGTTCTTCAATATCCGCTTGCGCACGCAAGAGGCCATGATCAGTGAACCGATACACACCTCACTAAAAGAATTGTTTTTTTTTTTTTTCAAAAAATTTCATAATGCCCGGTAAATACAAGTAAATCTTGACCGCTCAGCAGCCAATCAGAGCGTGCGTACTATTGTAGCCTTCTAATAGAGTATTATTAATCTTGCAATTA
>OX453272.1:3731132-3763632 GCA_949710005.1 Ricordea florida | reverse complement strand
TTTAAGGAATGAACAAGATCACAATACAACCACACTTCTTTCGCACGTTTCTAAAAATAAAAAAAATCAGAAAACTGTAACCATAACTCTTCATCTCTTGAGCGCGAGAGCAGTGCTGACCCCCAACAGGTCTGTACGTGAAGGAGCGAGGGCCAACATATCTCAGTATCAGGTACAGCTGTAAATGAATAGCTCATTGATTTGCGTCATCATTTCTCCCGAGATAAATATTCACCGATAATCACTCAGCCTGAAGCGAATAATTGTTTAAATATAAATACACAGGTGATTATTCAAAAAAAGAAACGAAAAAACATTGTACAACAAAAAAAAATTATTTCATCAAAAGCGCCCGAACGACTGGCAGCCATTTTGTTCGTTGAGGTGATTATCGGCTGATAATCCGAGATAGCGAACCAATCAGAGCGCGCGACTTTGTGTAATTACCTGAGTGCTTACACTAAATATGTGTGATTGACCAAACGTGAATTAAAGATGGCTGCATATTGGTAAAGTTCTCATTTACGTTTTTATTGGCCTCAACTATGTCTCAGTCAATAGAAACGAAAACAAGAACTTGGCCAATAGGCTGTCATCTCTACCATACATCTTGGTCAAAAAAAATTTTGTTGTATAGCCATTTTGTTTTGTTTTGTTTTAGGTCACGGGATATGGTGGAGAATTCCAAATGGTCAACAAAGGCCCTTCTTACGCGCTCGCAGAACCAGCCATATAATAATACAAAATACTAACCTGAAACTTTGCATTGCAATGAGGGAGGAAACCTTCTTTGATTAGACAGCAGATTTTCTTCCACAAAAATTCAATCCCTTGATGCTTTCCTGAAGTATGTAATAATAATTCATAGTAAACCACATTAAATTACATGCATGAAACAAAAAGTTAGGTTTAAAACTGTGAAAATTAACACTGTTGGTCATTTTTACCATATTATTGGTTTTTATGCTCAAAAGTGTACTTTGTTCTGTATGAATAGGTAATCAAACCAATTTATAAGGTACGTTGTACCACCATTTAACAATTTGACTAAGAGCTGATGATGCCAAAGGCCTCATCAACACTTCATAGAAATTAAGTGCAAATAATCTAGTTGTTTAAGTAAAAATCATAATAAATGAATCATGTGTTGGTGAAAAAAAACACCAAAATACTAAATCTTCCTGCAAAAGCTCACTTAAGTTTGAACACAATGCCATTTCAAAAACAATCTTCAACCAAGTTCTGCAATCAAATGGCTGATAGTGTGCAGTAGCTCAGCCAATCATACTGCAGCATTTGCAGTAATATACTAGTATATTTTTACTAAAAGATGATAGAGAAGCTGGCATTTGCTCTGATGAAGGGCTAACACTCAAAATGTCAACTTCCCTTTTACTTTATGGAGGTACAACTTTATTCATATATGTTCACTGCATATCTCTAGAACCCTCACTTTTCTCAGGAAGAATCCATTTTCCACGATGGTGATCACTCAGAGAAAACTGGGACTTTACTTGCCACAGGTTGACTTCTCCATAATTTTCCAGCACAAAATCTTTTGACTTCCTTCTGTGACTGCTAAGTGGAGGACTAATACACCACAAATAAAACTGAAACAAAACAATAATACTGCAAATGGAAACAATCATTCAAGTTGGGAATGCTACACTGGTGAGCTTAAAAGCTCCTTGTTGGTATACTGCTTACAGCTTAACAATTAACAATTATTCGCCAAAGGCAAAGTGATTATCATTGAATATTCACTGAGACGAAGTCGAGGTGAATATTTACCAATAATCACTGAGCCCGAGGCAAATAATTATTTTAGTGTAAATACACAGGTGATTATTTCAAAAAAAGAAAAGAAAAAGCATTGTAAAACACAAAAAAAATTTAGTTCATCAAAAGCGCGCAAACAACTGTCAGCCATTTTGTTCATCAAGGTGATTATCGACTGATAATCAGAGATAGTGAACCAATGAGAGCACACGATTTTGAATAATTCGTATTTATGCTAATTAATGATAATGATAATAACAACAATTATGTTCAAAAAAAGGTTTATCAAGTTCAGTCATTCAGTGTCTACAGGTAGTTTTACAAAGATTGTTGGACTCACATTTTGAAAACAAAGCAAGAAGTCATCATCAGAGATAAGTAAGTTGCTTGATGGTTGTCACTTGGTGGTATTTATGTCTATGAGTAGTTGCAAAAGGCCGATTCTGGGACAAAAAGGGCGTGGTCAATTTTGTCGGGGGACTGGTTCGGCTCGGCCAGAATTTTTTGGGTGTGGTCAAAAATTTTTGTGCATATTTAATTAGTTGGGTCTCAACTTGTTCGATTTTTGATCGATGATTTTCTTTAAGGGTGTCAATTTTTTCTTTGGGATTGTCAAGGTGACAAAATGTATCTTTGTGGGGGGTGGGGTCGGGGGTGTGAAATTGAAATTTGGGTTTGGGGTTGGGAGGGATTGGCATACGATTGAGAATTTGAGCAAACATGATGAGTTTTGAGAACGATATGCAAATGAGTTTTAATAGGGACTTGAATTGCTTTGAGTTTAGTCTTTGGAATGGAAAGAATTTGGGGAATGTTGAATTCATTAAGAGAATGAGGAATGAATTGGTTGATTGTTTATAACGTTTCTTACCTAATGATGTTTGTGAACTTTTTGAAGATAGTGTTTCATTTGCATATAGTGCTGGTGTTCATATAGAAACCAGAAGAAGCATGAAAGATATTTTTAGTATTAAGGGCCTTTGTAATGATTTTTATGAGGGTTGTAAGCATAGTCATGATTATGCTGTGAGTTTCTATGAGTGTGAAATGCAATTTAGCGATCTTTATGAGGACTCTATTAAGCCATTTAATTATCAAGATTATAGAATTGAACGAGTAAAAGTTTTTATGTGTGTTAATAAGAAGTTAATCGAGAGAGATGATTATTACGAGTTGATACGTGACGTGATTGATGGATATGAATGGTTTGGTTTAGACGTTGATGATGAATGAATGGTAAGCATTGAGTAATTATGAATGGTATTTTTGTAACATGGATCGTGTTACAAAAGTATAAAATTAAATACGGTGTGTGAAATTTGGGTTTGGAAGTGAGTGGTAATTTGTAACGCGCCTCACGTTACAAAAGTTCACTTAATCGTTACACATAGACGACTATAACCTCTCTCTTGTATTTCCTAGCCATCTTAATAGCTGATTTAGTACCTGGTGAGTAGATACGAGAAGGTAAGGCCAATACATGCGTCACACACTCCATGATAGCTCTATTGCGAATTGGTCCAGCCGCCCTGCCATAATAGTCCCATTGAGGTTCAAACACCTTGAATGGTATTTCGTTTTCAATGGCAAAATCTCTAGCCATTTCATCAACCCCATCTGCATCACCAGATACGATCAATTGAATGTCTGAGAGATCAAGCTTCCATTTCTTGAGGGCTTTGTGTATTTCTAGTTTCAAGAAGATACTATCAGAGAAGTATCTGCTGCCAACGATTGCCAATGATGTCATGATTTATGAATGGATGTGATTTATGAATTGTGTATTTCAATTTTTATCTGAATAGCATCCAAGCTGTAGTTCCAACTCCAATGATTAATAGTATTAGGTTGGTTTCATGATCACTAGTTGTTTCTTCTGGTGAAGGTTCTTTGATTACAGGTTGAGGATCAATCTTTGGTGTTGGTTGTTTAGTCTCTGCAGCTGCATGTGGCAAGTTGACTTTTGAAGATCCTAGATTATGGCTGATTCCAACAGTCTTAGTCTCTAGGTTTATATTTGTGTTGGCACCAAATTTCATCTCATCAGTGGCCTTCATAAGGTTGTTATTATAACCAACCACACTCTCTGTGTTTATGATCATGTTACTCGGCATCAGCCACACTCCAGGGGCAATTGCTAAATCAAGTCTTAATTTAGCTTCTTGAGTGGCCAGTTGATACCTTTGGATCGAACTTGAAATGTCGTTCTCAATCACGCTACTCTCAAAAAGGGCCAAGAATTCTTGTTGAGTCTCGACTGCTCCACCACCAGTACCCACAATCGAATTTCTAGTGTTGACTTGAGCCCCCAATACACAGTAAACAAAGGCTTCAGCAGATCGATTCAACCTTCCAAGTCCAGCTTTAGTGAGTCCATAGCCACTAGTTGGTATGAACCAGGCATACTTATAATCAGCAAAGTCATCATTACGTATGAATGATATGAGGTCACCAGCTTCCTTCTTACCACCATCATCAGCAAATTTACCACCTTCACCAGGCCATTGATCAGCCTCTTCATCATAATTCCTTACAATATGGACATTTTGGTATCCTCCACCTACTCCATGGTATCCAGCACCATAATCAAGGAATATATCACCCAAACCCCCGTTTCTTCCACCTTTCCATCTGAAATCGGAATTGTTTGAGATACCAAATTCAGCGCATAGTCTTTGATAAGCAACTTTACTGTAAGGGTTGTTGTTTATTACAAAAGGTTGCTCATCAGGCAGTGGAAGACTCAATTCATATAATATCCGTCTTATGGTGAAGTATACATGAAATTTAATGAAGCTACTCACAACTTTGGGGTAGTTGAGGCTCTCGAAAGGGCTTATTCCACAACCAGAGGTCGCACACCACACTGCAAAGTTCAGCTGTTGAGGCCAATAGTTCATGTCGGGAGCGTTCAACCACTTTCGACTTTGTTTACCAGACTTGAAAGTTACAACTTGTGATCTAAATACGTTACGCATCTTGGCGGTGAATTTTTTAGTGTTGGACACGTATATGTCTAATGATGTAAGCATGCTTGTGGTGTTGCTTGTGGGGGTGTCAAAGTCAACGGCGGGAATCGGGTAGTATCGATTGGTCATGGTTAGGCTCTTTGGGAATGAGTTTAGTGTGTCATCATTAGCCAGTCCAAGATCAATCCAGAGTAGTAATTTCAAACTTGGTTGTAGCCCATCAGTCCATGTCTTTTCAGAAGGGTCATCATAGGACATGATTGTCATACCATTATGTTTCCATCTAATGTAACCCCCATATTGATCAGTCACAAATTTGAATTGGTCACGGTCAGCCTTGGGATACCTATTTCTGAAGTCATTGAGTAAGCCCATCTTCTATCCAGAATTTGGGTAGAAGGGTTCAAACTTTTAAGCCATTAGTAAAGTACCCAACACATCAAATTAAATGAATATATTAATGCACTGGGTACTATGTATCCTAAGGTTCCAAAAATTAACAAAGATGTAACAGATTTTATATTATTAATTTCTGAACGCAAAGAATGAATTTGACCTTTACTTGCAAACTCTTTAGAAATTTTCTTTACATTTTGACACCATTCCCTAAGAGCAGGAACTTCATCTTTAGTTGCATATTCTGGAATAGGTGGTGGTATCTCAACCATGATTATGTTATTAGTATAACCACCTTTTAAGTCTATTTGAACTAGTATTTGTTGTGTTCATAGATTATAGTTATGGTCCTCCTTTTAGTTCTTTGAGGATTTCTTTGCGTACTCTCTGTCTCAATACCAATGGGTCCTCTCCATTCATATTTTTTTGAGCTTTAGCCCTTATTTCAGCCTTGAGCTTTTCGAAGTTCTTGAGTTCTTCTATGATCAATGAGAACTGCTCATCAGAGATCTTATTGTCACGAAGGGCTTTGGAAACCAGATCTTCAATGGTGTTTATTTTGGATTTGGCCAGTGTGATGGTGTTTTGATGCTTCACAGCTTTCTTGGACAGGTTCTTGGATATTTGTTGACATGCTATGGATGCACACACAAATACGCCACTTACTACACCCAGTGGCACAGATGCGATGATTCCGACCCCACTAAGAGATGTGCCCAATCCACCAGCCGCCAAAACGCAAGACAATATACCACAGGTCGAGCTTGCATTCATTAATACACCCTTGGATCGGTTGTATTTTTTGAGTACTGTCTCATAGTGGCTTAATTCAGACTTTAGCTTATTCAAAGCATCACAACATTGCTGAAGCCTGAATGATGGTCCATCAGTGGGGGTTGGAGGAGGTGCAGGAGGTGCAGTAGCCTCTAAGTTTGGATATATTGTCTTATATTCAGCCATTTTGGAATGAATATCACTTACTTTTAAGATGTTATCCAAATCTTAAACTGAAAGTGATGGGTGAACCCTTCAGTTCAAGTTTCTTCCATCCAATGTCGAGGATGCTTAAATCGAAGTGGTTTATGGGACTCTTATGTTTTTGAATTGGAATGGCTGGGTAATCCTGTGATGGTATGTTGGCAAGGAGGTGTGAGGGTGAGAGTTTCACAGGTTCCCCAGATTGAGTCTTATTCGTATATGACGACTTATTGTCCACTATACTACACATAAGTCTCAGCGGCTCCTTAATCTGTATATTTATGGGGTACAGCTTTCCAGGGGTTATGGTTTCAGGCACCCCAAGACCAACTTGTAGCCCTCTTGTAAGTTTAATGTTGAAGCTCTTATTAGAATACAGGTAATCAACAGTGTCAGTCTCAATGATCGATAGCTTGGCATTATCCGTATCGTTCAGAAATATTGCGTGTATATCACGTAGAGAGTATGTACCGGGGTAGATTATTATGATGGGCCGATTATCCTCCTTGAGAAAGCCCTGTCGATCTTTGAAGTTGACCAATCGTTTGGGTATAATACAATCGAGGAGTTGTATCTCCCGAACCTTTTCCAATGGGGGATCCAAATATACCCTAGTTTGAGACTCATACATAGTAATGCTCAACATTTTGTTTGATTACTCCTTAGTCACCTTTAAATTTCTATAATCAGCATCTGAGAGGAATCGAGTTTTGATGATGCCACAGCTGGAACATTTACACTTCATCATCGGCCTCCCCTTGGATGTTTTGGTAAAGGTTTCACTACCAGGCACACAATCAGTAAGCTTTTTCTCTTTGACACAGTATGTCTTCATTTGATTCATTTACGTTTCCTTTTTAACTCTTCTATGAAGTAAAGCACAATCGCCATTATTAACAGCCAAGCATGTTTACCAAGGAATGAAATGACCTCTCCAGCAGTCTTGAATAGAAAGCTTACAATAGCGCCCACCATCCCAGGCAGTAATTCACCAAGTTTCTTCCCAAGGGTTTTTAGCCCATCACCAACGCCTTTGCCCAATTTCGATAGCCCTTTGGAGAGGTTGGAGACTATAACGCCAATGACCACTCCAACTGCACTCACTACAGCAAAGACTGTGAATCCGTATTTCTTGAAGATGGCTTTCACACGATCACGAAGAGGCATCTTATCACGTATTTCATCATTTTGTCTCTCCAGATCACTTATTTGTTCTTGATTGGAAATTATTTTATTATTGGCTAGCTCTTCGTAGGTGTTAACCCTTTTGATTAAGCTATCTCGACTTTGTTCAATCTTCTTCAAGCTAACCAAATCTTTCTTTTTCTTATCAATCTCATCTTTGTATACTTTCAAATCATTCAGTAAAGTTTCTGCATATAGTTTTGCATCAATCTTCTCTCTAACTGCAGTTTCGAGATAACTCTCACTTTCAGCGATTCTGGTTTGATGTCGTTCAATTATACCTCTCAACTCTTTCTCAATTGAAACATATCGATCTATTTCTATTTGACTTGTTTCCGTTACTGCTCTTAACCCATCTAGTGCATTACGTAAATCCTTAATTTCTTCATTAGCTTCATTCAAATCAGCAATTAGTTTATTATTATTCAGAACAAGATTCTGAGAATCCATGCCAATTGATCTCTTGATTGTCTCAGGAAGTCGGTCATATTTTACCAAATCCCCTTTGGAGTCAATAAGTAAATGCTCCTTATTGTTAACTCGATCAGTCAATCTAACCCATACCCCCTCATCATCGATTCTTGCACTGAATGGTGAATTTAGTGGGTCGAAATTGTAGAACTTCTCTTCTATCTTTTTGAAAGCGCGAGCCCTATTGTCTTCTTTACTTTCCACAATCAGTGGAGATTCTTCATCAATTGGATCTAGATATATGGTATCATCACCATCATCATCACCGCCCACAGCATCGGGCTCATTTAATATAGTTGGATCAAGGGTATCGTCGGTGTCCATATTAGTGTTCAAATATGGAAACCTCTAAATTAATTCAAAAGTCTCGTATATTCATGTCGTTTGGGTTCCATATTTCATCGCGGAAACCAGTCTTTGAGTTACAGTCTGGGATCTTTCTAATTATAGCAATGGGTAAAACGCGTTGTTTGAGTTCATTCTTGGCAATGGCTATGGGGTTGAAATCAAATGGCCAGTCTATAACTGGTTTATTACCCATCTTCAATTGGTCAGCTCTAAATCCTACCAAACGAATATATTCATGTGGTGTTATTGTGTTATCTGTTATTTTGTCAGTCATTTTAGCCACTTGATAATAATATATGTACCAACACCCATAATTGCAACAACCCAAATCATTTCTCCAGTCTTCTGTTCTGAACTGGGTGTATAATAGTCAGAGAACTTTGGTGGATTGCCAATTTGGTTATACAATCTTAACGCTTCATTTGTCTTTGATATATTATCAGAGGCTTGGTCAGCATCACTCTTTCTTCTGTTTATAAAATCAATATAAGCCATTCATCTCTTTTCATATGTAGCATAGTCTTTCTGGTATTTTTCCGTTGCCTTGTCATGTCTTTTTCTTTCAAGTTGAGCATTAACTGCAGATGATCCACCGAGTAACTTTGACAGTTCATGTACACCCTCGAAAGCGAATGCATTAGCGAGTGCGCCTAAACCAATAGCTAATATAGTCGCCATTTATCTACTTGTTGTTTTATTCTTAAACAATTTTAGCGCATGCGCAGTGACACAAAATCAACACTTCGAATTTTTCTTCTTGAAAAGTTTCAATAATGGATACAATAAAACGATGGTTGAAAGCACTCCAAACGTAAAGGATGTGAATGGGTGTGGTTTGAGTCTTTCATATTTTACGGCCATCTCTTTGTATTTCGAAATGAAATCTTCCAATTGAGGCTCACCATACTGGTTATAGTATCGATTATCTCCCGTATAATACCATTTGAATAACTCTTCAATAGCACTTGGCATATCTTCAATTTTAAGTTCTCTATTGTTGCTAAATGTAGCAACCATTGAATCTTGAATATGTGTCCTTAACGCGTACAGGTATTGATATTTGGCAAGTTGATTATAAACATTGTCTTCAGGCATGTTTAGATACTTGTGGGTAGTATCTTCCGATCCTCTAAATAGTTTTTGAGAAATATGCATATGGCTAGTATAATGATCCACATACCAAAGTTCTTTAAACTTTTCGTTGGGTCACCAGTGAACGACTCCTTAAGAACCTTATTAGCTATCCAGCTAACGAGAGTTGATAGTCCAACGAGCACTGTAGAGTCAGTAACTGTCTTTACGAGCTTATTCTCAGCCATTTATGATCACAACAGATCATGTTTTAAGCCGTTTTCCTCTGTGTTGTTGTTGACCACGGGCTGACTTTCTATGACTCTGGGCTGTGGTGGATTGAATGGTGTTGGTATATGCAAATCAGCTATTCTATCTCTATAGTTTGTGAATAGGGCATAGGCAGCGAGGCCAACTGCGCCTATGGTCAGAATAATAGTTTGGGATGACATATATTTTGGTATCCAATCACCCCCTCCACCAACAGAACCACCTTTCTCATCTTCCTTTTCACTCTCTTCCCTTTCCTTCTTCTCCCTTTCCTCCTCACGTTTCAAAGCTTCCCTAGCCCTCTTATTCTTTTCTGATAACGTTTTACCAGCCTGAACTCTCTTGGGGTCTTTGACCTTTGTTTTGACGGAAGGCTCTCTAGTGATTTGCTCAACCTGGGTTGTTTCTTCAGACATGTTATGAGTTAATCTATTGTAACCTTTAAGTCTCCTAGTAAGTGGTATACTAGGAAACTGTCAGATCCCACCCAACCCTTATTTGATTACTTTAGTTCCCACCCTTCTTAGAACTAAAGAGCGGCTTATATGTCTCTGTTGGGAATAACGTATCAGGGTTGCTAAAAATATCACTCTTTTGTAATACAACATGTTCCTCATCGTATTGAGCATCTTTGAAATCGTTACCATCTTCTTTCTCATCATCATCCTCTTCGAATGTGGCACCTTCGAAATCATTCTCATCATCTTCTTTTGGTGGTTGAACTTCTTCAATTGGTTTGGTAAACCTAAGTGATTTCACAAGAATTCCCTTGTCAATAAGAGCAAGGTATTCACTACGTGTGGAAAAGAATACACTATCAAACTTCACCGAAATCTGTGCACATGACTTGTTTTCAACATTAAAATTCTCAGGATCAATTATGTAGTCACGATATGTCTGGTTTCTTTTCCTTCCCATGAATGATGAATGCAACTTAAATTTCTCATCAACTCCACTGCTGTTTAGTTTAATGTACATCATGAATGGTTTTTCATATTTAGGTTTCGGATCTTTTTGTTTCGGCTTTGAATACAAAGGTTTAATCAAATCGAGTGCTCTCCCTTGCCTCATCAATTCAAATTTTGGTTTGCTTTGTGACAAATCAGGCATTGATTTTTTCTCATTATAGAATTTGATCATGTATTGGGCAGTTTTACCCATGATAGAATCAATCCTCTTGAATGTTTCCTTCTCATCCTCAGTCGGGTCATTTTGAGTGTAGAATGATGTCATTGGGTAATTCATTTGAAGAGCTTTGAATTTGCTGCCTGGCTTATAATTGTACTCATGATTGATTCCAAACACGTTTTGGTCTGCCAATTGAAATGATAAAGTCTTCTTTACCCCATCTTCCATCACAAAGACCTTTGATCTGAATCCAGAACTTATCTTGACTGGGTCCTCCATAAAAATAGAGTCCCAGTTAAAATCAGTCTCATCGATTGGTACAAATCGATTTGGCAGTGATGGGTCTGAAAAACCATTTGAATAAGTTGAAGCATTTGAGGATTGTGACATGTTGTTTGATCTCTTTGAGTATGAAAAAATTCTAAAACGGTCAACTCGATTTTCAATTTTTTCTTTACCGAACAGTGTCAACTCCAACTTGATTTGTATTAGTTAGATCATAAAATGTAATAGCAGGAGCGGGGTCTCTTAGTTTGAAGTGTTTGAGGGTGGTAATGGCTATTATTAATAATGTAGCAATCACACCACCCTTTACTACTATTGAACCAGAAGCTTCTGACAGCCACTGCTTGACCAACTGATTGCTTTTCCAATCATTTACTAAAGCGTCTGGCTCATCTATTCCACCATAACCACTAAGACACCAATTGACTAGTTTGACCAATAGATGTAAAGGAGGATCAATTAGTCCGTCAGCCATATTCTTACCCGACACCATCTTGTACCTCTTGTAGTACTTCTCGACATCCTTATCCGATAATTTATGTATATCGCCTAGGGTCATTTGCATACCAAGATACTCCTTGGTAGAGCCTAGGCAAGCTAGTATTGAAAGCTCTTCTCTTTTGGATTTCAAATCATCATCGCTAGTGGTGGTTGGTGTTGATTGATGACTATCCACCACAGTTTCACCATTCATGATATCTTCGGGAGTTGTCATGATTATACCGTTAGAGCCGGTATCTCTAAATAATTTTGGAATGGATGTCTAAGGGAGAAGCATAGCCTGGCATACTTTTCATTCTTAAGATGCTTCTTATATTTTTTACAAGTTTCGGCATCCAGGTCTCCGCCATATTCCTCAAAAAGCATCTTCATCGCCGTCTGTGATGGATTATGGAATGAGACCACACAAGCTACATTTTCACGGAATGGTTTGGCTATAGATGTCAGTTGTTGAGTGAGAACCCACACTGATATCCCTATATGTCTCCCAGAGAAGGCTAAATCGATGAATTTGTTGGATCTATTCTTCAGGTCCTTTGAAACGGCACAGTCGTCCAATATTATGAGCGCATTCATATCTGAGAAGAACGATGAGCAATCCATCAACAAATTGTTGATTTCGTCATGATCACTGGCATCTGGTGAGAGTACAAAGAATCGTTTGTCCCCCTTTGCAAAGCCTCTATAAGTCTTGTTATGGGCATATGTTGGACAAATCAACACAATATAATCGAACACTTGTCTATAGTGGCCTCGAAGCTGTTCCACTATGTACTGGGTCTTTCCACAGTTTGTGGGACCAGTGATGATACAATTGAATGGAATCATATCTTTGAGTTCATTCATCATTACTCACTACATTAAACCCTTTAGATTGATGTTTCTTCTCATGACAACGTAAGAAGAAAAACATACAGCAGCCTAATATTTAATCCCATCTTTCTCTGTAAGATTACCTTTTTGAATATTCATGATAGCGTCAGCAACAACGAACATGTGACATGTAAGAACTCTAGTTCCTACCTTTTCTCTCTTAATTTCTAAAGCTACACCATCACGAGTACCAACAATGTAATACCCATTTCCATGAATATCATTATCCGGATAAGTCCTCAAGTCAATCCACAAAGCGAATTTATCTGTATAGAAGTCAGATTCCTTAATTGAATCACTAATACCAACTCGTTTAATTATGGATTGCCACAAATCAGTCGCCATCATACCTTTCAAATAAACTTTGTTGGGCACCCCATCTATGTCAATCTTGACTGATGTGATCTTTGGATTTGCAAAAATCTCAGAATCCCTAAGACCTTCCGCATGAGGGGCAGTGAAAAGACATAGTATACCAGTCATGGATCTCCTTGGCACGTTAATATGCTGATTTATAACAGCATCATTAACCTCAGAGATTGTAAACGTTTTGTGAAGAAGTACTTTCTCATACGTAAATCCTTTTCCAATAGTGTAAGACGAAACAGCCTCTCTTACTAAATAATCATTTGATATACACTGATACTCCATTTCCATGTTTATTAATTTATAATCAGGTGGTGTTTCACTGTTCGAATAAACTACAACATCAGAAACTTTAGCTAAAGTTAATTCAAATCTAAGTGGATGTGCTAATCCTCTTGGATAAAATATTCCATGATCTTTGAGGATTGTGTGATCTAATGGAATAGCATATCTAGTGTTATGAATCGCGGCTAAAGTATTATGCCTTGCTTTTGATGTATCTTTGTTCCCTGCATTGGTCCTAATCTTCCTTATGTTAACATCAGATATGCCCTGTCTTAATCTATTCTCACGATCTACCTCCGACAAAAACAAATCATGATAAGTCTTGAATAAATCAAATCTACTAAGATCCTCTATGATCTCACCACCAAATAGAACCTTATGTTGTGAAATTAAATTCCTTCCCAAATTATTAACAAGAGTGTTGTCCTTATGCCCTCAACCCTTCGCGAATCCTTGGAACACGATTGGTATCAAGAATGTTTGGTATAGAAGTCATTTTAAATGCTTATAATCTTGTCTGTAAATGACTGATTCTAATGTTTTAAATCGATTATATTACTCCACTGATGGATACTGGAAAGGATACTCGGCCATACCCAAATTAGCCAAAGCAGCCAAAGTTAGTGAAAAGGTCGCCAAAGAGTGGTTAGAGAAGCAAGCCTTGTGGCAAATTTATCTCCCAGCCCCCAAGTATATACCCAGGCCGCATTGGAATGTGAATAAGCCTAATCAAATTCATCAAGCGGACTTGTTGTTTCTTCCTCACGATACAGTGAGAAGAAAAACATACCGCTATGCCTTAGTCGTGATTGATATTGGTTCAAGATATAAGGATGCTGAGGCATTGACCACAAAGGAGAGTGGTGAAGTTGCCAATGCCTTTCAAAGGGTTTATTCCCGTAAGTTGAAGTGGCCGCAAACATTAATGGTGGACCCAGGAACAGAATTCAAGGGTGATGTAACAACTCTTATGAATAAGCATCAAGTCACAATCCAGCGGAGTGAAGCTGGGAATCATAGAGCTCAAGCTTTTGTGGAAAGAGCCAATAGGACTCTCGGTGAGAAGTTACTCAGCCATCAATATGCTCAAGAGATGGTTAGTGATAACCAATCCACAGTTTGGGTGAAAAGATTGCCCGACATCATGAAGACCCTCAATAGTGAAACCACCCGTATTACTGGTAAAGAGCCTGAGGAAGCTTTGAAAATGGCCTCGATTGATACCAAAACTCCAGACTATAAGCGACCTGTAGGATTGGATGAGAAGAGATTACCTCCAGATGTTCAAGTCAGATATCTATATGCCCCTGGTGAAGATGAAGGTGGGGATAAACGAAGGGCTACTGATCCCATATGGAGTCTTGAGGTCTATGATTTGGCCCGAACCATAATCAAGCCAGGTCAACCAGTCTTGTATTATTTGAGTGGGGGTCCAAAACGAGGATTCGTTCGTGAAGAACTTCAATTTGTACCCCAAGACACCAAATCACCACCTTCTAGCGTTCTGAAATGACCATGTGCATAAGTATTTATCCCATCTTCCATTATCACACGTTTATCATCCTCGCGTGATAATGCAATCTTATTGATAGTTTCAGTATAGATGTCATGCTTATGACTTCTTATGGTGTTCATTTTCCTTCTCTGGGATTGGCCACTAAAAAGACAAGTCTTGTAATCCTGGAAACTTATACTCTTACTGACCACTGCCTTGTTAACACCCTTACACTTCTTGACTTCTTTTTGTTTGTCCGTCTTGAAAGCATATAGTTTAGCCCTTAGACCCACAAATTCCGTTATCTGTTCACCACCAGCCTCATCTTTGAACATCCCTCCAACCTTCTTATTCACTCCGGTCTCAATTCCAGATGGATGGTCCCTGGGGTAGTTGCTGGTATCAAACTTGTCTCTCACATCTGGACTTATGTCCTTGTAAAAGTCCTCAGTCTGGATCACATAGACTAGAGAATCCGTATCTGTGAACAGCAACTTGGCATCATCTCCATACTTTGGCTTCATGTACTTGTAATGAAAATCGTACATGGTCATCTTGCTCAGATCCAGAATGGATAAGCCTAAATAAATGGGCTTATCAAAGATCAGTTTCGTTTTCTTCATGTGGAAGGCGGCCAGATCCTCGCAAAAGATATTCCTGTGATGGAAGTTTGGCTTCACAATCAACTTACGTGCTTTCTTCTCATTGGTAACCAACTGGATATCCACCCTCTTCCTAATGTTCTCCATAGTCTTACCAAACACCGAGTTGTTCATCAATTTGAAAAAGTCCTTTTCGAAATCATTCTCAGCCTTAGCTCGAAGACTATTGTTCAAGTCAATGTAGGACCTCAACCACTCCGATTCTTCGAATTTGATCCCTCTGTGTACCTTGATTAACTTCAATCCTAAAGACAAATACTGTTTCAGTGCTTCATGATGTAAGATATACTTCTTCTTATCCCTCAAATTGGGAACTAACTTAACCACACCTTCCACATCCAATCTCTCTGGAGCCAATGGATAGTCATTGTGTAGATCATGCAGCTCTAGTGGGTATTCCAAATCCACCTCCAATATGCATGGATGGCCTCTCCAATCTGTCAATTCTTGATCATCCATCCACTCAAAACCATGAGTTGGTAAAGCCTTGGTCATTGCATAGCCATAGAGTCCATTAGCGTCTAAATATGTGATGTACTTTGTAGGCAATTCTGGATTGTACTCCTTCATATATGGATTGTTGGCTTTCCCATGCCTGGTGGAGATCATTGAGATACCACCTCTGATACCATTCTCGATCATAATCAACATATCTGGATCTCTCAACAGCTCCAATTCCACCTTGGTTATCTTCAATGTAGCATCCCAAGCCAGTCCAGGTGCAGTAAAATGCCATGCAGGATCCAACCCATAATTTTTCATACAGACCCCTCTGAAGTTCTCAAATACATCAGCCAATAGGATTACATCTGTTTTGAGATACAAATCATGATAATCCCTAAAGTTTCTCATACCAAAAGTCTCCCACACGTTTCCAGCATGTTGATAATCCTCATCTGATATACCAACATCATATAATATCGAATAGAATTCATCCTTGGGTGGTAGACTAGGCACTTGTAACTTATCAAACCCATCAAACCAATCATATGGAAATACTCCCTTCCTAGCCAATAAATTAAAGTTTACCCCTTCATAGTACCTCGAGAGATTTTCCAGAGACTCTCTTGGTAAGTTGTCAGCCAATCTAGCCAAACCACTTGCCATAAACCTAAAACTGTCTATAAATCTAATGGAGCGTTTAATCTGAACCTCCTTACCCTCCTCCTTATCCCCTTCTGCCTCCTTCTTAAACTTTTCAACCACAATCTCTTTTGTGAATGAGATGTACTTTTCATCATTGAGTGGGATACAATCTATCTTACCCTCTGATACTCCCATCTTCTTAATAAACAAGTGACTGTCATATCCAGACAAATTGTGGAATATGACTGGAAAGAACTTAGGGGTGCTGAATTCCAGGTTGCATTTTCTATGGGCTGCTCCTCTATACCTACCTGTAAGATGACAGTGATCTATCACCTTATCGTTTCCCATTTCACCCTCACAAATATGGCAATGAGTAGCCTTTCTATACTGCATGTTATCGCTATTCTTCATTACAAGCTCCTTTTCAGACTTGAATTGACTATAGATCTTTTTGATGTCCTCCTCCAAGCTTTCCTGAAACATTTGTGGTATGTCATCCTCAGGTGAGTTGGCTGTTCGCATCACCAACTTAGGCTCAAAGACCTCATCATCGAAACACTTGATAAGGTAACAGAAACCTGATGGCTTATGCTTCTGATATTGATTCGTAAAGCTATCCCTATCATCCGGGGAACAAGTGTCCAACTTCTCTGTGAAACACTCAAAATCAGCATAGATCACAAATGGCACTTGCATCTTTCTTCTGTGGTTCTTGAAAGTAATGTACTTTGGGCTGCCATCCTCTTCCATGGGCATCTGGACTTTGACTGCTTCGTTGTTTAGGCAATACTCCATGTGTGTCCAGCGACTTTTCAGAATTGAACGAGTTTAGGCAGTTATCACAATAGAAACGTGCATGCTCATTCTTATTATACTCGATAAGTCTTGACATGTTCTTGATCCAACAGTAGTGATTTGTATCATCGTTTGATATCAAGAGTAGGTTTATCTTTTCCACCCCTGACTTATTACTACGCCTGATTACGGTTGGCCCACCATTCTCATAACCAAGGATGTTGATCCATATGGGTTGTGCCTTTCAAATCTATCTATCTGAGTTGTACTAAGTGCTGCCACTGGAAACTCTATTCCTGACCAATCGAGCTTCTCTGAGTTCTCCCTCATCTCCTTATTAAGTCTCTCAGGATGAACCTCTACAGGGAACACAGCAGATGTCACTGCCCATTTGAAGCACTCCTGGTCTTCATTCTTAACATTTATGATTGCCTTCTTAGCAGCTAATTTAGAGGGTAATTTAATATATGAACTTCCAGAAAACGGTTGAAATGGGTTTATGTGGATACGAAAATCTACAACATAGTCAAATACCCATCCAGATCGCTCATTCTCATATTTCTGCACCAATTCAATCAGTCTAGCTTTGATATTATCAAACATAACAAATGTGTCTGTTGAAGCTGTTACTGTCTCCATCAGTAAATGGAAATGACCTTGGCTCCGCTCAACAACACGATTATCCTGATTATTCCTCCTTATGAAGCTGCATGAAAGAATACACTTCAACTTCAATGGCATCCTAAGTTTACGCATCAAAACATAGAATGGTGACCTAACCTCCCTAAGGAATGAATTTGGATCAAATCCAGCTCTACCCTTTACTATATAAGTCCTCAAAAAGCCTCTAAGAGCCGTTTCATGTCTTTCAGGGATGAAATAATCGCGTCCCCTTCTAACTACATTAGCTGCTCTTCTTAATCTCCTAGTAATGGCCCTCCTATTTGGTTCTCTAACATTAGATCCTATCCAATTTATGGTCTGGCTAATTTCATGTCTGGCAAAAGCAATAGCCCTTCTATATGAAGCTCGGGCTGGCCTTGTTCTTATGGGCCTAACTGGACCAGGAATTGGGACATTAGCTTCAGACACTCGTGGGGATCCGACAACATTAATAAGATCCATTTTACGCGTGTTGCCATAACCTTGTATACCAGTCTTCTTGGCTATGGTTCTTAATACCTTCAATGTCAAGTTCTCGGGTTGTACATCAGATAACGCTGTGAGCATTTCAGCCTTTCTGAATCCACGAACACTCACACCAGCTTTTTTAGCTATTGACCTCAAGTCTTTCACTGTTAAGTTCTCCATGGCATCAATTGGATTTTGAAATTGTAATCCTTAAACCAACCACTATGGTATTGAAAAGCTTGTTTAACTTTTATACTTTTGTAACACGATCCATGTTACAAATGTATTTCTTTCATATGACTACTAAATAACATTCTTATTTTAACCACTCCACAATTTCTCAGCATCTCCCTTCTGTTCATTATCAAAGCACCAATCCCATGCTCGACTTGGATGCCAAGCAAATCTGATCAAATCTTGATAGAAATCGTTATGGTTGAAAGATTCTTTATGATCTTCTTTATTATCGTTACATAAATAAATACAAACATGTCCTGGTAATAATCTACCTTCATAAAACATATCAAATAATCCAGTTTCATCTAACATTGCACGAAACATATTCTCTTCATATCCAAAACGTATAGAATTTTCAAACAATAAATTTCTTTCATTCAAATATACATTAAGTCTTTTAATAATCAAATATGGTTCGGCAGAGGATGAAATAATAATCAACTTGTTTGCTCTAGTAACATCACACCAATATTTGATCTTTGATCTTAACATGAACAATGATCTCATGAAATTATAATTTCCATAATAATATGACAATGATATTTCAAAACAATCCTTTTTTCTTGGATACCCAATTTCAAAACTAACCTCATCCTCACCACGAATATAATCAAACCTTGAATAATCTGGTCCTGAAACCATCCATTGTATCTGTTCTCTTTGCAATTGAATAACTTCATCAAAATTAATTTCCATATCGTCATCCATGTTTGCTCAAATTCTCAATCGTATGCCACTCACTCCCAACCCCAAACCCAAATTTCAATTTCACACCCCCGACCCCACCCCCCACAAAGATACATTTTGTCACCTTGACAATCCCAAAGAAAAAATTGACACCCTTAAAGAAAATCATCGATCAAAAATCGAACAAGTTGAGACCCAACTAATTAAATATGCACAAAAATTTTTGACCACACCCAAAAAATTCTGGCCGAGCCGAACCAGTCCCCCGACAAAATTGACCACGCCCTTTTTGTCCCAGAATCGGCCTTTTGCAACTACTCTATGTTCATCATTGTGATTGGTTGTTAAAGCAGTGATGTTCTCAGTTGTTTATGAGCCCATTGACTGTAAAGACTCTGAAATATCTGTTATGGTACGTGAACGACAGTTGTCTTAAGAACTATCTACACCTGGACAATTAACAACTATAACAACTACTAACACTCCTGGATTGAAACCATTTGTAAATAATCATCACTTACTGACTTATCTGTTGCACTAAATGTTGCCTCTGATGTTTGGTTCTTCTCACTTCTTTTCCCTAAACCTTCTGACCAACTACGCTTGGAAACTTTATGGGGTTTGTCAAGACACTGCTTCTCTTCTTTGCATATTTCTCTCACAGCAGCATTCTCCACAGATGAGCAACTGTGCTGTCTGAATGTAAGACATGAGGTTCTGGAATATACTGGGAAAAATTCCGAAAGTTCAACTTCTTCAGGCAAATCTTGTATTTCATTTTCTGTTGAAGGATCCAACTTTGCTGCAGAGTTACATTCTTGCAATGAAAACTTTGGAGGTGGGAACTTGAACGACAACGTAATTAGTTCTCTCCTTTCTGAAACAAGAACTCAAACGAAGAACAATCTTAAAATTGCAAATTACGGCACAATCAAATTTCTCTTCTTAATCAGGATACATTCTAACCAGGGTGTATTTGTCACATGTTTAGGCCAAAGGTATGCCAGGGCTTTTAATTTCCATATCAAGTGATACGCAATGTGGTGCTGAGAAAAGGTGACATCTTAAGCACAACCTAGACTGAATGCATCCTGACATTCTAAGCAGTTTTAGTTGTACACATATTATTCATGTCCCTGTTCCTGCCTGCACATGTGAACATGGTTGAAAATCTCTGGAAGTTTGTATAGGAGGGGTGGGGTAGGAAAGGATGATAGGAGGGGTGCCCCCAACAAAATACAACATCATCAGGTGTCAAATATCCTGTCTGGCATCTCTGTGAACAGTGTTTTCTTTCAATCTCCTAAGAGGATATAGCACGCATATATATTGAAGCAAAAAAGTGTTTCCTTCGTTTTATGTCAGCTCAAATTTATTAACATACTGATAAATAACAATAGAGTCCATTCTAATATGCCTCGTTCTTTAAAAGCCTCAGGCACATGTAAATGAAGCGGACGGGTATTCTGAAATCGCTCCAGATCAAATTAATACTACATCCCAAGATGAGCGGTATCCGGTCTATTAGCCCCCACTAAGTCGATTAGCCCCCAAGTAAAAGTCGACCAGTCCCAAACGAAAATCTGTTTTCAACTTACTAGATTACTCTTCTTCGGGTTTCTCGTTGTTTTACTTATGCCTGGAATTGAAGTCAATAACTTTAAGACCGTTTGTTTGTTCGTTCAGGAAATTCAGGAAATTTCTCAATAATGCTTCCAAAACAGGAATAGCTGACCTAGTAATCACTGGTGACTTTAACTTCCCTTATGTTGATTGGTCTACTTGCTCACCAACTACAGCTGGTTTCCTGACTGAAACTTTTTGTGAAATTCTTGATGACTACTTTCTTACACAAACAAACTTCAATGTAACTCGTCCTAATGCCTCAGCATGTATTACGTCACATGGTAATATCTTGGATCTTGTCTTGACAAATAATGAATCATTGATTGAAGGAACTACTACGTACCCAAATGGCTTTGACTCAGATAATTTTCCAGTCTGTTTTGCTATCAAAAAGAAGTTTAACAGGCTGAAAAACAGTCCAAGATCAGTATTTTGCTACCATAAAGCTGATTTTGATGGTCTTAGACACACCCTCTCTCATATTTTATGGGATTCTTTTATATCTTGTGATGATATTGACTCTAGTACAGCTAATTTTCAAGATCTCGTACTGGCAGCAGTCAATCAGCATGTTCCAACGGCAAGGCTCAGACGCAATTCTAGACCACCATGGATAGACAATGATGTTTTGAAAATGGTAAAGAAAGAGTGTCACATGATATACTTTTGCAGAAACTGTGTAACTTTGGTATCTCTGGTAGTCTGCTGAACTGGTGTAAGGATTACTTAACTAACAGAGAGCAAAGGGTTGTTATTGAGGGATTAAGTTCTTCCTGGACTGTCATCCCATCTGGTGTACCACAGGGTTCCTTGTTGGGCCCCCTGTTCTTTGTGATATTCATCAGTGATTTACCTGATGTAGTTATGGCTGGTAACACAATTGCCTTGTATGCTGATGACTGTAAAACATCAAGAGTGATAAATTGTCCGTCCGACCACCAAGTTTTTCAATCTGATCTGGATAACCTGTACTCATGGAGTCAACAAAATCTTATGGACTTCAATGTGAAAAAATGTAAATTGATGCGTATCACCAAGAAGAAAATGCCTTTTCACGCTGACCTTCGGCTCAACAATAACACCTTGGAGGAAATATCGGAATTTCGTGATCTTGGTCTAGTCACTACTAGTAAGCTGTCTTGGAATGCCCATGTCGATAAATTATCAAGCAAGGCAAACAAAATTCTAGGCCTCATCAAAAGAACATGTAGGGGTCTGAATGACGTAGCCACCTTAGGAACCTTGTACTGTGCCTTGGTAAGATCCCAATTAGAGTACTGTACTGTTGTCTGGTCGCCTTATACAGCTAGGTGTGTTGACAAGTTGGAAAAAATTCAACGAAGAGCTACCAAGTTTATACTGAAGACTGATGATGAGTATGATACTAGAAGAGAAAGACTGAACTTGTTATCCTTGAAGGACAGACGCTTTTTGTTTGATGTTTTGTTTTTTTATAAAATTTTAAATGGGTATATCAACATAGATATCTCTTCGTATGTTGAATTTTATTCAGACTCTGAAAGGTACTCTCTAAGGGGAAGGGATGAACTTACCTTGAAGAAGAACTATGCAAGGACTAATACTTTTAAGTTTAGTTTTTTTTAATAGAATAGTTGATATGTGGAATGCATTACCACCATCTGTGCGTCTCGCCTCAAGTATCTCTAGCTTTAAAAAGGGTGTAAGGGATTTCTTATTGTCTAGAATTAAGTAACGAATCTAATATTTCATTAGTTATTTTATTTATTTCTTTATGTTTGTAAATGGTTCTTAGGAGGGGTTTCTCAGGTGGTCCGCCTTGTATGGGGTCGTCGACTCTTTTGTGGACTATCCTAATGGCTCTGTTTTACTTTCTTTTATCTCTTATGTCAGTCTTTCTCTCCTTTCCTCTTATCTCCTCTTGCTTCCTCTTAATTCTTATAACTTATTTTTAGAGTACCATCTTTATTTTATTGTAGTGATTTTGCCATTAAATTGTAATAAATAAATAAATAAAAAAAAAAAAAAAAGTTCGTCCGTTGAGGGTGACCGGATTTCCTTTCTTCTTTAATCTTTACTTTGCGTTTAAAAACTTCATGACTTTTGCTTGGTTTAAGATCTGTAGAACGAGATTTTAGTTCTGAATGTTTATGAAGTAAACAACATTTACAAGATACAGTTCTAATCAATCAGATCAACTGATTTTCCTCGATCGCAACAGGCTACAATTTCATCAACATTAAAAACGTTTGATTCGTGGACCATCGCAGGTTTGTTCAGTAGAATGCCGATGTCAGTGTCACGAGTAGATAACTTAGATCGCAAGTTATAATCCAGGCATTAGTAAAA
Source organism: Ricordea florida (assembly GCA_949710005.1). NCBI lineage: Eukaryota > Metazoa > Cnidaria > Anthozoa > Corallimorpharia > Ricordeidae > Ricordea > Ricordea florida. Next base: position 3,740,677 of record OX453272.1, on the reverse strand, counting down.
CAACGAGAAACCCGAAGAAGAGTAATCTAGTAAGTTGTAAAATAAATGCAAAGAAAGCCTCGTAATACTTTCCACTTACCATACCAAGGTTTAAATTCTGTCGGGGAAACGATTCTCAGCTTCCCATTCGACTCTGGATTTTGCAAAAGGTTTTTTGCAATGTTTGTTGGAGATGGTGCAAAGTCTTGGTTAGAGCCATTGAAATCTTCTGGTGCCACTTGATGCAAAGTTATTACATCATTGCAACCCATAAATATCCAAGGAAATACGTTTTCTTGCTTAACATTTAGCACAAATTTAAAGAAATTGCTTACAGCAAATTTGTTTCTTGTTAAAAGTCCGCCATCTTTAATCGCCCCAGTCTAGATCGAGCAAACTCGGAAGCTTAAACCGATGGAGACTGGGCGTTCGATTCTATTCTATTTGCTCAACATGGAGGATTATGAAAGCGTTTTGTGTGTCAAAAACGAATGTTTTATTTACAAAATTCCACCCAGGACGAGCAATCGAGGATACAGGTAATTTGCTACGGAACTTTTCGTGTTCAGTGCGGTCGTCATTTCAATTAAAGAGAAATCGTGCCCTGATTAGAATACTTTGCAATCGTCCCTTATAATTTTGTTTCATTAGGTCTTGTCGAGATAGCTTGCCCATGTTGTTTCCTGTTTGTTTTTCTTCGATGAATGAGAAAACCAGCAAGTTTCGATATACATGACAAATTCGCTTACATTGTTTCAAAGACGTTCGCAAATTTATCACCAATGGGAAGTGCCGTATTTTGAATGAACTCTGCACAAAAGAGGTTTCGCGTAGAATATTAATCACAATAATTCCTGTCTTTTAGATTCGAATCTCAAGTAAAATTCGATTTCACAGGTCTGATGGGGAGTTTCCATATCTCGTTGACACTTGACGCCTTTAATTATGCTATGCAACAAATTGGACGAAATCTTTGAAAACAATTTGACAGCCTTACTCATGACACAGGTGCAGTACCCATCACGAATTATAGTTCAGTAACACCCAAGGAACTGTTTTCTCACTTTGGGTGATTCTGTTTCAAACTTGCAAACACAAGAGTTTGCGCTTTACCGGATAAACGAATTTCTATGCAGTAGATTAGTTGTTTTTGAGCTAATTATATAAATTGACACATTTTATAGCAAATTTTCTTGGCTCAGAAGTACAGTATCCACCGTTTAGACAAGTGAGACTCAGATCACATCAGTTATAACCTGAAACTGTTATATCCTCTGATCAAATCTTCTCTAGCAAGTAAATTCAAAAAGGGAAAAAAGTATTCCAGTGTGGTCTTTCAAGATGGTTTTGCAATAGGCCTTTATTTAGATCTATGCTCTGCTTCCTTGTAGCAATACGTTTTCTAGCTTGAAAAACAAACAAATATCAAGAAATATACTATTTCAATATATTTTTTCAATGGAGTCATGGTAAAAGCACTGCAGTCTGATTGGTCCTTAATATTGGATTTTGATTACAAGAGAATATGTGACAAGACAGTGATCTTTTTTTAAATAACTTCAAAAACGAAATAGAATCTACAAAACCACTATTACTTTCAAGCATTTCTGTGTGAAGAAAGATAAGTGTGTGTAATTGATCAATTGTAGGTTTATATGAATCAATCAAATGAGTGATGTTTTGGCAAATACCAGAAATTATTGCATACAGGCGGATTTGTCGGTTATGCTCAGAGAGAACAAAGAAAAATGCTTTCAGCAAAAAGAGAGTTAATGATTGCTGTAAAAATAAGTGAGAGTAGATCATGAATGAACTAGTTATATCCAACTACTGTACTTGTGACTTGTGGAAAAAACTGTCATCGGGAGGCAAAACATTTTTCACATTAACACATTCTGGATTTCCTTATTTCTGGTCATAGCCATGAGCTGAAATAGGAGAGGGAGCAGTATGTTATCAATTATTTCTAGGTGTACATGGGTTGGTTAACTTTTATGTTTGCTTATCAGAGCTGCTGACTGGAAACTAGATCAACCAGATTGGACAGGAAGATTAAGAGTCTGTGCAAAAGACAAGGAATGTTACATCAAAATTGAGGACAAGACAAGTGGTGAGTTTATTGTCCTCAAGAAAACTGATATACTGCAATACCATGAGGTTTTGTTGACTCTAGAGGTTTTATAGGTATCACTTAGGGTGCTTACCAAAAGTCAGAACTGACCAGCCGGGCAAGTCACATTGAAAAATAAGTTTGACTTCTTTTGAAAGTTTTCGCTAAAAACCTGTCACTGCTATACATTCTATGTAAAATAAATTGATCTGGCTGAACAGTTCTGATTGATAGTGGAATTCTCTTTACAATTGGACTGGTCTGACGGGCCAGTTCTGGCTAATGGTAAGTGTCCATAGATAATTTGATTTGTCATGTTCTAGTCTGTGATATAGCTCAAAACAGAGTGAGGTAGACCCTTCCTTTTTTTTTTTTTTTTTTGCAACATATTTTATTAATCATTTCTTACACTTACACAATTATTACATCACTTATTCTAAGCCTATTTTTACAATAATGTATAAGAAAAACAAATCTTTCTGTACAATCATACTTATCAAAATTTTATTAAATCTAAAGAATTGCAGATAGAGGAGCTTTTACGAATATTAAATAATTTTTTCAAGTTTATACTTATATTTCACTTTGTTGATAAAGTCGGAAAGTAATAGAAATGTTGAGTCATTCTGGAGCTTTTTCTTATAAATATAATACCGCACATAGAGGAGGGTGTAGTTTAGTTTTTTAATCAATTTACTTGAACTTGGAAAGGTACCAAAACGACGATCTTCAATGTTTAGATTAAATTCGGAGTTATTCTCTGTATTAAACCATTGTAATACTTCTTGAGTAAAGGACTTTGTGAACTGGCAATCTGAAAAGGTATGGTCTATAGGATCCAGATTCCCGCAATATATACAATTACTATCTGATTTGATATTATACCTAAAAAGTTCCTTTTTAGTCACAACAATTCTATGAATGAACTTAAAATGAAATTCCCTAATTCTATTTTCTCTACAAGTTTTTTGTACCAATTTAAATATATTTGTCCAGTTTGTTTTGTCCATAGGAATGGTTTGATTCCATCTCTTTGCACCAGTTTGTTTTTCTTTATACTTCTTATCAACAATTAACCAGTAGAAGTCTTTGGATTTGGCTCTCAGTAAATTAATAACTACGTCTTCATCTAAGTGAAAGGACTCCGGGTCCTCTTTGTTTATCATTTCAGCATTAAATTCATTAGTTTTCGCCTTCGTTAAGAGATTACCTGGAATAGCAGAAATAACTTGGTAAAAGTGAAGAAAGGTGGTTTTTTGTAGTGAATATTTCGACTGAAAAACAGGGAATGTTAGGAAAATTCCATTTTTATCTAAAAGATCTTTAATCGTTCTAATACCTTTCTCAAACCATTCCTTCCAGAAAAAATGTTTACCATCAATGCGAATTTCCTTGTTATTAAATAGAATTGTATCTCGTCCATGATGGCATCCGTGAAGAACCTTCAATTCATGAAAAAACAACAGAATGTCCTTATAAAAAGAGGGTACATTTTCAAAGTCCTTTGCCTCATAATTACATGATAGGAGAAAATGAAGGCCCCCGTATTTCTTAAAAAAATAGTCTGGAACAAATTTCCAATTGGGATGACCCTCTCGTATGAGTCTTGGTATCCATGCTAATCTTAGGGCTTTGATCATTGTTTCTATATCCATCATACGCAGGCCGCCCTTCTCATAATCCTGATATAATCCTTCCCTTCTTATTTTGTCCCTTTTATTTTTCCATATGAATCTAAAGAGCCTACTGTACCTTTAACGTTACTTATAATATCCTTTGGAACATTGATATTTGAAGCGGAATATATAAGAGATGATACTCCAAGCACCTTGATTATCATCACTTTCCCAAATAGTGTGAGATCTCTTGACTTCCATATATCCAAGTTTGTTTGCAATTTATCTATTTTAAGGTTGAAATTCATTTCATTATTTCCTTTCTCATCATAGGAGAAATAAATACCTAGAATTCTGGTCCGACTACTGACCCATTTTAAATGTAACGGTTTGCTTTTATTATTTGACCACTTCCCCAGCCACATAGCTTTAGTTTTCTCCAAATTAAGCCTAAGACCAGAGATTTCGCCAAAATCCACTGCGATTTGTAATCCTTTTTCCACCGAAGCAAGATCAAAACACATCAGGTTGGTATCATCTGCAAATTGACTAATTTTAATTTCCCTTTCAAATATTGAAATTCCCTTGACAGCACTGGATTGACGAATTTTCATAGACATAAGTTCTGCGGCTAATATAAACAAGTAGGGAGAAAGTGGGCATCCTTGTCTTACTCCGGCAGAAGGTTTTATCCAGTTGGTAGCTTAGCCATTGTTCAGTATCGCACTTTTTATATCAGTATAAAAGATCTTCACCCAGTTTCGTAAGCTGTCACCAAAGTTGTAAAGTTTTAAAACATGATGTATGCATGACCATTCTAGAGTGTCAAAAGCTTTCTCAAAGTCTAAGGACAGCAATATTCCAGAGCGGTTTAATTTGCTTGTTTGCTCCATAACATCAGCAATAAGCCTAATGTTTTCACCAATATATCTGCCTTTCACAAAACCTGTTTGATCCAGATGGATCAATGATGGTAATGTCGGTTCGACCCTTCTTATTTTTTTGTTTTATTTTATTTTATTTATTTTTTTTTTTTTTGGGGGGGGGGGGTTAGAGTAGGGTAGGAGGGAGGGGTGGAAGGAATATATAAACTACCTCAACTGCTTCAAGAGAAGTGGTTTCTTTAACTCCCTTGGTCTTAATTACATATTCAAAATAACCAAATGAAAAAGTGCACATTTTAACCAGGTAGACAATCACATATAGTCAATGCTATGCTGGTTTGAAGTGATGAATGTAGCTTTACTTAAACTTACAATTCACTCACCCTGGGTTTGACACTCTTGTCCACTGTCTTTTTCAGGGGTGATTAGGCTGGGTTGTGAAGCTCCTTTCGAAAGTTTTAAATATTAACCAGTAAATATACTGAATATACATTGCATAAAATTTCTAAAGTAAAACATATGGTTTTTACAGGGGAGCTGTTTGCCAAGTGCCCTGTGGATGATTACCCAGGCATTGCGGTAGAGGGAGTGCTGGACAGCAGCAGATACTTTGTTCTTAAAATTATGGATGATACTGGTAAGAAGTACATGTATGGTGGAATTACCCGTACATGTTGGGCCTTGTGCAAAATGTCCGGATAATCAAAACCATGAATATTGAGGAGACAGAAATATAAACAATGGAGATAAAGGAAGCAGACTGTAAGAGTGAATAGATCATACTTGACTATAGAGGTGTTATTAAAAAATTGGGTACCCAACCAGTTCATGCTTCAAAGCTTCCATTATACAAGTGTCCACCTCAGCAGTACTAAGAAAGATTTTTCCTCATGTTACATCTTTATGACAAAACGGGATAAGAAATGGGATATTTATGACAAAAACGGGACCAGAGAAACAAGTCCAGATAATTGAGGTCCAGATAATCAAATAGTGACTGTATACTGTGTGGCTTTTATCTGTTGGAAACCCAGTGCTCGAAATTAGCGGTTGCCCGGTTGCCCGAGACAACTGAAACTTCGTTCGGGCAACCATTTTTTAGGAAAAATAAAGGGCTAGTTGCCCGAGAAGAGTTCGTCGGACAACCCAGGAAAAAATTGTACTTACAAAAAGTACTTACATTACTGTGATGCTTAACAGAATAAATAACAGAAGCTATAAACTTCAGACACGGAAAACAGGTCTAAATGCGAGGTTTATCTTCTGATACTGATAGATGGATGAGGATCCATGACAATTTGTAAAACAAAGGAAATGGAAGGTTGTAACCGTTAACTGAACGCCGTTCGTTTGATTCAATAAGCCACGATAAGCTTGTCGTGTTGTCTTCAAACCCAGACCTCCTCAAAATATTTTGCCGCACGCGTATTTAGTCTTCTGGGACATTGTGGGATCCGTGCTTACAGATCTTTCAAGCGACAATTTTGAAGTAAGAGTAATAATTGTTAGCTTTATAATGAAGTAAATGGTTGGGTTATACTTACTTTGTTTGAGATATTAAATATTTATTATTCGCAGCACTTCGAGAACTATAAAAACAGAGGCATACTGATAGGGGTATTATTTCTCTGGTCAAACCCTATACTGTAATTAAGCAAAAATCATAGAACATGTTAAGGGCAACCAAGTCCTTATCAGGACAACCAAAGTCAGGGGCCAGGTTGTCCAGCATTTGCCATAAGGACAACCTGGATTTTTTTCTAATTTCGAGCACTGGAAACCTACTGATGGTTTAAGAAGACCAGCAGTATGCAGGCAAAATGTCATGATCTCCATCAAGTGACTATGTTGTGAGAAAAACTACAAACTTATAAGATCATCATGTTGTATCTTCCTTGATGGTAAACAGTCCATGATTGATGATACAGTTGACTCCTGATAACTACAGCTTTCAAGGGAAATTGAAAGAGGTTCAATTGTTTCAGAGTTCAAGTTATTGAGGGTACAATTATGTAGAAAGTGACCTCAAGGGAGTGAGCAGGAGGTTTGAGTTATCATGAATTTACTGTAGTTCTTAACCTATCTCACCACTTCAAAAAGTGATTAACTCAAGCGCCAGCAGACTCCTAGCGCCTGCGGACACATGTTAGTTAGTTATGCACGCGCTGAGTGGCCGCGCATATTATTATTGTTGTGGTTGTTTGTCCGCCATCTTGTGGCTACGTTCTGTTCCTATTAAACGTGTTCCTTTCGTTAAGTGTTCGTCCCATTCACTGGCGTGGTGGCAGCGACTCAAGAACCCACGATTACGTAAAACTATAGCGAACGAAGCGAAGGTCTCTTAACGAGCCAACCTGAAGTTGGTTGGACGACGAACACGAAAGATCGTGAAAGCCCACGAAAGCTAAGTACCCCTGCATTTATACGTTATTCCTTTATACCTACACAAACATGACCACTAGCCGAGCACCTAAACAGTGGTCGTTGACTAAAACAGAAACGATAACTTCTTTCGAAGCTTGGAGACAGAATCTACAGTACATCTTATCACTTGATTCTAACTTTGCACCCTTCTTGGGCGACACCGTGACATGGCTAAAAAAGTCTCGAGGACCCTTAAGAGGCTTTACTGATGATGGCGATGACGTTCCCACCGCTAGGCGATGCTCAGCTCAACAAAAGTGTACACATCTTGAGCTCATGCTTGGACAAATTGCTAATTATTGTCCTGTTATATCTAGAAATTCCATTGTTAAGAATGCCACATCAATCAGTTCTATCTGGCAAATGATCCATATGCATTATGGGTTCCAATCCACCGGAGCACATTTTATTGATTATAATAATATCAGATTAGAACACGATGAACGGCCAGAAGATCTTTTTCAGCGCCTGATGTCCTTCGTTGAAGACAATCTACTCATTGCTAATGGCAACATTACTCATCACGGCGAAGCCATCCCAATCGATGAAGAATTAACACCTAGTCTTGAAAACATGATCGTCCTCACCTGGTTAAGACTTATTCACCCGGATTTACCGAACCTGGTTAAACAAAGGTACGGTACCGAGCTTCGTTCAAGAACCCTTGCCTCTCTCAAACCCGAGATCTCCCAGGCATTGGATTCCTTGCTCGACGAGCTCCGCTCAGCTGCTGATTCAAAAGTACTGCGAACTGCTGTGTCAAGATTTAACTTTTCAACCTCACGTGATTCCAACAGGCAACCTATTCCCAGGCGCCAAGTCTCCACCAGATGTCCCAGGTCGTGCCCCCTATGCAAAGCAGCAGGCCGTGTAGATCATCAACACTACCTGAGCAAGTGCACCTACTTACCCCCCGAGGACCGCCTCTTCTTCACCAAAACCAGATCGACAACAGTCGTCGAAGAAGATGAAGAAGATGGTGATAATCCAATTATTTACCCACTTGAGCCTCATGATCTTGAACCAACTGACCTGCCATCGGCACGAGCTGTATCACGCAGAGTCAGCACAAGAAGTTCGCCCCAACTCAATGCCTTCTACCGACAACACCCAGTCAGATTAACTCTCGACACTGGCGCTGAGACCAGCATGATTAAAGCATCGCTTGCTCGGTCACTCGGTCTCACGATAGAAAAGTCCTCTCAACAAGCATTACAGGCCGACGGTACAACCCCACTAGCTGTTGTCGGGGAGGTTCATGTGTCTCTTTCTCGCTCCAGTAAGCAACTCACTCTTGATGCTCGTGTCGTAGACGGTTTAGATGTTGACATCCTGGCTGGCATTCCATTCCTTATAAGCAATGATATCTCTGTACGCCCAGCCACTCAGCAAATAACTATACAAGGTTCTGAAACCATCCGGTACCACACCGATGACAAGAACAGTGCACAACCCCACATCATTCGTGCAGCTACGTCATATGTGTTGCGCTCATCAGGACCCACTACCGTCATCTGGCCTGGAGATTACCTTGAGATTGATGTTCCTCCTGAACTCGGAACTGACTCCACTATTGCTGTTGAGCCTCACTGTGATACCGTCTCACCTAAAAAACACCCAGTCAGCAACAAGTCGTGGCCCCAACCACAAGTCTTAGGATCTGTTGGGAGTAAAGTTCGCTTAGTCAATACATCCGATGAACCATATACTGTTCGTCGCCACGAACACATTTGTCGGGCTCGTCCCACCACCCCAGCAACCACTTTAGCGATCCCTCCAGCTACACCCCATCCTGCCTACACCCGATCAGCCACAGAGACAAAATCCGGCCTACCATTTTCTAGCAGTGTACTCCTGGACCGTGATAAACTCCTCCCTGACGCCCTACGTTACCAGTTCCAGGCCACCTTACAGAAATACGACGACGTCTTCAAGCCAGATATCCCAGGATACAACGGGGCAGCAGGCCCCATAGAAGCCAATGTGAACATGGGACCTGTAGAACCCCCCCAACGAAAAGGGCGTCTCCCCCAATACTCCCGAGGCCAACTAATAGAGCTACAAGAAAAGTTTGACGAACTCGAAAGACAACAGGTCTTCCAAAAACCTGAAGACATCGGGGTGGCAGTAGAATATTTAAACCCCTCCTTCCTTGTGAAGAAACCCTCAGGTGGCCACCGTCTTGTTACAGCCTTCGAAGATGTCGGTTGTTACAGCAAACCCCAACCATCATTACTGCCAGATGTTGATTCTATCCTTCGCACTATTGCACCATGGAAATTCCTGATTAAGTCGGACCTCTCCCGTGCCTTCTATCAGATTCCTCTCTCTAAGGCGTCAAGGAAATACTGTGGAGTAGCTACACCATTTCGCGGCATTCGTGTATACTGCCGATCTGCTATGGGTATGCGTGGATCGGAAACCGCTTTGGAAGAGATGATGTGCAGAGTGCTCGGCGACCTTATTCAAGAGGGTTGTGTAACCGAGATAGCTGACGACTTATATTGCGGAGGCACCAGCCCAGAAGATCTC
>OX453272.1:3663632-3726132 GCA_949710005.1 Ricordea florida | reverse complement strand
ATACTTTGCAAAGTCTTTCATGACTGTCATGCCTTTCAGCAGGCAAACCTCTAGTAATATTTTTTTATGCCTTGCCAGGTGTGTTAATTCCAAAGTAAAACTTTTGATACTTTAAACTTACCAGTCTCTATTTCAACTTTCAGTCTCAAAAGTCAGGGTCATCTGCAACAAGCAGACCGAAAGCAGGTATGCCTTTCCATCTTTACTTAAAACTTTTTAACTAAAAATTTAAAAAAACACTGGACTGATTTTGGAGTTGATTTTGGCTTCTTCCAGCAGGTGGAAACATTGGCATTATTCCCCCACCCCCTGGGGGAATACATGTAGCTCCCAAACTTGCTCCACCCCCTGGTGCGTCGCCTGCGTCAAACAGAAGAACAGTGCAAGCTCCTGCCCAGGCTTCCTTCCCATCGATGGACAATTTCGCTCCCAGTTCATCAATACAGCCGCAAAGTCAGCAACAAAAAGCGACAGAGTGGGGTGACTTTGAAAGCTTTTCATCTTCATCGTCGTAAGTTGTTTTCTTATACAACAACAACCACCAGTAGAGTAGACGTAAAAGAGTTAGTTTTGAAAGAAACTGGTGTCGCTTCGGTTGGAAATTGAAACACAATAATTAGTTTATCAAACTGGAAAGCTGACATTTCACGTGTTAGCCCTTCATCAGACTGTTGGTTCTTTGTCAATCACGCTAATGACGGTTCTCAAGGCATTTTGGGTCGGACATCTGATTTTTTCGTTTAAAGGTGAAATCAATTTGAAACCCTATTTCGGACTTGCTTTCAAATCGCATTTAAAATCAATTGTCATGTAAAAAATATGATGTTAGCTTGACTTATTTACTTTTATCACGTTTTAATAAGCTTTAAAAACTGAATTATACCTTTTGCTTGGTTTTGCAGGAATGCAGACAGCTGGGTACAGTTTTAGGGGAAATTCGTGACTGTGCTACAAAGTATTTGTCGCATATTATGTGGTATTATGCAACTCCTAGATTGACCAAAGGATAAATAGTATTTGACAAAAACAGGGGCAGTAGGGTGGAGGTGTCAACCGTACTAATGCTCTTGGTAATGGCTCAAACCAAGAGATCCCCTCCCCCTTAAGAGTTTTGGACAAGATGATGTAAGATTTTTAAATTCACTTGGTGTTTCCCCTAGAATTCCTTGTATTCCTAATTATTCCCGGCTGAATTTTAAGTTTTTTGAAAGAACTTCGTTACAGTTAAGGAACGGGTTGTTGTTCATCGTGGAAAATGGACTCTCGCAGAGCCTCCTCTTCGCCACCCCTGGTGACAAAATTTAATGAAAACTGGTTCCTAGGAATATATTAGCCAATCATAGTTATCAAAATATAATTAGAAACATGCTTCATTTTCTGATATGGGAAAACGACACAGCAGTCATTGTAGTGAAGTTTTCTATAAATTATGTTTTACTCTAATTTCTCTTCGTCAAGTAGTTTTGTCTTCATTTTCAGTTTGATTAACCCTTCCAATACCAGAAGTAATCTGCCCCGTGTCTGTCCTGGGGATCTTTATTACTTGATGAATATCATTAGACTTCATGTAACATATAAAATGGTATAGTTAACTCACGTTCACTTGGGCATTTGATAATTGGAACTCTTTTTACCTCAGATACTAGGCACTGCTATGACAATGGTTACGCATTATAATTGGAATTTCTCGCTGAAATACAGAATAAAATTTATTCCCTTTACATTTTTTTCTTAATTCTGAGTTGTCTTTGAATTTTAAGGTGTTGAATTATATTAAGAAAGCAAAGATTCCTGTACGTTGTCTCACAACACCTTCGGTTAAGCAACTGCGTAAAGGGTGTTACACTTGGCAACGCATGATTAAACCGTTGCAGCGTTGCTGTAAACGTTGAAGAGAGAAGAGTTCTAGATCTCCTCTTTCCGCAGCGATTTTCGGCAACGAAAAGCAGATCCAGCTTATTACGCTTTGCATTCTTTCAAGCATCTCATCTGGGATGGGTAGATTTAGAGTGCCTTCGTGAAATATAATTCATATCGGGATTATCTGTAAAAAAACAAAAACGCGTGCAATTTTACGATTGGTTTAGGCTTTTTGCATTCATATTCCAATTGCAGCACGTTTCAGACGGAGGTTATGTAAAGAATGGCATTTAGTGATTGATCCGCTGATTGTTGATACCACACTCTCCTTACAAAGTGTCATACACTCTGGTCGTTTGGTGTTTAATAACTTCAGTGTCTCTGAGTTGATCATTGTTTCAATTCTCAACGTTTGTTTTCTTTATAATGTAATGGGATTGTCTGGGAAAGTTATATATTGTTAATTTCTTAGAGTGAACGTCTTCAACTACTGGCTACTTTGTGTTTAACAGATATTGATATTTTTAATTTTAGGTAGGAAGTATTATTTCAGGTGATTTGTGATGTTTTCTGTTGAAATGTAACCAAGAAAAGTTTATTCAATAAATCAATCTGACTTTTCTCTCAGCTTTTATCAATGAATTGAGAGAGATGGGCTCCTGATTGAGCTCAGCAAGCACGTGACGTTCGAGGCAACGGAGTCCGGTAGGTTTTTCAAGTGACTCGCCTGCGTGGCAGACTTTCAAAGGGGACGGGGGAGGGGGAGTACTTGTGATAGAAGCTACCCAAAATCCCCCTCCCAGCCCCCCTTAGAAAGCCGGCGACGCAGGCTAGTCACTAGTCACAATTTAAAGTCGGGATCTGTCGAATGTTTTTGTTCAGACTTGCCCAACGCCCAAGTTAACTTAGAATTGTATGTCATCATAAAATATCTTTCCAGACCGGGTAAGCTACCTGGTCTTTTATGAAACGAATCCTTGGTTTCTCATCCGGGATATCCTTATTGAAAGTGACACACGCTAGCCACGGTTAGCGCTAACCGGGAACCCATAAAACAAGGGAACTTTTAATTGAATTATCTCCACATAACATCCTTTCTACTAAGCATATAACCACATTTTGTGTCAATTTTGGCGATAGTTTTGGTGTTTTGTCTGATGTTTCTAAGTGTTCTTGTCTGGAAGAGAGGTTCGCTAGGAAAATAAATTATACAAATAGCCTCATTTGCTAATATTGTGGGGACACCACCCAACACATAGGAAAATTCCTGGTGATTGGCTCCTAGTTTTAAAAATAGCCTCATTTGTTACTGTGCTGGGACGCCACCCAACACATAGGAAAATTCCTGGTGATTGGCTCCTAGTTTTAAAAATAGCCTCATTTGTTACTGTGCTGGGACGCCACCCAACACATAGGAAAATTCCTGGTGATTGGCTCCTAGTTTTAAAAATAGCCTCATTTGTTACTGTGCTGGGACGCCACCCAACACATAGGAAAATTCCTGGTGATTGGCTCCTAGTTTTAATAATAGCCTCATTTGTTACTGTGCTGGGACGCCACCCAACACATAGGAACGCCCCTGGGCCTGGGCTTCTGATGTGACTACACGTTAGCCACGGTTCCAATGGTGGACATGGGGTCGCGCTCTTAGAAAGTCGAATGCGCTAAATGGGGATTAATCCTAAGGGTTTATTTGCTGTGTAATCCTGGCCAAGTGCTGGTCGTCTGCCTTATGAGAACCAAGCCCGCATCAGAAGGTCATACTAAAGAGCATACTTATTTTTCTTGGACAACCAAGGGGGGAAGGCGCACTGAGGTTATCTCTATGTGAAGCGCTAACCCAAAGGCCAGACCACAAATTTGATATTCTTTTGTTTTTGTTATGATAATTTGATAATAATGAGTTTGAAACAAAGAAAAATAAAATTTGAACCAAGGATAAAATTGCACCACAATATATACATTAAGAACAGTAGCGGAATGAACTAACCGGTTGGTCGGAGTGGTGAATAAAAACAATAACAACTTTATGATAGTTTTAAATATCTTCTAATCGAGCACAAGTGTTCACACTAATCGGAGATAGCAACCTGTTTCCTTTTTGCAAACAAGAAGCTTGACTCCATCAACGCTGTAATCCTGCTATGAAGGATAAGAACCCATGGAAGTTCAGATAATGGGCTCCTAGGAGTAAAATTCTATCAAGGGGGAGGGGGTGGGCGTGGTAAGTAATCGGTTCAATGTACCACCGCTGGCGCCGTTTGTCTGGGCCTCCCCTAGCACCTTGGTTTGATTCACAATAACTACAATAGCATCCTTACAATTATATCGGCACTTAGAAGCACTAACAGACCAATGAACTACGAGGGAGTGGATTTTGCCCTAGGCATATCATACTAGTTGAACAATAGTTTGAAGAGAACGTCCTTCACTTTTTATGTGTAGATAAAACCATGCAGTGGTGGTTAAAAGGCTATTGAACAGGACTGTACTGTGGTACAGTTTGTTTTACTGTACGGTGAGGTTCTAGCTAACGTTTTCATCTGTGGATCCGGCGAATCATGCAGTTTGACCATTCTTTGCAATGAAAAGCCACGGAACAGTGCTGTACTGTAGAACTGTTTGTATTGCTATTTATTGCACAATTATTCAGATACCAATTTTGACATTTAAAAAATTGCCCCACGTTTCTTGTGAATAAATAGTTGATTCTCTGCAATAATGTGGCCCTTAGGGGTTAACCTTCTAACATTTTTTCTTCAGAAACCCCTTCAGTTCAAAAAGCGCTAAAACGTAAATATAATTGCCTGTGTTTCTCAGTGTTGCGCGGAATATTTGTGGTAATTATAACTGATCAAAGAAAACAGTAAACAAGCAAACAGTAGGAACATTACAGAGATCATGTGCAGAGAATCTTAAAAAACGTTCTTATAGAAAACTTGTCTTTAAATTTTTTTACCTCATGCCCGCGCTGCATTTTATCGTCACGTTTGGCTCTGGTCTTGAAGATAAACGTGACAAAGTTAAATTACAACCACATGTAATATTTTATAGGACTTAAACGGTTGCAACGGGTATTTGGTAAAATGTCGCATTCCGACACGATTCAGTTAAGCAGCCTTCTCACAATATGTTCTAAAATGTATACTTAAGCCTAACTGAACAGGTTATTTTTCATCAAGCCAGGGGGTTAGATATTTATTTAGAATTTCAGAAGGTTGAAACCGGACTTATTTGCGCCGATCTTTCTTAAAAAGGTTTAACAGGAAGAGAGTCCATCATCTAGGAACCTGAATCTCTGTACTAGACATTTTTCGCCCCTTCTTTATGTTCAAAAGTTAGGCTATTTTAACAATCCCTAGGAAATAAGTTCAACATACAATAAGAGCCCATAGGAGATAGAGGTTATAATCCAAGAGATCACTCGCACTAAAAGAATTGGCCAAAATATGGACGTTTAAAGAACGTTTCCATCCTCGGATAATGACAAGCGCCACTATCTATTCATAGAAAACCTAGCTTAAAAACGTGTCTCCCTGATGAAACCAACACCATATAGTTCAGTTAAATTTGTCGTCATTCCTCTTTAAACTTAAGTCCGGTTCAAACGTCGAACTTCACATGTGCCGAATCTAATGTTTTCCCTCATTTGCATTAGATTCAGCACATGTCAGTGAAGTTCAACGTTTGAACCGAGCCTTACATCGACAAAATAAAATTGATTCAGTCAAACTGGCCCCTAAAGTTGCTTCATTATTATCAAAATTCAAACATCGTTTATGTTTGTTACGTATAAGGTTTCTCTTGCAGCTTTTTTGGCCTTATGCATAAAATCTTTGGTTTACTTTTCGATGTAGCGATACAGTGAAATTTTAACTGACGAGAACCCTTTTTGTAATATTATTAGTCGGACATGTTATTGGAAGAATTGTCTATCGAGACCCAATTTGTAGTATTTGACTTCTTTGTTCTTGTTTCAACGCATTTACGTTGACTACATTCTGTTTAGTAGCCGAGTTTGTTTGTTCAATGTCCTCTAAAAAGTTTTGTTTCATTAGTGAGAAAACCTTGCCATGCACTGGCGGACTAAAGGTTTACCTATCAGGGCCTTCCTTTGAAAAACATTAGCAGGTTTAATGAAAAAAGCAAACTATTCTCGTTAAATTCATTAATTTTGAACCCGATTATCCCTTCCTTGTTAAATTACGTTACTATCGTCTTTCACTTGGTACATTCGACAACTTTGTCGTCAGTCGTCATTGCCGCAAGTGGAGCGGCTTCAAACACATAAACACCGCTTTCAAGGGAAGTCTAAAGAGAAGGCCGCAGAGAACAAAAGGCTCAATGCAATATTAACTTTAATTATTTAACATTGATCTTTTCTCGTTGCGACTGTTTAGTGAGGTACTTTGAAGCTGTTTTGTGCTTTGGTCACAGTTCACAGCAGTTGAAGTCTGTCTCGTCGCTAAAAAAGGAACACTTCATCTTTGCATCGCCGACGAAAGCGAAATTCTCACCTATAGCTAAACGAAATTTTGTCATTAAATGTCGGAAGTAGGTTCTTTGAATTCGTATTAAATTAGTTCATATCAATCTGCCGTCTATTTTATCCATTTTGTCATTAGAAAGCAAATATACAATTTGCTCAACTGGGACAACAATGACATGGATGCTTGTTGGAAGTTCACTGGAAGATTTTTTTGCCTTAGATTTTGACGTGTTCTGGGTCTGCACAAATTTATCGTAATTTACAGAAGCATTAGAGTATTCATAACAAGTGAGTCGTCCGTCTTTGTTCCTTTTTTCGGCACTGCCATTTGACTTTGCTTCTCTTTGCCTCAGCCGCGAACAGCACGGCACCGACTGCTTTCTCGGCAATAAGTTTTCAGCGCGAGTAGCCAAGAAAAAAAGCCGCCTTCAATCAAACTGTTGCAAATGACAGGCTATTTTCAGTGATTGCAGCTATATATTTGCATTCTACGGGTTCGGGAAAAGGGAAAAAATAAACAATTCAACCCGGAGGTCGACATCTCTACTTTAAAACTCTAGCGTGTTTGAACAAATGACCTTAAGTCGAAAGCGGCAAATTCTTTTTAACTTTTCCCTACAAACTTGAAGGCAGTTTTGCCGCGCTTGTTGGTTGCAGAATCCAGCTCGAGTTCCCAGACGGAATATATTCCTTATTCACTAAACGCAAGGTCAAGGTGGCATATAATAAGAGAAAGGAAGACACTTTCTCTCTTTAAAAGTCAGGCAAGCCTAGACGGGTCGGCTCTATCGCTAGAGACTGGCTGTCGCCAGTTCATTGATACGCTGCACGGGAAATCTGGTGCTCTGAGCGTGTGATTGTTCCTCAATTGTTTGAATATATCTCGGAATTCTTTATGAGTTGAATACTCAGATTTGTGACACGATCTACAGGGAACCTGGGTTGCAAAGGGAAAAGAACTCCATATCCGTGTAAGAATTTAGTTGATGTTGAGACCTTAAAACAGTTACTGGAACTAGAACTTGCACACCGACAATCAGAATTCGCAACTTCATCACAGACTCGGAGGTAAACACTTCGCTAGCTTAACTTGCGAAGTCACGAATTTAGTTGGGTTGTTCGTTACCAAATTGAGAGAAAAACTGGTCAAAGTAGAGATTTAACAAGAACAAACTCTCCTGAACTGCACTTTGGAGATCGCTGGAGTATTTTGTGGGTCACAAGATTACTTTCAAAAACGAAAATGGAATCGACAGCGCCAATTCGTTTTGGTTTTCGGGATAATGTTATCAACACTGTTCTCATTCGTACAACACAGTCAAACAACCGCCAACATTCCGATAGCAGCGGCCAAACATGTACAGGCACGTTGGGAAATTCAAGTATGAATATTGAACGTTTTGTTGGAAGGCAGTTAGCGTATATTGGCGATATTATTGAGTACCAAAGGATTTCGTCTAGAGCTCTTCGTGACCCAAGACGTGTTGGGAGATCTCTCGCCATGGCAGGAGATACGTTATACTACAAATTCAACGCCTTTGCGCGAAGAAAGGAACAATTCTTGCGCCTTTTGTGGGGACGTTTTTCAGAACTGGAAGATGGTGGTTTGATTCTAGCAGGAGCTGCTTTGTACTTGTGTTATCTTCTGATTCTGTCGAGGTAGAATGAACGCGAAGAAATGAGTCACAAGACAATTCAGTGGAAAAACGCATCACTATTGAAATTACTGTATCGCCAACAAAATGGCGCATAGAACTCGTGTTCAGTGGTTGCTAATTATAGTCAAAAGATTTTTGTTGTGTTTTCCAACACCATAGGGAGGGAAAGTTCCCTATTATAATATTGTAAATAATGTTTATAATGAAATAGATAACCATGCGTCCCAAACAAACTAAAGGACCATTGTGTATAGACCTCAATAAAAGATGAAAATGACTATATTCCCTTATGATTATTGTGTTTTAAAAAGAAGCCCAGAAACGCAACAAGTAAATCGCACTTTAAAAATCATTGCCGTTTTCGCGCACACGGAACGGAAAACTGATCAAACGTCTACGCCCAAATTCGGCGAGCTCATCTTGAACGCTTTGAAACGTTTGCCTTTCCCGTTTTGAAATAAGTGGCACTGCTTGTTAAATTGTTTAAAATGAAACATTTCTGTCGTACGTCAAACTCTTTTCAACAAAACACCGTGTAATTTCGCCAATTTAAAACAACAAAGAATCGCTTAACACGTTGAAAAGTGATCGCCGGCCAAATGGCGCGAAAATACTTAAATTGTTGACAATGTGGGATTTAGAATCTGTGATTTTGTGGATTCGTTACAGGTGGCACTGAAGACACCAGAGATCTTTTAATAAGACGTTTTGCCGACACAGTTTTAAGTCTTATATTGTTGAGAAAATGAGTTAAATTTTCGCAAGGAATCCTCCAAGAAGGAAAACCAGTCACGAACTCAACCCATTCAAGGCACTATTTCCGAGTACAGAAAGCAATGACACGATACGCCCCATGGCAGCGAGTGCCGGTCTCAGCTGCTTTATTCCAGCTAATCTGAACTGCGAGAAATCATACGAGAGACATGTGAATAACTTGATTTATCTACCAGAACTGGTTCTCACTATATTTATACTTTAGGTATTTCCATCTATGTGATGTGTACGTAGTCATGCAGCGAGCCGTCAATTCCGTAAAAAAAAAATCACTGAACAGTACTTCGCGTTTATGTGTAGCGCAATTTGATTTTCAAACGTACATTTTCCCCATATGTCATGCAGATGACTGAATGTTGCGACTTTTTTCATTAAGGTAATTTCTGCGAATTTGGTTGTTAAAGAATTATAGACAAAGATTGAACAAGTGAATGCCAAAACAGAATCAAAACAGTTGGTACCTAATTAACATTAGAGGAGGGTTTAACCCGCCTATTGCACGCATGTACTGTTGAACGGCGCCATGAAGTTACACCACCAGCTGCAGACCATAGTTCTCACGCTATGCGAAAAAAAAAACTAAGGCTTCTTGTCTTGCTGACGTATACCTATTCGCCAAGGGAATTTTGTGAACGATTATTGATTAGTTCTAAAACGAGTTAAGCGCAAAATAAAACGGGCTAAAGAGTTCACATCAAGTGACTCTCGACTTTGAACTTTTCTTATCATAAAGTTTTCAGACAAAGCTGGCTAGTAATTCTCAAACTGTCAATTCGTAATGTTGTTATATGAGGACGACAGGCAATTTAGTATTACCATTAGCTAGAACGGACAGCTAAATTCCTTCTTAAGCGGCACTATTCGTTATGCATATTTTTGACGAGGATGTTTCGCATTTTTGTTTATGTCTGAAAAGCCTTATCGGTTAAAACTTTTGCTGAGCAGGTAAAAGTAGGAAGCCGATGTCTCTCTGTTTCTAATCTTATTATGGGAAGATTTGTTTACTGCATGTTTTTTTTTTCTGTCGTTTATTGAAGTCATCCTTTGTGAATCACATACTAATTAGATCTGACCAAAACCCTTTGGTATAGAAAAATGAATACTTTATTGTTGCTCTCACAGGGATTGTTATCCGGAGTTCACTTATCCTATCGAATAATTATATAACAAACGCAAGATTGAAGACGCTGGAGAAGTCGCCACCGATCTAAAATAAGTTTGAGTGCCAACAATTGCACTTATTATTGCTCGTTGGTCAAACAGAATCACAAAAGAAAAAATTGAACTACAACATATATATACGATGAAACTGTTTTGGTCAAGGTCAAATTTGTACAATGTTTCGTTCAAGAAATTTTAATGATCAATAGCTGTGCACATGTTCAAATTAAGAGACCTTGAAACTGCTACAACAAGTTGCAAATTTACCGGCTTGGGACACTTCACCTTTTTGAAGAGTCACATATCTAACTCCCCCCCCCCCCCCCCACCTCGTTCGTCGAAACACTTTACTAGATCAAACATTTCTTGATTTGCTTTTCGCCTCACTCCTCAACTAACTCTTGTTGTCTGAGGCTGTGTGAAGCAGATTGGACTACTTTAATGTTTTGATTCCATCAGTCAACATTGCTCTGGATAAGGGACCGTTCACTTTTTACGAGGGAGGTGGGGCTGGTAGGATTTGAGAGACCATGAGGAAAAAATCAGGAACAAAGGGGGGAGGGTCACATGAAATATTTAAGCGATACTTCTTTCTTTTGATCGATTGGAGGGATTATGTGAAAAAATTGGCAAGCTGAGGAGGGGGGTAGGTCATGCAATTTTCAAATGGCGCTTGCCGAATCACGCAAGCTCCCCACCATCATAAAAAATGAACGGTCCTTCCGGTTGCAAAGTTTGTTGTTTACCGTGCGAGCGAATGTAGTGGAACCCTACGATGTGTCTTTTTTTCAACTCACCCAATTTATGATAACAATATTGACAAAGGAATTACAGTTTTTGTTGGTTTTTAAGTTTGAGCCACGCAATTCTATGTTAAATTCACGTTGGGCTGGTTTGTATGTTAATAATTACACAAACATTCGATGTACTCCGACTAAAAATGGAGCACATGGCCCGTAAAGTTATCGAGAAACGGGCCCCATGCCAAACGAAATCTGCGTGAAACATCGTACCCCTTCAGCCCGTCTTACCCCATCCCTCTTCTAACTCTCCCCTGGGCTCACTGACTACAAACGCACGAGGCCAGCAGCCCATCATAGTGTTGGGCTAGGCTCCTGCCGCGGCATTTTTTCACCAATACGTCAAATTTTTAAAATAATACTTTGTGCCGAAGAGTGTTTAATCGAGATCGATTTACACAGTCAGGGAACCTCGTGCTTTCTGTTCTGACCTGAATTGCCAAAAAAATTCCACAAAAGTTTTGCTTGCAAACTACGGTATTCTTGAAGATGACTGATGAGTCATTTCCAGTGGGTAGGGGTGAGGAGGTTTTTGACTCGACCGAAATATGTAACATTGACAAGCCGTGGTTAAAGAGTAGAACATCGCAACGTGCACACTAAAATTTTTGTCGGAATTATTTTTTTTTTAAATGTTTAAGTTGGACAGACGCACTTCCGTTTCTTTTCGTACGAATTCGTGACGACAGCCGGAAAAGGCCCGTCTTGGTTTTGGAAAAAGCGTAGGCTTGATACATCTCAAAATGCTTAACTATCGAACGGTACTAGAATAATATTGAATTTCTAGATAGAACAAACGCCCAAAACCGAATCGAAAGACAAAATCATACTTAATGAGGATTAGTATTTCATTTTCTCCCTCAAACTATCGTGTGATCCCATATGGTCTAGTGGTTAGGATCCGGCGCTCTCACCGCCGTGGCCCGGGTTCGATTCCCGGTGTGGGAATAACATCTTATTTTCTTTTTCTTATTTTAGCTGATGCTAATTGTCTATCACGAACCTTGTCTTTCTTTACCGATTTCTTTTCTGCTCAAGTGCCTTACAAATATTGCGAGTTGTTTAGGAGCCTCTTGACTTAAGCTCCCAAATAGATGCAATTTAAAATAATGTTTATCACCACCGAAAAACCTTGTCAACAACGACTTGATTTGAATTTTTTTTATTTCTTTTGAATTTCCAAACTAGGTTACAAATTTCAGGTAATAAACATGTTTTGACACGATATCATTTTACTACTTACACTATAAAAATAGAAGTAACAACTTCTTTAGCAGGGCTCGTTAAAATTCTTTTCCCAGCCCCCTACCTAGGAATTCTACCTTTGAAAAGAAAAGACCGACTTCTAGCGAGACACGATTTGATAAACCAAATTTTTTGCACATTACGAATCAACTACAACTTGTTCTTTTACGTGGGAAGAGGTCATCGAAGACGTAACTGATGACGTACTACACACTCTGACGATGGAAAGACATGCGCGGTGTCACCCCCTGCAGCGGTCCGGTTGGCAAGAACGCCATTGCTGTAATCATGGCGGACCTAAACAGCAGCCTGACAGCCATGGACTGGCTACCAAAACTTAGCGTGGGTAATGCATTGAATAGTACAAACGCGAAAGTAATCAATAACAACAACGATCCCGGCAAGGAAAAAATTCCGTTCCGAAAACCGCCGAGCTCACCTCTCGATCCAAACGCCACATTGGACGACGAAGAAGCTCAGCAACATAAGACTCGGGAGAGTAAACCACCATACTCTTATGCTAACTTAATCACGTTTGCGATTAACAGCTCACCGAAGAAGAAAATGACCTTAAGTGAGATCTATCACTGGATCTGTGAGAAGTTTCCCTACTATAAAGAGGCTGGTAACGGATGGAAGGTACATATGCTCAAAACGATACATTCGTGCACCTTAACATAAATTTCTTATTGATTTGCCGAGTCACCATCGCTTGGATGCTCTGGCATCTTACTTATTGATTCTGTTTTTTTTTCTCGTACAATTTTACAGAATTCCATTCGGCATAATTTGTCCCTTAATAAATGTTTTATGAAAGTGCCACGAGGCAAGGACGATCCGGGCAAGGTGTGTTGTTATCGGTAATTATTGAAAACGTGTCTGTAAACTTGTGTGTACTATGTGATTTCGTTTTCAAGGGGCGTGAATCAGTTAGTAAATTCATGTAGCCTTAAAACTGCGTTCCTTTTTCTCTTAAAATCAGGGATCATACTGGGCGATTGATCAAAATCCCCAAGATGACAATTTGCATTCACGACAAAACAGGAAAAGACGGACTAGTGATTCAAGGGTAAGGAAGAAGTTTTACGCACGTTCTCAATCTGCTAACGATCGAACATCGAGAGCCCCGGAAATCCTACGCAATGTTTGTAAACTTTCACAACAAGTTGTATGACTGATCGCTTACTGTTAAACTTGATACTTGGTACATATATGGTTGGGATTTAAAATCGATTGATTTTTTTCTTGGCATTTCTTAGAAGTCGTGGCGGGTTTTTGGCGGGACCCCTTGAAATACTGCAGAGAAACTGAATATTAATTTATTTCGGCACTTTATTTCTTAAACGCCGGTACACTTTAGCACATGGGTGTTAATGTGTTCGTGGGAAAAGTGATTGTGTTATTTATATTTAGTACTCGTCTCGTATTTAACTATTTGGTGAAAGCAGGTCACGACATATAGAGCGAACAAAACAAGGTCATATATATTAATTAATGCACAACTAACAACGTTCGTTCCCGTGTTTTTATACTGCCAGTACACTGCTTCGAAAATTCGTCCTTGTTCTTTACTCCTCTATCCCAGACACATTTGAACTGGAACTTGTATACTGTGTTAACTTCAAGCTCTTATTTCAATCAGAGGTTTCCAGTCACTGCATCGATTTATGAATTTTGTACCCATAAAATTTACGTAATGGATTTTTTCCTCGTCGTCATTCCTCTACAAATTACACTGTTCTTCAGGTACGCAGTTGACAGATTTGCTTAGGAGTCCACATTTCGTATCTAATAACGCCACCATAACTGCCTTCTGCATAATTGATAGATTAAAGCTCAAGAGATGAAGTATGCACTAGCTCTGTTTTAGCCACAGTCATTCACGTTAGCGTGTATTTGACGCTCATAAGTCAATGCTTTGCTTTTTTGTCCGATCTTTGTTGTAAGCTTTTTTTCCTTAGTTTTGTTTTTAATGTAGACAAAAAGGGAATTTGATCGTAGGTTATGTAATAAAAGTTTAATTTGAGGTTTTGTTTCTTCCTCCACTGGAAGTAGTGATCGCGAATTATAGTATTTATTGGTTGTGCTTGTCTATCATTTTGATGTCGTAAATATTATTGATACCCAGGAATTTGTAATCCCAAAGACAGTCCCCAAATAAACATTATCGGTTTGGATTTTCCACATTTATGGTATCTATTTTTATTGTCAAACTATTTTAAGTCCAATCTTACATGAAAATAATCCAAATTTATAGTGATAATTCTTTCTACTCTTGTTTCACGCTGAGAGTTTTGTCTTTTGATTTTCTGAGGAGCCAAAAATTTAATATATTGGTTTCAATGTTAGATTTAGATTTAACATTTTTTAAACCTAGCAGGTAGGATTTCTTATAATTCACAATTTGATTTATTTCATGTGGCTCTCATAATTTTTTGGTCTATGTATAATAATATTCACTGGACGTCTTTAAATATTTCTGGTCCCTGCTCTGAAAGCAAAACCTAAGTATATACCATATGAATAAGGAAGACATTTCAAAATGAGGTCTATCAGTGTACTTTGAAATATAGTTCAATTCAGCTCTAGAGCATCATTTTTGGCGACAGGTATAAAGTCCTGGCACTGGTTTTGGGGAAGTGGGGATGTCTTTTAAGACTTTCAGCTGGCAGTTATTGTTTCAATTTAGTGATCTCTGATATATTTCTGTAAGTCTTGTGTAATATCTTATTTAACAGGAAAAAGGGCTTAAAAACCAAGGACCATCTTATTTATTAAGCAACACAATTCAGAGTTAGGTAGAGCTAGTATACTTGAGCCAGCAGTACTTAATATCTGACAGACTGCAGTGAATGAAAGATTAAAAGGAAATTATTTGTCAGGTAAGGAGGGTGGACACTGTGTCATCTAATTCCTCCTAAAAGATCCTTTAACTCTACTTACAAACTGCTGTACCTGAACATGAGCTATATCCTTACTGAGTTGAATTACATTGATTTTTGAATTTTATTATTTATAGAAATGGCCCATCCATCCATCTCAAGGCATATATAGTCTAGTCACAGAGAAGGATGTAAAAATAACAACCTGATAACATTCCTGTTGTTAGAAACAATGGTTGCTTGACTGTGTAGTTGGTGTTTTTTTTCTACCTAGTTATCACCCTATGGTCCTGAAGATGGCAGAATGTCTCCATCAAGTTCACAAGGTTCTCCGTGTGGTTCTCCAGCTTCTCCAACACTCTCTTCTCTTCAAAGCAGTGCACAGTACTTTGGAACATCGCCAACACCACAAAGCTACATGAATGTCTCCCCAAGCACATCACCAAATACAAGCTTTGTAGGTGATTTTAATGCATCTACTGTTTATGGAGAACCACCCAGAAAGATTTTCCCAGAAGTTGCATTTGAGGATCTTAGTGCATCATTTAAAAATCTGTACAAATCTGTGTTTGATGCCTCCCAGGGTGGAGAAAATTTTGGTAAGATTACATTTGCACCAAACTAAAAAATCATCGGGATTTACAAATAATTATTGCACTGTTAGCAGTTTAAGTAATGGTCCGGCTCAGAAGCAGGCAGAAAAACAATAGCACTCGGCAATAGTGTCAGTTAATTTTGTGGTGCTAATTGGCGCATAAAGCAAAAGCCAAATTTGGCAGAGAGACAGAAAATAGGGATATGGAAAAGACAAGGTTTAAAAATTACTTTTTTTTAATGTTTTCATTGTTTTTTCGGGGTTTTTTTGGTATTAGCCAATGAGATGAGGCGATTTAAATGGAATTAACAATTAACTTTTCGCACCATTTTAATGAGTTTTGCCATACACCTGCCTACCTTTTAGCTGGACCATTACTTAAACGCTGATATCTTTCAAAGTGCTTTACGTAATTGGCATTTTGTTTGTTATTTTGTTGTCTTGTGTTTACTATGTACTTAATTATGTTTCTTTTAACTCAAACCTGATATATTGATGGCGGTTAGTGTCAAGCAGAAAAAGTAGCAGTAGTAGCAGTTGAAGGAATGTTTGGGATAAACCCAAGTGACTCCTGATCCAATATCAAATTCTCCCTTCAATTTCCAAGCATATCCAGGTCGAATCGTAAGAACAATTGATCAGTTGTTACTTGGAGCCTTATTCCAGACATCCCTTCAGTTTATTCAGAGTTACCAAGAAGATTTTCCATAGCAGAAGTAAGGTAAGAGAGTAGACATCAGAGTGAGGCATGTTAGTACTTTGTTTCAGTGACAAACCTAGAGAACTACAGCCAGCACAAACATAAAAGTAGCCAGCATTAAATCTGGTTGTCATCCCTTTTTGACAACCCTGTTACTCTGTGTTGCATTTCTAGGTGGATGCAGTGGTAATGTGGGTATGTTTGGAGGAAGCCAAAACATGAATACATCTGTCCAACTTCAGCAGTCAAACCAGAACATTATGCATAGTATGGAAATGCTACTTGATAGTCTGAACACTGGTAGCTTTCAGAACTTTGACCTTAACTCTTGGCAAGTGCTTATGGACAGCATGAAGACAGCTGATTTACAAACAATGGGAGTTGATCAAAGCCAGTGGCAAGAACTTGCTTTTTCGTTTAGTCAATATCTTCATCAACAGGGTATAATACCTGATGCAAACTCTTCTGTTCAGCGGCAAAGCCCTGGGTCATCAAGCTCTGGTCAGATGATGGGGGGTCCACAAGGATTGCAACTCAACATCAGCAACCCACAATTCACAACACATGTCAACTCTCCGCTTCATGGCTCACAGCATAGCTACAGCAGCTCAGCAAGTTTCAGTGGCAGTTCTGTACACTCTATCCCAGGGATTAAGGTTACCCCGGTTAATCAACCAACAATGGTTCATGCAACAGGACCTTCCGTCATTGATGATGATGACGATGAGGAGTTTGATTGGGATTCGTTACTCTAGGGCACAAATGTGACTGGTGGTCTCTAACAAGTCTTGGTCTAGCATATCTAACAACTTTTCAGACAGGGTAGGGAAACAGACTTTGATGAATGCTATATGTAATAGTCTTGAACTTTTTTAGACCTTGTATCTTGATATTACCATTTTATGGGTATTGTAGGTTTATTTTATAATTAGTGGCTTCAGGTGATATTGTCCCATCAGTGATATTATCAGAAAGTGCATTATCTTATGCCAGTTTGATACAGCTGTAACACACAGCTTTAATCCATGTACTCAAGATCTGGAATCTTGATCTGAATTGTCAAAAGTACTGACAAATTTTTGCACTTTAAATGGCCTATAAAAAAAAGAGAAAAGTGATTGACAAATTTATTCAATTCATCCACCAGTCAACGAGGTCTGGGTAAATACATCTTACAGGGCTAAAAATTAACTCCAGTGCTTGGTGGCCAGTCGGGCTAGTTTCCTTGAATTCCTAGTGGCCCATCCCGAAATGACGTAGCCCTCTTTTTTTTTTTCAGAGACGTGGCAATTACAAAATCAAAATTGTGTCTATATGTTGTGAATGTGCATGACTTGTGAAATCACTGTTAAAACGGCTAGGAATTTCCACTTCAGAACTAAAAATTCTCTAAAATGGGTGATCTTAGAGTCCAGGCAAAAAAACAAAGAGAAAGGTTGTCCAATTAAACTGCATAATGAGTTTCATTTTTAACTTTGTACTTCGCATAATTTACATTGCAACTTTTTGAAATTCTGTAGCATAGTCGCACATCGGTCATTGAAACCTTAACTTTTGGTAGCCCTGGTCAGTTTTAACTCGCCACTGGTGACCATGCGACGGCCAATTTTTAGCCCTGATCTTACCCTACTATGATGTTGCAAGGGCATTGTGGCTGGGGTGAATAGTGGCAGAATATTTACCGAGCTGCAAGACAGTCAGATAATTATGTCTAAAGCTGCCATTCACTGGGATTGAAGAGAATAATTGTATTAGTATCTACCAATGAAGTAACCTCAGCCACATCTCTCAGAAGCAACTACAAAGCAAGAAGTGATGCAGCACACTGTTTTTCTCACTTGCTACGAGATAGTGAGCCAACAAGATTGCTAATTAAAATGCCAAGGTTGCCGAGTTGGTATTTACAGTACAGTATATACTAGATAACAGTGTTCTCGTTAACTGTATAATCAGGTACTGATATCAACAGGGAAATTTGATGCTGAGCACTAAAAGAGAGCTTAATTACAAATTGTATTTGGGAAAATAATACTGTCACCACATCTCGAGAGGAATTTAAATTGCGATGATGGAGAAAGTAAGAGTTTTCGCAAAATTTGGTAAACAGAAAGTTTGAAAAAGGTCAGTTTTAAGATTATACAGTACAAGTATCAGCATTTGTAGATAAATTCTTATGAGTGGTGTAGTATTTTGGAGTTGAGATCTGTATGGCAGGGTGCATGCATATGAGGATAAATGCCCATTATGAACCAAAACACTAAATTAACCCTTAACCCCCTAAGAGTGACTTTATCGATTTTACTCTGGCTACCGCCAGACGATTTTACTCGTCACAGGGAGACCCCTTAGGGGTTAAAGGGTTAGAAACTATCTCTCTTAACCCTTTACCCCCTAAGAGTGACTTTATCGATTTTACTCTGGCTAACGCCAGACGATTTTACTCGTCACAGGGAGACCCCTTAGGGGTTAAAGGGTTAAGGGTTTGTCATGTCACTGAATTACACTGTATATCAGGACCTATCTTAAAGAAACCAGTTGAACTGGGATTTCTCCATGCATTGTGCTATTTACATGTACAGCTAACATTATCAGACGATATTTTGTTCATCCTCTTGCTTTATGGTATAAATTTAACTGATGTGGGATGATAAAGCACTTATTTTACTGAAGGAAGTTTAGCCTGCTTCGCAGTCATTGTCTGGCTCATCACACAACGCTTCTCCCCACACTAACAGGAAGCATAGCATGTCAAGCCAGATAATGGCTGCTAAGGAGATTACAAAGAAGTACTGCCTTGGTTCCCTTCAGTTCATGTTAATGGTAGTTAAACAAACTTGACGTTTGTTTTCACAAGAGGTAAATAATGTGATTGTATATACATTACAGTTTCATCCATTGGCTTAGTAATACATGACTTTTCAACATTGTATATATTAGAAGAAACACCATAGGGTAGTTGTACTGTAGTTCATAGCTCATAGGAGTGTACACATACCGGTACCCTGTGCAGGTGAAATACTTGATAGCGTTGAATTGAATGGGCACTTACGCTTAGGGTTTTCTGGATGAATTCCTGGCTTGAAATCAAGATGAGAAAAGTTAGAAATGTGAACCCTTTAGTTTTTCTGTGGTCTGTAATCTGCTGCTACAGAGAGTCACTGAAGGGGCATCATGAAGTGCTTTAGACTCACGTGGAACCACCTTTGAAGAAAGTGGTTTCACTGCAAAGTCATACTTGGAACAATGTGTTGTCATACAGAGAACAGAATTGAGAAAACAGCTTGATCTATGCAGGTATTCTTTTTCTCTTTGTTGGTCTATGTTGTTTTCAGGATTGTTTATAGTGGATGATAGTTTGTGTCATTCAGGAACATACCAGTTTCTCATATAAATCCAGGTTTAGGGAATTGAATTTTTTCATAGACAACTAAGCCTACTAAGACTACTTGTGTGTGAAGAAAATTTACAGTACTGTTGGCATTTTGCTTTGCGTTGCTGGGAGTGTGTCACTAAATGCTATTTACAGCACTGTCTCCCAAAGAGGAGTTGGATAGTGGTGCATATTTGACAGTTATTCTCTGAAATTGAGGGGAATGGTGGGAGAATAGTTACCAAGCTGAGATTAAAGAGAATGATTGTTTTAATACATGCATGTACATGGAGCAACCCAACTCATCTCTCAGAAACAGCTGTATCAATAGTTAGTATTGATGCCAGCCATTTGTTTTTCAACCAAAACTCACTTTAACAAGAATTTCCCAGCACTATTAACCTCATAAAAGATGAATGATGTTGAATATCCTAAGAGAGTGAGTCAATCAGATTACTGAAAATTTCAAGGTTGATGAGTTGGTATGTGCTAAGTATATGAACCAAGATGCAATGGCAGGGTACATGTCTACTACTAATGACTCCAAGGGGGGTACTGGTTTACACTATTTACCAAATCACCATTTCATTCATGGCAAAGGTTTTATCTAGCCTTCTTGACCCCCATCCAAACAGAAAAGGCATTTGTGAGTTATGGGAGCCAATCAGAAGGCACAGAAAGCATTATTCACTGGTATGGTAAATACGTAAAGCCAATATACATCCTCATAGGATGTCTGGAATTAATGTTTGGTTCAATTGCTTACATTATCTTCTAGCCTTTTAATTAAAAGGGAATGACACTATACAGAAAAACAAATATTTAATATATTGCTTTGTGTAGACTGGCTTTCTGAAAACTCCACTGATTGAAGGAGCTTTCCCAATGATGAGTGGTCAGAAGTAGTATGCCCGTAATGTAAATTCACAAAACTACACCTGCAAATTTACAAAAAGTATTGTTCTAAAATACACAAGTGTACTTACCATCAATATTGCATAGGTTTCAATGATTATTTTATCAGTGCTTTCTTTTAAACAAGAAATGTTGTATATTTTGCTATTCCTGTATTGAACACAAGTGTTGGTAGATAATGTAGAATCATGCACTTCACACTGTGGTTTGTCTTGAGTTTTCATGTTTTGCTCCCTGTCCTCCCAAGTAATGTTCGTTAGAGGTTCACCCATTTCTTGCTTTAAAAGTCAGGATAGTAAATCATCTCTTACATTGAACAAAAGTTCTTACAAGTTTCAATGGGTGAGGTGGATGTAGGACAGTACACACTATTGTGTGCTTTGTGAAATAAAGTGCAGTAGAATAGACTCTTCCAGCAAGATTTGAATGATTGAGCTCCTTTAAGTTTCAGCCTCTTGTAAGTTGCTGACAAATTGAAAAAAGATGGCATAAACAAGCAACACAAAAAAACAATCTCACACCTTTTATACATTGTATCTCCTTTCTTTCCTATAATTTCCATTTGGTACTAGTCCACTGCAGGGGATTAATCAGCATTACTGTTTCCACACTCCATACCCCTATGAATAGAAGTCTAACTTCCAATAACCCTTCAAGCCCAAATGTACAAAGCCAGCAAAACAACAGTTGCACAAGCCACAATACAAATGCTGCAACAGTTTGTTTTATTCATACAAAAATTCTAAGATGACAACTACATCACTGGTTGAATGCAATGCTATTCAGCTTTAGATTTTGGCTCATCTTTGTGGTGCAGAAAAACCAAGCTGAATATGAAGACACCTATCATCATAGAAAAAGCACTTGCATAGTATGGATATGCAGATGGTATGAAACGCTCGTACTGTGTGTGCTCCCTTGGACGCACAGACACCTAAAAGAAAAAAAATTAATGGCCTATCAGTTTCTAACTAAACTATAAAAACTTGAATCCTGCCAAAACATAAATGACATAACCCTTTTGTTCCAAAGATCTAAAAATAATAAGAATTCTCTTCAGTAATGGGTCTCATGTACACGTTTAGAAGTATTTTTGACAGTGTAACCTATTGAACTGTGTATACCCTTCTATACCCTTCTACAGTGTTGCATCCAGAGCGCGTCATTGCGTCCTGGGACGCAATATTTTGCATTTGGACCCCCTAAAATACTAAGAAGGGGTCCCTGTGGACGCACAAATATCATACTTGAAATATATGCATATCTCTAAATTGAAAGCATATAAACTATGCACTTACTATATTTATCTTAACAATGCAACTATTTGTCACATACTCAAAGCTGATTGATCCATCAAGAAAAAGCATAACAAAGAGAGAATTCTGGTTAGTGTGTTTTTATTTTTAGCATCAGTATAACTTGAAAGAAAATGTTTTCGCATAATTTTCAAATCCTAAAGATGACGGAGTCAACGTTGTTCGGTAAACAAACTAGCGTAAAGCGAAAAGCTAATGAAGTAAGTTCTGAATTGATCTCTGAAATGCAAGTCATTTTGCCACCAATGGCCCCGTGATTTCAAATGGCTCGAGTTCAAAGAGGGTGAAATGTTTTGTTCCACTTGTATCGACGCGAAGAAAAACAATCCGCTTGCAACGTGCAGAACAACGAACTTCCGAAGATGAACACTGGAGCGTCATGCCTTCTGATACACAATTGCTACCGATGACAGATTTTTACGTTCATTTGCTCCGTCTTTTTTGAGTTCTGACTTCTCATAACAAGAGCTTTTTAGTTTGAGGGAGCTGTAGTGTCACGCAGAGGTGAATGAAGAAACATTTACTCGGCCCAGTAATCGCGGACACCGATAATGCGGTGATGTGATTGAAATCAATATTTATGATAGCACCCCCAAAATTCTGGTCTGGACCCCCAAATATTTGTCCAAGGGGTCCAGAGGACCCCTACCCAGTAAAACCTGGATGTAACACTGCTTCTATAACACCTGTATACCCTTGCATACCCCTGTATACCCTTGCATACCCCTGTATACACCTGCATACCCTTGTATAACTTTGAATACTCTTGTATACACTTGCATACACCCATATACCCTTGTAAAAAGGTAAAAAAAAGGTAACATCTTTATTTAGACATGGTATTTCCTTTAGGAATATACTATATTGAATAAAAATAATAAATCTAAATATTCAAGTGTATACAGAAGTATACAAGAGTATACAGGGGTATGTATAGGTAATAGCATGACTTGTAGTGGTATTTGGCAACAATAGTGCGAGTAAGTGGTAGTTGGAGAATTTTGAAATATTTCGAGCCTGTATTACTGCCAAATATTATTGCTGGTCTTTGACTGTACCTGGGTTTTGCTTTGCAAGTAGGTGTAACCTATACGGTTGTATTCCACTTTGAACTGGAACACTCCATATACATCAGGCAGCTTAAAATGAGCAATAAATAGGCCATCTGCAGAGAGAAACACAAAAATTAATGCTAAAACATTACTGTATTTTTATTTTCCCTACGAGTTTGTTTAAAAAGAAATCACAGTTTCAAGAAGTCACAAAGGGCTTGCTTTCTCAACATCACCAGGACAGCACAGACAAATGGCAAAAAAATATATACCCATTTTCTCTTGGTACATTTACTGTTTTGGGAATTCACAGTTTCATGAGGTCACATAGGGTTTGATTTTTCATGGACACCATTGCCAGGACTAGACTGAACAGCACACACAAAGGTAAAAGGAAGAACATTGGACCCCATATGACCCCAAACAGAAGGAAAAAAGTAGCTGATATGGCAATCCTAGAGAGCTCCCATTAGAGCTACGGGCACAGAGATAGCTTGTAACAGGCTATGGATGACATTGGGCATCCTGGGAATCAAAGGGATGAGTGTCACTAAACATGGTACAGAGATTTGACGCTGACATCATACTTTGCCTTTTATCAACTACTGCAATTTGCCACCAAGAAAATTAATAATTGTCATGGTAACATGAACATCTATCAAAGCATTAGAAATGGTTGCATGAAACAAAGTAAGCCATTCCACAGAAATTGTAACAGACATGCACAGTCTAGCTAATAAGAAATATCCATACTGGTGTTTGATAAGTGTTATTTTGAAGCTTAACAATCATTATGAACACAATTTTTTTATCAATACAGTATTAAATAAATGTATGATACAAATCAAGAGCAGAATTTTTAAATTCATACCATTTTCTGAATGTCAGCATTACTGAGGTCAAATTGCTGTTGTGTTGAAAGTAATCATTATTAAATCTTAAATTTAAGGATTAAAAAAAAAAATTGATAGATGATCAATGATTAGACCAACCATTAGTCTTGTTCAGAGTAATCCTGATAAATGGGTCAATCCTGAAGAACTCTAACTGTACATCAGTACCATGGAAAGGTTCCCATTTGCCATTCACCAACTCTTCAATTTCAATGCCATACATCTACATGTAAAGAAATAATGCTGACATCAAAAAAACTGCAGGACTTGTACAAGTTGTCAATTCAACAAATTGTACAACACAATATGTAATTCTCCTACTGCAGTACAAGGAATTCTTAAGAAAGGACAGTCTAGAAGTTTGAAAATTCCTTTATATTTAAAAAAATCCGACATCTGATTCTGCCCATGCAAATTTTGGAGACAATTTTGGCAAATTTGGTGTCATTTCACACGTACATTATTTTATAAAATGCAACTAAGGGCAACTAAAATTGAAAATGCTCATGGTTTTAAAGATTTTTTTGCTGATAGAAAGAAGATTCTGCAGCAATTTCTGACCTACGTTATTCTCTTTTGTAGTTACAGAGCTGGTGTTGGAAGGTTTTTTCGTGGCCCAAATCGGCTGATTTTTTGCATGGGGCCTTTGATTAAGCAGAAAAAAATTGCTAATTAAATACTGAAAAAAAAAACACAAAAGGCAACACATTTGCAAACTGTGGCAGTCAATAGCAGGAATAAAACAACCTTACCACATTGTCTTCAATGGTGTATGCCACTGGAGGCTCTGCATCACCAATACGGTGATGCTTAATTGCCCCAACACGAAGAACACCATTCTCCTTGAAAACCCACTCACTAAGTGCAATAGCCAATTGCTGATTTCCAGCCTTAGAATATCTGATATCAAAGAGAAATAATTACTTGAAAATCGTGGGGCATTGTTTACTTCAACACTCAATTTGCAATACTATTAGATTAAACATATTGAAGCCTGAAGTTGATTATTGGTTTCAGTAGAAGTGGTGGCTCCAAAAGGAGCTGTTTGTTTGGATATTGGCTGGACAGCCCACTTTTTCTAATGGAGGTCATATTCATAGGTCGCGATTGATGCATCGGTGATACCTGGGATGACATTCCACCAGAGATGATTGCGAACTTGTTTCGGAAGTGCTGTATTGCCAACACTTTGAATGGCACAGAAAATGAAGAAATCTGGGAAGAGGAATCCAATGACCAGTTGTACTGTGCAGATCACTTCTAACAACAACGAGCAGACATTGAACCTGAATGCCTTGAGAACATTTTTGGTGAAAGCGACAGCACGGACTTTTATCACAATTATGGTTTCTAACTACTGGTAAGCAACTACGACAGTAGTTGAACATTTGAACATTTAATGGTGTCTAGACTTCCCACATTAAAGGATTGCGTGGTTACCTAGAAACTTATTGTATTGTTCCCCTGTGCTTTATTTTTGTGCAAATTCCATCGTTTTCATTCTTACTGTCGGCTTTAGCAATGAAGACAAGTTTATTGTGAACATCTGTAAGCAAACGACCAACTTTTTTACAACAGGCTTTTTTGGAAGTTCCTTCTTTTCCAAAATCATGCTTGAAAGTTGGGGGTGCAGCTTAAACACTAGTGCAGCTTATACACGAGTCTTTACAATACTGTAATAGAAGAATGCTCTCTTTGTGTCTATTACACAATTAGATTATGAGCTCGAGATTTCTATCGCGCGATAGTTGACGAGGGCGCAGCCCGAGTCAACTATCACGCATAGAAATCGAGAGCGAATAATCTAATTGTTTTAGTATAAATCTACTAGTCCTTCAAAACTTTGTCTTTTCTGGAACAGACCCGACCAGTAAACTGTCTAAATCTTCTTCACTGACACTTCGAAAACGTGAAGACATGGCCGCCATTACGCTACTCACTATCTATCACAGAATAGATAGTGAGTAGTGTAGCCAATCAGAGCGCGGCATTTGTGATAGAACACTAGTAGATTTATACCAAAAGCATATATATAATTGTTGCCAAGAATCTTGGGCCAATAAGCACTTTACAAATAACAAATAATAAACTAACAAATCCATCTAAGTTCCCTGTCTTCCCTCTCAATGTTGGGGAAACCGATACAATATGTACCATCCTTAAAGTACTACAATTCAAGTTATATCCCAACATTGTTTGAGAAGTAGGGTGGGAGCATAAGATCTTAATAAGTACTAATTCATAACCAAAATTTGGATGTTCAAAATGGACGTACAGTATCATATGTATATTGTAAAACCGTGCGAGTCAAAATGATGAGTTTGAAATGGAGCACTGTGGTTCTTTGGCGTATATGTTGTAGTTCAATTTTATCCCTGGTTCAAATTTTATTTTCCTTTGTTCCAAACTCATTATCATACATTACCATACCAGAAAACAAAGGAAAATAAAATTTGAACCAAGGAAAAAATTGAACTACAACATATATATTTGCAATGCTGTGATCAATGGCTGTTGCCTTGGTGAGGAAACTTGATTCAAGGTCTGGCGCAGGTGTCGTGCCATGCTGTGTCAGAGATCAACTAACTCTTGTAGCACAATGCAGCATAGTATTTAACACTAGCAGTTCACAATTCAATGTATGTTTGTTGGTGATATCTTTGCTTCTCAATTATGAGATTTAACACTTACAAGTACCTTTTTTATTTATTTCGATCATTAAAATTTTAATTGAATGGCCTTTTTCATTCTGAGAAAGCGAGTCACTCTTCTGAGGCAATATGCAGTGGTAGAATTGAATTTCCTACAACGATCGCAGTCCTAAATTTCTGTAGCACTTTCATGGCTCTTGCCACACTAGTAATACTTTTTTATCGCTTATTAGTTTACTTTAAGACTTGCCTGCTTTCTTTAAACTCCAATAGTTTAAAAAGGAACAGCAAAATAGTTCTCAAAGAGTCAAAAGAATTTACTTCATGCTTATCGTAACCCCAACTTTGTTAAAAGCAAATCTCTAGTGTGTACCAACTCCCATAAAAGTATGCTATTTTCTTTGAAAACACCATAGCTGAAACATCCAAATCTGTTCCACACTAACAGCTCTAAAGCACACTACAATTTGCAAACCGTTTGACCACTTACTGCTTAGAGCCAGCCTTGGCACTTTGTATAGGCCTGTTGAAAAACCTAGTGAAAAGCAAAGTCATTACATGGTCAGTAGGAAAAAATTAACATATTAGTATAAATACTCAGGTAATTATACAAAATCGCGCACTCTGATTGGTTCACTATCTCGGATTATCAGCCAATAATTAGACCCTGATCTGGTTGCCAGCACTGGACCATGGATTCGCTTAAGCTGTTTTCTCTGGCAATTTCCAAATTGTCTTTGACTTCCTCTGCCTCAGCAACATTTTTTAACTTAGAGGAAATAAGAGTTTAGAATGTATGACACGCTTTAGGCCTGACTACAAACACTACCACAAGCTGAGCGTGCAGTTGTTCTGTGACTAAGTCAGATGGTTAAATTTATATTCTGGATAGTAAATTTAAGAAGTAGAGGGAAAGTTCAAGTGGTACCATGGCTTATAGTCATGACTTTTAAAGTAATATTTTGTTTTAAGATCGAATGAAATACTTTTTGTGTTGCATCCATTTTACCGCCCTTGAAACCAATTAAATACAGTAGTCAGTAGTCAGTAGTCAACTTGAGTATCTACAGCTCCTCGCACGTGACGTTATTGTTAACCCTTATATAGGCAATCTAGCACAAGAGTGCGATTTTCTCACTGGAGAAAACAGGAAAAAAAGACAACCCTATTTTAAGACTGGAATTGCCACAGGCATCTCAGTAATAAGTAGTAAGTTTGAAAACAAAGAAAGAAAACTGGTAACAAAGACTTACTCGTCACTAAAAAAGTCGATGGAGCCGGCAAAGATTACACGAGCATTGTTCCTGGCTTGGAGACCAGCAATGAGAAGGGTGCTCTTTCCAACAGCATGTGGATACTGTAGTAATATGCAATCAAACAGCATTTAGGGCATTTGAAGTTTACATCTTAAATAACTTATTGTTGAGGGAACACAATGGAGCTGCAAGAGTGGTCTTGCACAATGTACTGTACAGTGATACTGTGCAGTTTGACTATACAGTCAGAGCAAGGATAAAACTGACCTCAGATATTTTGATGTCAGGATAGTACGAGTAGGCAGTAGAAGATGCTGTCAAAATGTCCATCACCAGAGGGTTGTCTGGGTCTGCTGTCATTCTGTCAAAAGGTAGCAACATGTTAGAGATGATGTTGGAAAACAAACAAGTTGGAACCAATGGCTTACTGACAGATATACCTACGTTTTACCATACTACATGGATATAAACTGACATTAACACTTGGGTATATACCAAAGCAAAATAAAGGGTATTTTAAAATACACCAATAAAAATGCAAAGGTTTATATGAGGACCAAGGATGGCAGTGGTGAGAGCTTCCGTCTACTGACCAGGGTTCAGATCCCACTGACTTGTGTTGATTAGTGTGTGATTGGTTCTCTCCATGCCCCACGGGCTTTTCTCCAAGTTCTACAGCTTTTCTTCTTCCACAGAAACCGACACTGAGAATGTCAATTGGCTCAAGGCTCAGCAGATACACAGCCTCCTTGTAAATGTGCCATACTATAAATTACTAAATATATATGCAAAAATCTCAACAAGCTGATTGGCTGAGAGCATGTGAGTGCAGAGAATCGAAATTGTATTTTTGCATTTATATTATTAACCCATTTTCTCCTGGAAATTTTGCAAAAAAACGGCTTCTGAAGCTATTCAGATAGTTTTCTACTCACTTTTGCCCAAAAAGGACTGAAACTTGCCCAAATTTTGCTTGAAAATCAACCAGTAACCAAGCCTTTGTACCAGATGGTTAGCTACAGCGTCCAAAGTTTTGGTATGCGTAGAAAGCAAAACTTTTTAGGGTTGAAAAGTTTCCCTGACCACTTGACTTTTACCTTTCGCTCCCTCTCCTCGCCGCTTCTTTCGTCTTTCTCGCCCTGTTTTTTCTTGACTTTGTTGGGTATTTAGAAAGATTTGGTTTGCTGGGAAACATTTTCACAAAATCTCAGAGGATTGTGAAATTATTTTGAACAAGGTCTGGGAAGGTAGTGGAGCAAAATCTTCATTGAAATTTTCGGGTTGAGGTTACATGGTTTTTTGCGTGTTTCCCTGGACTGCTTGACTGAATCAAGCTGATTTCGGTATGGTTAGAAAGATCTTTTCCTGCTGGACAAGTTACCTGTCAATGTTGTCCTTGACCATTAAAACTGATGATGTCACAATCGGTACAAGGGTCATGATTTGGCACGAGCGGTTACGGGCGGTTTAGGGGCGAATGGGTTAACAAGTAATCAAATGATTTTGAGTGCAATTTTGTATAAGTACGCACTCATAAATTTTTCAAAGACAGCAAACTATACGTGCCCTAAAGACTTTTGCAATTTTTTTCAGTCTAAAA
Organism: Ricordea florida; assembly: GCA_949710005.1. Taxonomy (NCBI): domain Eukaryota; kingdom Metazoa; phylum Cnidaria; class Anthozoa; order Corallimorpharia; family Ricordeidae; genus Ricordea; species Ricordea florida. The sequence continues at coordinate 3,696,915 of OX453272.1, read as the reverse complement.
AATTTACTTGTGTTCATTTATTCCAAATTGCACTGGAAACCATTTGATTACTTATACAAAAAATTACCAAATTATTATTACCATAATTATCACTATCACTATAATTACTATTATCATATTGTTATTATTATTATTATTATTATTATTACTATTACTATCATCAGTATTATTATCAATATAATTAGTATCATTTTTATTATTATCTTTACTATTATTATTATTACCACTATAATTGTTATGCAACATGACAGTAATTCAGTAACCGTAGTAAGGACAGCCATACCAAAGTTTGGTCCTTCATATAGTGATCATCATAATACTGTCGTGTTTTCTTATCGGTGATGAACTTAATAGCAGAAAATAAATTTCCTTCAAAGACGTGACTTAACAGGTAAACAGAGAGAGCACCATTGACTGCCAGCAACCGTTTCCCCATAACAAGGTTCAGGGGTTGTCACCACTGATGTAATAATAATATTAGTCAGTTCAATTTGATTGCAAGATTTACACCTTTCAATCCTTTTCCAATTCTATAAATAACAGTAGTTTGAAAATCACTAAGTGCCAGTACCACCAACACCAATGCTGATGGATGACACACACTGGAATAAAACTGTTGAATGACAATTAGGAGATCACGTAATTATGCATTAACTGAACTGTTCAATTTGATTGCATGCTTTGTACATTCAAATGCCTTTTGTATTCTCTACAGAACAAGGCTAAAAGAACTGGTTCTGAATGTCACTGCATGATAAAATAATCAATACTACTGCTGTTGGTTGTTGAGTGACAAACTACTTCTAGTGCATCTAGATAATTTCAAAATTGTTTTTCACTTACCCAACCCCTTTAAACAGCATGGGGTTCACTGCATGACCTCCAGTGATCACAGATGCTTTGATCATGTCTGATGGGTTGGCAACTATCAAGGTGTGCTGTAAAGTAAAAGAAACAGAGATCATTAATACTAATGTTTATACCAATACCAATGCAAACCTAAGCTTTTTTCAGGACTGACATTCTGAGAATTAAATTCAATTAATCTACAGCAATATGCATTGGTTGGTAACTGGTAACTAAATACCAGTAACTATCCAATAAAACTCCTGACATCCCATGACATCAGTTATGTTCTTTAATAGAAAGATTGAAAAACTGTCTCTTTATTTTATCTACAAACCCAAGGTACAAGACCTTTCACTGTGGCAGCATTGACATTATCATCACTCTTTTTTTAAAAAAGAAAATTAAGAATTGCTTTCTTAGAAAAGTTTATTCAAAACTGGACTTTCTAATCTTTTATTTACAATAACATAAGAAACAAATAGAAAGTCGGAGGGCTAAAAAGTCATTTAGAACAAACATGAACATTGCACTATACAGGCCTTCTGACAGGGTGCGGGAAAAAAAAGAAAATTGTGCGGGTTTTGGGAGGCAAATTGTGCGGAAAAAGCGGCGATTGTGCGGGAATTGTGCGGGATTGCGCAATTGTGTAAACAAACAAATATTCGATCACCAGGCCCAAAAAAAACCAACATGGAGGAATTTCTGGATAAATAAAAAGTGCAACAACTCCCTTCTTAGTTTGGCAATTAAACATAAACCAAATTTCTATTTTGCTACAACTTTGGCCAAAGTTTGTATCAACAAAATCATGTTGTGTGACACGATCGATTAAGTTTATTCAAAAGCGTAATTCCTGGGTGTAATTCTGCTTCGAAATAAAATGTTTTCGACCAGAACAAGTTACATTATGAAAAATCCCAACATTTTTGTAATTTCTTTGATATGTAGAGCGAATATGATCTCGTGAAGGTTTAAAACTCTTCATGCTTGAAATTGCTGCAAAAACCACAACACCGAGACAAGATTAGACTGAGACTAGTGCCCAGTCTGGCACGGAGCTATGAAGAGCCACCTTGTTGTTTTTATATCCGCTCGAACTGTTCAATCGCGGAAAGCGGCGGATTTCTCGATCGTTTTGCTAGGTAAATAGCCTAAATATAGCCTTAAAAGTTTTTGTAAACCTTGGCAATCGATAGGAATACTGATTTAATTAGATTTTTAACCAAATCTTTCCATATTGTGCGGGATTTCGCGAATTTTCAGAAATTGTGCGGGATTGTGCGGCTTTGATCAAATTGTGCGGTCCCGCACCCGCGCACCCTGTCAGAAGGCCTGCACTATAGCTACCATTGCTAGAGGTAAAAATAAAAATGTGTTCACAGAGTTCTGTACCTGATCTAAATCGGAGATGTCATGGTTGATATGATCAATCACAGATGTCTTTTCCTCATCAAATTCCACACCACACTCACTTCCAAGTTCACGAATAGGATCACCTAAAAATCAAGACAATCTACTGTTAACAACCAACAGAAAATACATTCAAGTTAATAAAACTAATCAGGCATCATATATCGGAGAATTCCCAGGCAACTACACAGAATTCTCCAGCTAAATTAGACAGCCAGTTGGGCTGTATCATTTAATCAGTTTTATTCAGATGTGGAGCTGTTATAAACTAAGATCATATTTGGTGAAAATGCTTTCTTTCTTTAAGCAAAATGCACGGAACGTTTCAAACAAACAATCAGTGTCATGTCACAGGCGTAACACGCCATCAGAGTAATCATATTTTTATAAATTTTAACATCTTGCAGACATGAATTTAACTTGAAGCTACTGTCTTTGAATGGCTAAATAAGTAGAGAATGAAAATGTAAATGAACTTTATTCAAGTGCCAGGAGTATTAACCTAGAAAATCAAAATGACTTGGGACATACAAATATACAGAAAAACTTGTCATAAGTACTATTACACACAACAATTCTTGTTCTAAGAATATGTTGGAAAAATAATTGAGAAAGGCGTGGAAAGAAAACTTGGCCAAATTTTAGTGGATAAATTGAACTTAAATTTACGGGGAAAAGAACTATTTTTGTGATATGAAAGGTTATGCAAATTGGATATGTTTATCATATCATGATATGGGTCAATAATAAAATTATGAGTATCAAATTTACTGCTACAACAAATACAAATCTCCATTTTAACCAATTCCTGGTCTAATTTGTAATGGTACAAGAAACAAAGATGGTATATCTGTTGATAACCCTTCTAATTCAAGAGATCAATAAACAAGACATGGTAAGTTTTGCCGGTACTGAGTGAATTCCACCTAGCACGCCTGTCGCCAAAAGACTGGCAGGAAAAAGTTTTCCCACCTCTCATGCTATTTATAGTATAGAGTTTATTATGGTACAGTTTGTTGCAAATTTTACCGCTAGATTGTGACCTATTTGATTTGACGTGAAAGGGTTAGAGCTGTAGATTTAACCTTACTTGCTTGCTAACCAAATTCAAAGAACAAAGCAGTAAGGTATGCATTGTTTTAAAATCAGCAACTGGAAATGAAATTGTACCTCAGATAACAGGAACTAGCAGCTCAGAGCGTTTAAAAATCCACATTTTTCCTGAGGGGGGGCATGCCCCCAGACCCCCTTACAGGGGAACAAGCAAAGCTTGTTCAATGAAAGAGCTTAGCTCATTGGTCTTGTGCACATGAGTAAAATCATTTCACTGGAGACCCAGAAAATATACTGTACCATGCCACGGTAGGTAACTGTTAAACTTGGATTTGACTGGATGGTGCAATGGTTTTATTTAAGTTGCTGTATAAATTGTGGTACCTCAGTACCCCGAAGACCCCTAAGCAACTCAAGAATGGGCAGCATTAATTTTGTAAGAAAAGAAGGCAGTATGTTACATTGTAAATGTATGATACTTTTGATAAGTTTTTGCAGCTCTTACATGTTGATCTTCTGGAGTCTGTTTAGGTACAGTATAGTATGATAAGCACTTTTAGGGCACTGAATGAATAAGCTAATAAAGCAAAATGCTAACTATGACAAAACTTTGCAGAGATGGAAATAACAGCCGGTGATCGGTAATTACCGATCAAATTTGCCAGCCAAAAATGAAATGAAATAATAAAATTTCACAAGAATCAAATCAAATATTATCTGGACATAACAACACATTGGACATAGCCTTTATCGGTGTTGTGGCTCTTGAAAGAGCCGTTGTTAATGGAAAAAAATGCAAAGTCAAAGTGACAGTCTCAAATTCAGTTTCTCCTCAAATTGGTCCAGTTTCACCAGCATATTCATGGTATTTGCCTCCAATGAAAGATAGCAGTTGAAAACAGACGAGAGATCTTGGAAGCCATCGACCGGCAAACTCTCTCAAGTTTCTAGGAGTTAAGTTCCCATTTCCTTCAGGTTTTCTGGCAAATCGAGATGTTCTTTGTTGATAAAATCCTTGAAAATATCCATAATGGTACCGATAATGACGGTGTCTTTGAACCGCTGTGCAACTTGTACTGCAGATGCTCGGTGTCGGTGGATTAGGGAGACTGGGCGAGAACCAACGCTGAGACCTCCCTCGATTTTACCGCCCCCCCCCCCCTGCCCCCCCACGAGCCCCCTACCTCCACAATTTTACGCCCAAGCAAATTACCTATCAATCTGTTTTCCCTTATTTCCATCCCTGCTTTGCACACAAAAGCAACAACAAAACACGTGTAGGAAGAACAAAGCAGAGATGTGCTGATTTTCTTAACTGGTACTCACCAATTGCAGAACTTGTGGCAACAAGCACATTGCCACCTCCATCTATGAAGTCAGTTATGGACCTTACATTCAGGGAGCCACCAAACTCTAAAAACCACAAGCAATTGTTAAATCAACACACTGTTTCATTTTAAATATTGCATTTTATTGCAAGCCTTGCTCATATATCAGTGTATTTTAGTAGAACTGTCTGCACCCTTGGCACAGGAAACATTAAGGTTAACTAACAAGTGCTGACTGTAAACTAAAGATGCTATTAACATTCAAAGGTGACTCTATAAAGAAATTAAATGTGTGGCAAAAACAACAGTAATACAAATATCCTGTCTTGTTAGGTTAGTCAGGCTGAGAAAAGGAGTAAACCAAATAATTCCATTGAAACAAGGTTAGGAATCCCAGCTGGGTGGAGGTGAGCCAGTTTGTCTATTTACAAAACTGGTTGAGGGTACAGGAGGACTTAAACTCTATTAATTTTCTCAGGATTGCAAGTGCTGTGGTTTACTTCAACTGCTTGGTCTTCACTCTGAGGTGTTAGAAGTAACCCCATGAAACTATGAGACATCACTGGAAATCTATGCAATAGTTTTCCATGTAAGGTCATTTTTACAGTTCAGACTTCAGGGCTAGAATGCATAATACCCAGCCCACAAAATATCTAACTTAAAAAAACTGCTCCCGTAGTGCTGCAGTAGCGTTCACTAATGCTGCTCCTGCAGTGCTGCAGTCCTGTAGTCGTCATTGTTCAAAAGCTACACATGAATATACCTTGTTCTATAATCCATGAGTTGAAACAAGGGTACTACACATGAATACACAGTACTTTGTTCTATAATCCCTAACCCTCCAGTCCACTGAGTATTAATTCATTGACTGCGGCACTGTAAGAGCAGTAGTCGGAATGATTTCTGCACAGGTCCCCACTTCATTATGCATGCTGTAGCCATACTGTTTCATTCTACAATAACAAGAAATGTTTACATGTGCATTACCCTAAACAATTCATCTCCTGCATGGATAATGAAGTAGGGACCTGTGCGGAAATCTTGCCGCAGTAGTCTAACTAATCTACACTTCATTATTCATCAACTACGGCAATGCGCCACTGCAGTGGCAAAAGTCTAACTAGCCTACACTTCATTATTCATCAAGCATGGCACTGTGGCACTGCATTAGCAGTCGTTTAACTAACTCAAACTTTATCATTCATCTATTATGGTGCTGCAGCACTGGGGTAGCAGTTGTTCAACAAACTAAATTATACAATTTTGTTTGGTCACATAGGGACCACAGGAGCAGGAGATTTCTGTCATTCAAAGTGGGCCAGGCATTCTGCAATCGCTCTGACTTCAGAGTAGAACTACAATACCAGTAACACAATCTATGCAACAAATTGTAAATCAGGTAGCAATAAAAGAGTGGGATAGATTTCCACATCACCCATACTTCATTTGCATGCTGTAGACATACTATTATTAATAGCCATATTATTCTTGAAACCAAGAAATGTTTGCATGGGGGAAGAATGGAGTGATTAGGAAATCTAGCCAAATTACTATACACATACCTTCAACTGATGGAGAGAAAATGATGAGATGCTGATAAAGAAATTCACCATACTTCACCAGGGAAAGACTTGGGTCGTCGGCAGATCGAAAAACAAGATCAAATCCACGTTCTGTTAAGTGAAATATTCCCATAAACAAACTACAATTACAAACTGAATAAAAAACGTGAGAGATTCATAAGATTAATTCTCGTAGGATTTTCGTATAGAATGCAAAAGGTTGGGAAAAAAGTAGCTTTGAAACTATAACCACATTTTAGGGAATGACACACAAAATAACACTATACATGTACATGTATAGCATGAAAAGAAACCTTAGCTTACATTGTTTATCATTCTACGTGATTTTGTACAATAATCAAAACGAAAACGGAACAGAAGGGGCTGCCTTGCGAATTTTTGTGCACGAAACTAATGAGTAGAAATAGGAGTTTTCTATAAATAAAGGAGAGTTAATACGACTTCGCGTGCACAAAAACCAAAGCGCAAGTCATTGTTTCAAAATCTGTCCGTTATTCTTACCTTTTAATGAGTTAAAAAAGATGGAATGAGTTTCCTTCGTATTGGCATTATCAACCAGTACAAGGATCTTCCCTCCTGCATAAGCACGATGAAAGCTAGAGCAGAGAATGACCAAGAACGCCGCGAAAAACATGACTGGCCGACACGTGTCCAACTGCACCGCCATGTTGAAAGGAGAGAAAGAGAAAGACGAAAGTATGAGCCTCGCATTCAAGTTACTTTTTGTTTCCAAGTAATGGACTGCGGGAATAAGGAACCTTTGGCGGCTAACGGGAACAATGATAATAAACTTTATTTGAGTGTCAGCTGTATCTAGCGCTAGCTCTGAAGTACTAACTGAGGACACTGTAAAGCACAAACGAAATCAAATCAAAGTAAATTAAATGTTGGTTTTTGTGGAGAGGGGAAAACCGGAGTACCCGGAAAATAACTTCTCGGAGAAGAGAAGAAAACCGAGGGCAAGAACGTCATTTGCCAGTGACTCAGCCCACATATGACGTCGAGGCCGGAAATCGAACCATGACCAGTTTGGTGGAAGGCGAGCGCTCTCAACACTGCACCAACCCTGCTTCCCAAATATACCCGACGTAAGATGTCGTCTCTAACTTTCTTTCTATTACAGTAAAACGGAGTTTATTCACTTTTATAAAATGATTCAGATACTGATTGGTCAAAAACCTATGAGTTGTTGTGCCGGTAAACACATAGAAAACATTTTCTGTTCATTTTTATTTAAAGTTAAGTTGTAACACTGAAAAACCGCAGTTTCTATGGGTTTACCGGCGTAATAAACCACTTGGGAAATTGAGAGAACAGCCCCCGGTGAGGGGGTGGGGGGCACTTGACCCATGTGCCGCTGAGGGTTTGAAATGCTGAACCTGTTTAGGACAAAATACTCTTTAAAAGCCTACCCTGTGAAAGACACTACACTTGAACTAAACAAAAGGCCATCAAGCATTTTAAGCCCTAAGTTACTTCGTGTGGAAAAATGCCCTCACAACATCTATAAAAAGATGATTTATGTAATAGCAAATCAAAGAGAAAAAATATACCTGAACAATAAAATTATCGTATGCAGCGGTACGTACTCCTGCCTGTGCCACACAGTATCATCTTTCTTTCATCACGTTACCCAACACAAAGAAACTAGACCTACCGATACGATGTATTCTGTCAATACGCGCTTGTTATGTACTGATAAGACCGACAACAATAGCATTCTTGTCCAGAAAATGATCTGATATTGATTGATGACCCTGTAATGGCTCGCAGTAGCATACCCTGTTTGGGACAGGTTCTGACGTTGTTTAGGAGAGAGGGGAGTAAAATTGTATACCCCGTTCAGGACAGCGAGGCCAAAACACCATACCCTGCCGCGGCACGTCCCCGTATAACCCAAATAAGGCACTTCCTTCCCCCTCCCCCCCCCCCCGGGGAGAACACTCGTCGTCTAGTGTTCTCCCAACATACTGAGTGGTTTATAATTATTACGTCGGTAAACCCATTGAAACTGCGGTTTAGTGCGCAAACAGAGCAGTTAGTTTCTAAATATGCGGTGCTGCGTTGGTGGGAAATTGAAACACACAAAAAGGTGGTTTATCAAATAAGTTGCTTAATTAACTACCGAAAGAACACTTATGCTCTCTTGGTTTTACCACCGTAAGATTTCAAGGGGTGCCGACGCTTCGAACGTTACTCTTTCGTCAGAGCGAACGGTGAATGGCTAACAATCGAAACTTTAGCACCCCTTGAATTTTGTGGGGGTAAAACTCAATTTATCCACTTGATTAGATATAGACAGACAGACAGACAGACAGACAGATAGATAGATAGATAGATAGATAGATAGATAGATAGATAGATAGATAGATAGATAGATAGATAGATAGATAGATAGATAGATAAACCTGGGGCCATCCCCCAGGTTCTCCCACTCCAGGCCTTATGCAAAGTTCTTGTCGCATAAGTCAAGTAGTACCTTTTGAGGGAATGTGAACATAATGCAAATCTTTGACGATAGCATACAAACATGGAATCTAGCTATCTCCTTTGTGAAAATTTGTCAGAAATAAAAAATGCATGCATTCGCGAACCATCTTTTCTTAGCCATGGATGACGAAATCATACACGCGCCGGGTTTTAGGCGCAGCTGGCCTTACGAAAGATCGATCACTCACTGGATCTAACTAATTTGTTAATTAGACTTGTATTAATCTTTCACACTCCTCTGAGTTTAATTTCAAGAAGCAATCCATTTTCATTTTTGCCATCCACTGTTAAAGACAGCAGCAAATTATTTTACCGCAATTTTGTAGCATCCTCGAACTAAAGCACATTATTAATTTTAGATTTCTATTACTGCAAATACTGTTGTATTCTATTCAAATATTTGCTATAAATTGGTCATAAAATTCGCAAGGCGAGTGTACTTTTCGTGAAGTTAGGTATTAAATTAATAATCAAAACACTTCCCTCCTTAACCTAGCTCACTTATTAAATAGTTGCCCGCGAGTGGACAAAATAAGTTGAAGCTTTAATTCTGATTTGCTACACGAGCAAGCAAGTGGGCCAGTCTTACCTCTTTGGGATTTCCCGCCATACCCCGCGAAATCAAAATGGACAAAATGGCCATATACCAAATATTTTATTGACCAAGCTTGTTCGGTCAACATGGCTGGATATTGGCCTTGTTATTTTATATTTTTTTTTGCGTTTTTATTGGCTTCCTTTATATCTCGGTGAATATGCAGTCATATTGACCTCATGCTTGGTCTATATATCTTTGGGAAAACAAAGAAAAAGCGAGATAGTTTAATAAACTGATTTTGACAGTAACTTAAGGTCCCTGACATGGCAGAGTAAAATCGATTAGTGCTTCGATTGCGATCAGATGTTCCGAGTGTAAACATCTGTATGATTTGTCTGCCTTCTTAATTCTTAATGACCTTGGTAAAACGCAAGCCAAAACTCCCTTCAACCGAACGTTAAAAGCACTTTTTTCACTTTCAAAGTCTTCTTTGTCTTTCATATAGATCAACTATAAATAAGTTTAGTTTCCACAGAAATCATCCTTCAAAAGAACACACGAATCCAAAAGAGAATTGGCCAAGAATGAATCTGTTGCCAAAAAACTGTCGATTGAACTTCCCCGTAATTCAAATGACTGACCTTCTGCAAATTGAACACTTTATTAACTTCTGGAAAGGTTCTTTAGGGCATTTGTCTCCTTTGTAAGTGAAGGCTGCTATGAAACGAGCTGAATGATATCTGTTAAATGAAGTAAAAATTGATCTCCAACTAGCTCCAGTTTTATTCACCACTTCATGTTTAGCTGGTTGAAAGTGGTTTCAGTTTCCAAGAACTTTTCTTTCAGCTGTTACCTAGAAGGCTTAAAATGCGGAAATTTTTCATGTATTTTTACCTTTCCAGTACAAACTTAGCCACTGCACGTTTGATTTAATTACGAAACACAAATCGAGAATCCATGCTGAGAAATTAGTTAGTACAGGTCAGCGAAATTAAAGGTTATGAAGAAAGGCGCGTATAAAATTCCCACTGTAGCATTAATATTGCCTTATTACCTACAACGTTATAACTTGAAACCTGAAACTGAGTGTCTCAGATTCAAGGCAAAAACCTTGTTTCGCCTTGAAACAATGATGGAAATGGGTGATTTTAGTGGGAGACTGGCGCACATGCGTAGTGATTCTAATTTTTCAAGTGAACCAACGATTGCTAAAGCAAATGTCTCCCCGCTTTGCATCGTGCAAGAATTTGGAAAGCATCTCGCAACAGCAGGAGACAGATTGCTAGACAAGAACAGAAGTTTGAAAGGAATTTATTCCGACGACGGGTTTCACGGCAAGAAAAGCCCCCAACATCATCAGCTCGACTGCTCTTTTCAAGTTACAAAGAACAGTCAGTTTTCAAGTAGAAAACTCTTACACCCGGAAACGATAAAGCAACGAAGAATAGAAACAGGAGATGCAACAGTCAGCGAAGTGGCGATGTACCTGGCTGAAATTGGGGATGTGTTAAACTTCTCTTTGGCTAACTTGGGAGAGAACGCTTCCCTAGGTTTTGGCAAGTCAAAAATGGGCTGGTTTGGCTTGCAGAAGAAAATTGTTAGATATGACGTTGATTGTATCGATGCTACCAGACTCGGCAAATACTTGGCTTCTATTGGTGACAGGCTGACAGCACAAAACCACACCTATATCACGGCCGCGTTCATACGAACAACAAAGAATGCACCGTTTTGTTTTTTGTTGCAATGTTTGCAAGCATGGGACTACACTTGCTAAACCCTTGACTTTGACATAACCAAACTGAAAAACAAAGCAGCACCAAAAATAAAGCAAAAATATAAGAACATTTGGACTCGAGGATTTACATAGGGCTGAGCGTTGCCAAATGTTTGACTTCAATTGTTTTAAAGTTAGAACGATGTTTCATAAGTTGATTGTGGGAGTTGAAAGGTAGGCAAGAACCATAATGTGAGACTCAAAGTTTCACTTTGAATAAGGTTAAGTTAGAAAGACATTTGAACTCAAGATATGGACATGAAAGCAGGTGCGTAGCGTGAGATTTTGAACACGGAAAGAAAGGTCTATCGTTTCTTGCCGTCCGTTTATGGCCTATCAGTATGAATACTCAGGTGATTATACAAAATCGCGCACTCTGATTGGTTCGCTATTTCGGATTATCAGCCGATAATCACCTCGACGTACAAAATGGCTGCCAGTCGATCGCGCGCTTTTGATGAAATAAATTTTTTCGTGTTGTACAATGCTTCTTTTCTTTTTTTGAAATAATCACCTGTGTATTTATACTAAAGCAATTATTCGCCTCAGGCTCAGTGATTATCGGTGAATATTCACTTCGACTTCATCGGCGAATAATTGTTAATTATAATATAGATAGGACCCCGTGCGCACTCTGACTGGTCAAAAACCCATGTTTTATCAGAGTATAAAACATAGAAAAAGCTTGTTTTGTTTTTTTTTTCACTCGAGAAATGTAACTCGCCTGCTGCTCGTGTTTTCTACATTTCACTCGTGTTTTCAAATGCCCTTCGAGTTTCTTTTAAGAGCTTTGGCTTCTTTATTTGTTAAATAAAAGGATAAACGAAATACTAAAAAAATATCAATATAATGCGAAAAATGTATAAGTCATACCGATCTAATGATAAAAATGCTTCTAGGGAATATTTTTTTTCTCCAGATCTCAGCTGTACACACGGGCGTATGTGCGTATATAGAAGGTACGCCCTTAAAAAGAGGTAATAGTTTTACCTTAGGTTTGATTCTGGTGTGAAAAGGTTTAAAGTTAAGCCTGGTTTTCACACGTCGGGAAAATCCCAGACGATCTGCGCAAAAGGCCCAGGAAATTTGAGCGCCAAACAGAGCGACCACGTGGAACTGACGCTTCCCTTTCGAATAGAATAGAACTGGTTCGACCAGTTTGGGTGAATGGAAATCACCCGTAGAAACACACCAGATGACTCCACGCTTAAATTAGGAAGTTACATGATAAACTATAACAGTACTGCTGAAGACAACCCAATGACAGCTTAACAGGTACCGCGTTTCTTCCGCAAACGGTATCCGGAGTTTATCAACACACTTTTAAAAATAAAAAGGCGATTTTTTTATTTTCCCAGCTATTTCCTAACTACATAAATGAAACGTGATTTCTACTACTACAGTTACAATAATTTTAACTTTATATTTACGACCTGCTTCATCTACCACAACAGCGGTGTAACTACAATGCTATAGTCGCTTTACCACAATGGCACAACTTCAACCGTCACCTACCAGGCCTTGTGATCAGCCTGTAGTTTCTCTCTATGCTAACAATACTCAGAGAATTAGACGCGCTTTGAGATCTTACACGCGCATCAGTCCATAAACTAACGCAATGTAGTGCATATGTGCATAACATGTTAAGTCCAGTGAGGAGAATTTGGATTTAGAAGCCACTCGTTGTTCTCAGTAGCGCCAATAAAGCTGGCCAAAGATTCTCCTTGATTCTTAAAATTACCAGACCATCGTCGAGACACGACAAAAGTTGAAAAGGCGAATAAGACAACCCTTACTCGATCCCTACGAACCCCCCCCCTCCCCCCTCCACCTCTTACGTCCCATTCTGCAGTCGCGTCAACATTTCTTCCGATACTTAAAGCGTTCTACAGCTGAGGAGAAATAGGTGAAACTAGAGGGCTGTATAACAGTCTATCCCACGAGTAATGGTTTTAGAACATCGTGTTGTCCACTATAGGTAAGGAATAGGCACTTAATAGTTAACAAGTGTATAAGAGATGTCGGTGAGGAAAGTGGAGGGGTGGGGTGCGGTGAGAAATTATTTTTCCAATCCCCTTCCTTCGCTTCTCAAACCCCCCCCCCCCCCCACGCCCCACTCCCACAAAAAACAGAAAAGAAAAAAGAGAGAGAGAGAAGGCAATATGCTATATAGGTGTAGGTAAGTAAAGAATTTCCAGTACCATGGGAATTGGTTATATCTTAAATGCTACACAACGTTTTCACTTGATTTCTTCCATTCTCAGCATCTGGTCTCGTACAGTCCTGATCGCGAGATGTAGCGCACCCATTTGATGGTGTCGTGATCGCTGTAGTTCAGCTTGGCCTCAAAAACTTTCAGATAGCGAACCTTCAGCCCAGAACAGGCGAACGGCACCTGCCAAAAAAGGAAATGTCACAGTTGCGGAAAGGAAAGCCTATTTGAGATTTACCCAGAAATGCACCCGATGACAGAAATGGAAGATTTGGGGAAATTTGGCCCAGGCCTTGGGCAGATTTGGCAGATACGTAAATCAGATCGAGTGACGGTTCATGGAAACTAGGCAGATTTGGCGAAATTCCTCCCAGCGTTTAGGCATATTTGGCAGATAAATCAGCTTTAGCGAGAGTCCAAGGAAGCGTAGCAGATTTGACAAATAAGTAAATCAGATCGAGTGGCGGTCCAAGGAAGCGTGGCAGATTTGGCGAAATTTCGCCTAACGTTTCGCCATATTTGGCAGATAAATCAGCTTCAGCGATGGTCCATTGAGTGCATTTCTGGTCATATGCGAAATCAAAAGCGATAGAAAGAACTAAATGTAAAAAAGTAGGGCAGTATTTGGAAGTTCAATGGACCTTTTCCTGGTGATAAAACGACAACAGCACTCGAGTGGAATCAATGATTAATAGTATGTGGGAAACAGTGAACATCAATGTGACAATGGGAGGAGAGTGTAACACATCAGACAGGCATGCCTTGTTCTTTCTCAAAGAGCTGCCTAACAAAGGTAACCAAACAAACGGGGTAATGCCCTTAAACAACAACCTCTGCATTATCTTCACGCTGTATAACCTACACGATCAACTCTTGTAAACCAACGATTTTACATGCTTTAACTGCCCATAACATCTACATCTACATATATTACGATGGTAAAAATCGCTAAGATATCACACCAACCGTAAAATAATATAAAATACATAAATAAATAAATAAATAATAATAATAATAATAATAAAATTAACTATAAAACTAATAATTAAGAAAAGCTGATAAATTACATTCAAAAGACTCTAATCATTAGAGTAATCATTAGTCATGAAGGTGATGAAACAATGGCTTCAGGAGGGAATTCCAGTCAGGTACAGTTCTCAGAAAATATGAAAATTTAACTCTACAGGCTCACACAATTTTTTAGTCTTTGAAAAAATTAATTGCACTCATTTCTTCCAAAATTATTGCACTCAAAACTATTTGAGTACATATACATATTGCTTACCTCAAAATTAAGAGAAATTGGAGGTCTTGCCCATTTCTTGGTTTCCTTAGTGGCCATTAGATCAATCTCAGCACTGATTTGAGATTCTTTCATGCCACCCATTCTTTTAATTCTGAAACACAGAAAACGATACAACACACATTAATGGTGAACAGCGGAAGTTTGTTGTATAGACCTTACTAGAGGAGACCAACTCCCACACTGTCACTAATCCTATAATCTAATTAGCTAATGCTCTCACTTTCTATTGAGTGATACATAGCGAGTAACGAAAAGGATAGCGCTTGAAAGAAGGTAATGTACTTTATAAGTTGCAAAAAAATGGTAAATATTGGCTTAAAATCAACAATAGTATCTTGATTGGTTTCTACAAAAACAATTTAAAGACAACTTGTTCTTGTTTTTTTACGAGTTAAATAGACAACTCAACTTCATAGTCTAATAATTAAGTATAAAAGTATTATAGCCAGCATTAAAATTTTGAGCAATTTCACTGTGCTAGCACTTACTTCCACAAAATGGCATTTTCACTGGCCTTGTACTTGGCTTTGCCTTTCATACAAACAACTTGAACCCCAGCTGTAGTGGGTGGAGTAGGGATCTTCACCTGAAGGAAAAAGATCTTTGACTATCACTTGCACGGACAAAGCAAACCTTCACAAAACCCACAGACAAAGATCAATGATTAAGAATTGATCTGTTTATAATTCAAGCATGATTCAATAAACATCCACCCCTCTTTCAACAACAATATAAACTAAATCCAAATTTTCAGACAATTATCACTTTTTATTATATGGCTACAATAGGATGCACGCTCTGATTGGCTGCTGAGTAGGCAAGATTTTCTTGTAATGACCGGGCATCATGAAAATATTAAAAAAAATCTTTTTTTCCTTTAATATAGACAAAACGTGTCTCATTTTCAAAGAAAATGTTTCTTGCTGTCTTTTCTTGTTTTGATCCCACTGTCAGCTGTGTTTCAGTTCAGTGAACATGACCTTAAATGACCTCATGCATGCACAAGCAGCTACTAAAAACCCTCCTGGTTTTTTTCCAGTGCTAAAAAGGCCATATAACAAATAACTTATCAACTTCGTATGTTTGGTCATAACAAGGAAATCTCAGACCTCAGCCCTTGATGTATTTTATCGCTTGGTCAATACATTAGGCCCTGGTCTGAGATTTCCCTATAATGACCTCACTCTTGGTTAAGGTTACTGTAGACCTTCAGAGGTGTCTGCCGAAGAATCATTCGTATGCTCGCCGCTTATACTCTAACCATAGAAAAGTATATATCATCGTAAAGCTAATAAAATGTACAATCAGAAGAAATAATTTTTTTTAAGATTTGATTTATTGGTAAGCGTGCGCTAGCCTTCAAACGCAAAACTGACATTATTTGTTAAACTGAATGACCTGCCTTCCTGCTCGCAAGTACGACCAAACAAACTGCACAATGTCAATCAGTAGGTGATAGGCTACAAAAGGGTGTGAGGCTTTTTCGATATTCCGACTGGTTGCCGAGAAAATCTATTTTGAAGTTGGCGAATTGAATATTTGTCGATCTTCGTCACATGAGAGCGCGTAAAAGGAGAAGTATTTGAAATATCAAAAAAGCCTCACAGCCTTTTTTGTATTGATAACCAAGGAACGTTTTGGCCAAATTTCACGAGAATCCGTCAAATCTATATACCCTATTAATTTGCTTGAAGCAAGGAAATCCACGCAAAAATAAAGTCCGAGTTTTAGACTCCTAAAGTTTTATAGGCTTATCACACTTCATCAAAGCGGCTGTCAACTGGGTCATGCTGCCGACCAATGAAACACGAGCTTGGGATACCTCGAGCGCCCGCAACAAAAATAGCTCATTAAATTTGCGGGAAGTTTTGCAGTCACAGTCGAACACCGTCGAGTGATTGCGGTGAAAACATGAGTAAAGTTAAATCAACGAGAAAAGCCTCTGGAAAAACATTAAAGAGAAAAGGCACTAATCAGCGAAAGGGAGGAAAAGTTGTGGCGACCTCCAAAGTACCAAACATCCAGTCAACCGAGCGCGATCCAAAACAAAACGTGGTCACACTCCAATTCCTCCGATTCTGTGCTTGCGTTCGATTCCTCGCCACTGGTCGAGTCAGATTCTGCTAAACCAGTGGTAGCAGCTTTCGAAGCCATCAGCTTTAAACTACCGGCACCAACCTCTCTGGAAGTTGAAGGATGTGAGACTCCTGAAACATCGCTTGAAGGCCGGCCAAACCAGGAACGTTTGTCACTGGCGGCGAGGTTCCTCCTGCTTTCATCAAACAAATCGCCTTTCTCCTTTTTCTCCAGGTTTCTTACGAGATTTTGTCCAAGGCTTCTTTTCTCTTTTCGATGAATTCATAATGTAAGTTTTCACGGATTCTACATTAAAATATTCACTGATACCAAAGGCCAAAACGACGCGACACAGCACAACTTTCAATGTAAATAAAATATTCAAATGTTTGTAATTTTAGTCCCGGATAAGATTTGCCGCGAAAAATCAGTAGGCGCTAGATGTTTTTAATGGGATTAGAACGCCTTTAGTTATTTATTAATTCTTCTCCAAAATAGTTTTTCCCCGAAATCTCGCGATCATTGAATTATTTCAAACAACTTTTTTCACCAAACTTTAAATCGATGTTTTAGCTATGTCAGGAGCACAGAAAAAAAATTCGCAAAATTCAACCTTTGAAGGTCTACAGTAACCTTAATAAGAAGTATATGCGGATGGTGTTGAGAGAAAATATATTTTTTACACTGTAATTTTGTATCAGGATACAAACACAAGCTAGTACTTGAGACAGAGAAATTACAAAATAATGCTTCACTCGCAATCAAAAGAGTACCAAGTTCAAAAAGTATCGCAATTAAAAAGAGTCCACATGAGCCACAGTATACCTACCATGGCCAGTAGCGAAGAATACTGTTTACCACACTCCTGCCCACTAAGTAACCCTTAACTTTTTCAAGTCCTTCAAGTTTCATTTCCAGGGTGTTTTTTTTAATAACAGCCTCACCTCAATTTTCTGCCCCAGTATGGATGGCTTAAAGTTGGACTTAAGGACAACCTTCACTTCCATCCTGGTCCGTCCCACTTCTCTAACAAGGGGGATGACGCGGAATGGCAGGCTGATGTCCTTGGTGGTGCGGTATCTGGTGATTAGTGAGAAAGTATCCTCAACCGCTACATAGTTCAGGGCAGATCTTTGCATCTCATGTTTTCAAGTTTTTTTTTTTTTAAATGTCCAAAGCAACAATGTAGTACTCACCTCATTAATTCAAATTCTCCATCAGGTGGAATAAAGCTAATGGCTCGTTCTGTTTCAAACTTGCTCAGTTTTACACACTGGAGAGCAAAAAACATAGGTTTAAAATATTATAGTCATTAATGACAGCTCAAAGCATCCAAGTGTCCAGTATAACACAATTGAAATGAAAAAATAATAATTATTTAGGACTGGACACTTGAATTACTGTACATGTAGTTTTACTGACACCAAGTGTTCCAAATTGAATTCCACTCATTAAATCTAAATAAAAATCCAAAATGAATAAAGATATTATACAATATTCTTATGGAAAGTGCTTTGAGGACATTTTTTTATTACAATGTTCTCTTCTGTTTAAGGAGAATGGTACAAAAACAAACAAGCAAGAGGACTACGTGCATAGATTTTTTTTTTCATGCTTTTATTCAGCAAGCAAATATTACAAATTTGAAAGTATTTTACCTGATGGAAAGTACAGTCATCTATGGCAATTCCTGACTTGCTGCTATTCCTATTGGAATAAATAAAAGGAATAATACAGTAGTCACCTTAAAATGACTGTTGAAAGTCAAGTCAACCTTCAAATATTTGACAATGATTCCAAAACTTTTTTACCTTTAGAACAAAGGTAGTATGTCAAATATTCTGGTGTGTTAATTGACTCTAATCTCAGCTGGAAATATTGTACTGGACAGATCACTTAAAAAATATGCAAAACGATACTGCCAGACTAAGATATTATGTACCTACAAGCATTCTGCTAACAATCCATTGATCTTTGATATTCCCATATCTATCCTACATTATTGTGGTGTGGGGCCAAGCTGCACAAACTTACATTGACCAAATTCTGGTAGTACAAAAGTGTGCCCATCACCTCATATACTTTGCACCTTATAGGTCACATGCCATTCCTCTTTCTGTCTCCTCCAATACTATTCCAGTAAATATGCTACATTTTAAATCTATTTCAATGCATATGCATGATGTTTTCAATAAGTTAAGCCTGTGTAATATTTCCAATCTTTTTAATTGCTAAAATGAGATATATAATTGCAGCACAAGATTTTCTTTAGCAGGCAATTATCGTATGTAAGATATTCAACATGTGGGCAAGATGGGGCAAATCCTGAGTTCTAATTGGCTACCTGAGCCCCTACCTTGTCCACTTGGGATTTCCTAAGTTGCCCCATTAAACAAAACAAAGCAAAATGGCTACATAATGAATCCTTTATTGATGAAGCTTGTTCAGCCAAGATAGCTGGACATAGGATTCATTCTCTTTTTTTTGGCATTTTCGGTTGACTGTGCATCTTGGTCAACAAAAACAAAAAAGAATCATATTTATGTCCTTTGCCTTTGATTTTATTGAATCAACTGACAAATGCTCTAACCAAGCAAACCCAGACAACGTTTCTGTTAATGAAGATATGCTCATTGCTTCAGTGGTTTTATTTTAATATTTAATCTGATGCAATTTCACTCTGCTTTACAAGTTCTGTTTGCGCAAATGACTGACTGAACAAAATTATTGTCTTACTTCTTTTGTGGATCCATAGATGAATCAGCTGATCCAGCCTTCTGTTTCTCCACCACCAATTTGTCATTCATGCCAAACTTACACTCTGGCATTCCTGACAGAAAACTCTTCATCACCACTCTGCCTGACACATGAGCACTTAGGACTTGGCCTTCAAATAACCAAGCACAAATCATTGTTTTATATGTACATGTACTAAGTATAGTCATATAATTATGTTGTGGTTCCGTTTTATCCCTGGTTTAAATTTTCTTTTCTTTCGTTTTTGGGTGTGGTAATGTTAATCATAACTTTGAATAAAGTAAAATAAAATTAAACCATGGATAAAAAAGCACCAAAACATTTACATGCCTCAGTAACATAAACAGGCTTATAATACACTTCCCAAGGCTTCCAATAAACCTGACTCCCTCAAGAGCTCTGGCTCGCATCTATTATCAATCTCTGCCTCTCTTTTTTTCTTGAGTGACTTTACAGTGGGAACACTTGAACTAAGGCCGCCCAAACAATCTTGACTGAGTATCTAGACAATAGAACCTCCAAAAATATTTTATATTTTGCTTAAAATGCATGTAATTTGCTCCATAACTGTACAAAAAAAATCAAGATTCAAAAAGAATTACTCATCTTAGTAAGTAGAAACTTGCCACAGATCTGCTATGACATTCAGTTAGTCAAGAACAAGCATTCAAAATTTGTATGAAAATTTATAAGGGTGGCCTTGGTTCAAGTAGTTGCAGCGTAATTCAAGCAAGTATTGCTTGCCAGTAAATATTGCAAACGTGTAACTAAGGGACTCCTATAAGACTAGTAACCTCAGGTATGTACTCATCCTACATGTAGTGTAGAAGAAAACACAGTGCATAAGCCTTTCATATTGCACATTCTGGTAGTGTTATCTGTTAAATACTATAATCATAATAAGCAAATACATTGTAACTACCGTTAAGTGACAATCATTACCAACTTCTAGTATGCACAAACAAACCTTGTGGAGACATGAGAAGATTGACAGATTCTAGTACATCAAGGAACAGTTCATTTCTCCTGTACTTGATTCCCTCTCTTCGCCATCCAATCTGACCTGTCACCTGACTTGTGATTTGTGCTTGTTCCTCACGAGTCTAATACAAGTACATGTAGAAAATAAAAATTTAAACTAAGGATGCCTGGTATCCATTTTCAATTTGACTTGAATTTAACTCATCATGACTCCAGTTCCTAAATCTGCTCACAAAATTTCATGATGGCTCAGATAGGGGTCTTAAGTAGAAGATTTTTATCCAGCCTAAATAATAAGGGCCAACCATTTCTGGGTCGTCAAGTTGGTTAGGTGATCGTGATATAGTGTTCTATTTGGGAAAAAATGTTTTTGCTGGTTTCAGTGACCAAATTGAGACTATTTTTGGCTAACAATATTTACGCCAACGGGGAGCCATTTTACCTAGTGGGTAATGTTAACCAGATAGAGACAGCCCTAGAAAACACTAACCTGTGTCTTGATTCCTTGCTGAGTGATAAATGTCTTGAGAATGGCAGTGTCTGTCTTCTGTGGGTAACCATAATCAGCAATCTCTGCAACAATATCATCGTCACCATCACCATTCTTATTAAAAATCATTATCACTAAATCATATCATTTTCATTAATTCAAATTTGTTAAATTTAACTCACCATCCAGCAGCTCATAAATAAGGACAAAGTTGTTCTTGATTCCTTCTTCTGTTACTTTACCAAAGTAAGAGATCATTATTTCTACTGTACGGTTCAAGAATTCAAACACCATGGCAGCATTCACATTTTGTCGCGTTACAGCAGCTAACCAAACATTGCCTTGACGAATGTGAAAGAAGCTTGTCCTAGCAATGTTTGTGACTGGTGAGCGTACTTGACCTCTTGCATGTATAACGTTTACTCTAAAGGCATCTACTGCATTTCGGCTGTAAGAGAAGAGTAGCATATGATATATACTACACTTGAGGCAATTTTTCAAACCACAGATAAGATTGAACTGGGGTTTAAGAAAGTAGACTGTTATTATACAACACTGTAAGGTATACCAAGTTGTAGCAAACTGATTAACAAATACAGCAACCTCCTCTGTGCTCTGTTCTGTTATAAAGATGAGTGATGAGAACACTATTAAAGAAGTGTAGGGGAAAACACGAGCTGCGGGCCAGTGTTTCTCCCTATTTCTTGGGTAAATTCTCCCATTTTTTCTTCTCTTCACTGCTAGAAGATGATGCGAGCATTTTACTTTATACTCTGATAAAGAACACTGTTTGGACCAATCATACAGTATTGTACATATTACCAGGACTGTATTATAATAAATGTTATATTACATGTGAGGATATATGATATCTGCACATGTGTGATATCACTGGGTAGAGTTTATCTCAATTTGCCCCACTTGGTAGTTGGTACCCAACTAAATTTTATGTAATAAAAAGAAAATTACTTGGCTGCTTGGAGATACAAAATCTCTCTTCTCATGTTGACAAATATTTCACCCATCAGTTGTGCTCATTAATGAAAAATTATTCACCACTTGAAGAGAAATTTAGTATCTCCACGCAGCCAATACTCGTTTACTTTATGCCATGCCCTTGTGGTGGCCCCATAGTGATAGCGCAGCTTCAGTTGTATTGTAACGTTCTTGCTGGAACTAATGCCACATTCACACCAGCTAAGCTTGCTTAGTTAACTTAGGTTTTGAAATTCTCACAGCAGCGTCCCAAACGATTTACGTCTACTCTTTACACATGGTGTAAAGAAGAGCCCAATAGTTATTCGTTAGAAATAACTTTCAAGTGAGAGAGAATTTACACAGCTGTTTTGTGCAAAGTGATTGCAAAACATGTTTAACTAAACAGCTTTTAAACATGTTTAAGCTCTGGTGTGAATGCAGCATAAGTTATTTCCACTTGAATTGTCTAAATTTCAGCTGAATCTTTAATCTGTAATCAAGGTAATTGCCACTAGCGTTTACAAATGCTAATCCGGCAATGGAGCAGCCAGCAGTCGTTCAATTTACATGGTAAAGTTACAATTGAAATTACATGGTACGAAATTTCAAATTATGTAGTATGAGAATAAACAAAGTCATTAAATTAATCTTTTAAAGTAGTAGGCCACGCTTCAGATAAATTCTGGATAAGATGCCGATCTAACAACATTGGCTGATAAGGTGTTCCATACAGGGATTGATCTGGTAAGACTTCCTCAGAGGTCCCTACTTCATTATGCATGCTGTAGCCGTACGGTTTCGCTCTCAAAAATGTTTGCACACGCACTTCCCAAGACAATTCAACTACAGCATACATAATGAAGTAGGAACCTGTGCAGAAATCATTCAATTGATCTTACACAGAAAGAGTACTTGTAAGCGTTGACTGAAGAGGATGGGAGCCTGATCTTAAATTCATGACTCACCCTTGTACGGGCCATACACAGGCATGGAGGTGAGTCTGTATGAAAGGGAGATGTTAACTTGACCTCTACGTATTTGATAAAACATGCCGAGATTGCATATTCTGCACCTTGACAGCAGTGAGGGCCAGTTCAAGTCAGTAAAATTAGATGAAACACTACTATAGCGGCTGTAGTCCTTGTTAACAAAACGTTACTGTTAGTAGTTACTATTGTATTCTGATGGCACAAGGCAGTAAGCTCATAACTGTAATGAGTCACGTAAAAGCCAATGTACTGTACAACGATGCCATGTGAACTAATTCAGCTTAGCATTTTAAGATTCATTGCGAATAAACTTATTCGTAGATCGATAAAATGAAAAAAGAAAAACAACAGCGGCTGTAAACGTATTTCGAAGGTACTACCATCTAGTCATTATCAGGAAATTATTCTAACCATCAACACACATCGTCTCATGTTGATGTGTTACGTTCTGTAAATTCATTTACAAATCACAACATTTTTGTACAGATAACGGCTCCATAAAATTCAAGATCCACTACAGGCCTTCGAATGACTTAAGGGAATGATTTCTCCACAGGTCCCTACTTCATTATGCATGCTGAAGCTGTCTTGTCTGGTGTAATGCACGTGCAAATATTTCTTGTGTTCGAAGAACGAAATAGTATAGTTACAGAATGCATAATGAAGTAGGGACCTGTGCGGAAATCTTACCGACTTAAGTTCAGAAAACGCTGAGAAAAAGGAGAAACATGAACTTACCCAACATCATCCCTGTAAACTCTCGATATCAAAACCTCTCCCTTATGATTGTAAATGAAGAAACCACCTATCATGGTGCCAAAAAACTACTTCTTTATAGGACAATTTATCAGAAACGTCTACAGAGAGAAAGCTTTAGCTAGGCACTGTATTCCTGAAGACCTTGAGCCGAGATGGCGTGATAATATGACGAATTTCTGCAATCAGTTAACCTCACGACAAATCCGCCATGTTTTTCAGGGGGGAAGACACCCACAAACTGCTCTCAAATATTACCATATTTGGATAATATTTCCATATACGGATATAAAGTCTTTGACCCAATCTTCTTATTTTCACGGTAAGTTCCCAAGCGAGGTCGCGTTTGAGGTTCAAATTCGCGCCATGGTTTTGTTATGGCGGACGACGAGGAAGAAAGTTGGCAAGAATTCTTCGAAAATAATCGACTCATTCCCGTCCATCCAAACCGGAGAAAATCAGGCTCAAGTGCGAAACCCAGCATTCCGTTTTGCCTCGTTCTAAAATCTGTAGTTGGAATTCGGGTACCACAATCCCCAGTAAGTTCGTTCAGTTGTAAATAAATAACTTACATTCAAAGTTGCAGTCGTTGGGAATTTTGAGCCGTAGAACACTAGCTACAAATTTTCCTTTCCACAATTTAAATGATATTATGGCTGCCTGTTCAGGAATCAAAGTGTTTATAATTACAGACGGTGGAGAATTAATTCGATTAGTTGCATGCACCTTGTAGCGGTTTTGTTATTACACCTGCGAAAGTGGTCACAGTTTGTAACTTTTCGCTTTGTTCTTAGGAAATGCTCTACAAAAAACCGTATTTTTGTAGCAAGCTGTCGATGTCCTGTGTTTTTTAATCGTACCATACCTTTTTCTACAATGCACCCTAAAATAAATATGGTTTTAAATCCTACTTAATTAAATTAATAAATTTGGTATTATAGAGCTGAATGGAGTCTAAATTCGTTGGTCTGTAGTCATACAAGTAATTACAAAATCACTAGTATGATTCCAGGCCGCACTGGGTAAAATGAAGGCCATCGCCAAATTATATTATTTTAGAATGATTTGCTGTTGTAACTGTCTGATGATTGGTGTGTGATTGGTGAAAAATGTACCATTCAAATTTGTAGAAATTCTAATGGTTATGATAAATAGAAAAGGTAATACCTGCTCTCTGTTTACACAAACTGAATGCAACAGAGACTTGGCTATTTACAGTGCAAGTCTTGTACAGGGACAACTACTTGAGTTCATTTTGTGTTTACATGGTGACTGTGAAATAAAAGTGAGAAATTAATTTACCTGAATTATGCACACACTACCTGTTTCAGTAGACTAATACGTTGCTAAAACAAGGATTTTATACCAAATTAAGAGGTCATTCTTTGTTTACACGATGCTCAAGTGCGCAGTTTTGCACTGGGACAAATTTTTGTTCTGGCATAGAAACTGGTGTGAACTTGCCTTGGTATAATTCACTCTGTTGTGACTTTTGTGATGGTATTATGTAAACAAATACAGAGCCACTACTAGAGAGAACTGAAGTGATATCCCGCTGGGTTGAAAGTTGTCTCTGGCTCGTATAAACACTCCCTCACTCTAGGAAATCAACTTTTGGTTTCTGTCTAGGATATTGACCCAGATGATTTGGAGTTCCAGTTGCGTTTAACACTATATGATGCAGCTAACAGACACTTCTTTGGGAGCACATGGCTAGGGCCAAAGTTGCCAAGCAGTGACCAAGAAAATGGAAGGCACCAAGTGGTTTATGACGAGGTATGGCACCACTGTCAGGAGCATTCTGATGTGTTGAGTGGTATCCCCAGCACAGTAACAAATCAGGGTATTTTTGGAACTCATATTTACTGCCACGCTCTTTTCCAGATGAAAGAACATAGAGTTTCCGAAAGAACCTCCAAAACTCTCAGTAGAACATTACTGCTTGACCGATCATTATCATTCTTCCATTAAAAAGCTGATAGTAAAAAAATACATCCTTGATTAATTTAGGATGTCGTCCCCTGCAGTTTGATTGGTTGTTGTAATAATTCTTTTGTTTTTGTTGCTGTGAAACTGTGGTTAAATAGCACCATCTGCTACTGTGCTAGGACAAAGGTGTAGTAGGGAAGACAACAATACTCCTAGTTAAGAGCT
This sequence comes from Ricordea florida, assembly GCA_949710005.1. Taxonomy (NCBI): domain Eukaryota; kingdom Metazoa; phylum Cnidaria; class Anthozoa; order Corallimorpharia; family Ricordeidae; genus Ricordea; species Ricordea florida. The sequence goes on along the minus strand of OX453272.1, from coordinate 3,671,188 downwards.
CTTGAAGGTAGCTCCAGAAGGTAACTAATCTGATGTAGTTTGTAGATACACTGTAAGGTTGTTACCTCCAGTTTGAAATTAATTTTATGTGCTATACAGTGTGTAGACCACTCCTGAAAATATTTCTGAGTATTAGCTCTATTGTTACAGGAAGGGTTCCCCTGTGATCTCAGTTGTTGTTTTTCAAGTTCGATTGTCCTGGTGGAGGTAGTTCTGAGAACAACTGTTGTTTATGTTTCAAAGTCAACCTTGACAACAGTTCTTCTCAGAACTCCCTCCATCTGGCTGATTGATATCGACAAACAACTTCAATATTAGGAATTAGAGAACTGCAAGTTAATGAGAAACTTTTGGGGGTACCTGTATTACTACATGTGTGTTATTAAGACTACAACAGTAAACGGGATAAAGCAAATTACTGAATCACTAGAAAAGTATTGTACCTCTTTTTCCGGTTGAATTTTTACAATGTAAATGTGATCAATTATTTTGATCCTAATGTAGGCTTCCAGTGTACATGTGCTCGTCCTTCTTTCTGCGCTAAAAACCCCTTTTCCCTAGGTAATCCACCTACACCGGAAATGTACATGTGATACACATAGAAACTATTGTGAATCATCACAGATAATGATGTGATGATGACGATAATAATATTTAATAATCATTATAGTGGTAATAGTAATAAAGATAGTTATAGTTATGATGATAACGAGTTATATGATTATTATGCAACTTTTTTTTTTGCGTTAACAAACCTGTATAGAAGTGGATCAGCTTTACTTTTCTTCTTTTTATTTAATTAATTTGCTTTTCTGATCTCTCAACAGTCTCTGTATTTCTATTCCTCCTTGAATGACATAACTTGTATTGCAGCAGCTGAAATTGTAGCATTTGGTAAGAGATATTGTAACTTGCTTTCATTGCTTTTGAACAGAAGAAACCAGGCATTATTTGTACATGCAACAATGATAATTATGCAAGGCTATCTCAGGGATAGGCTCAAAAACAAGGAGCCCAGAAATGAAGCAACTGTGCAGAAGATATTAATTGTGCCAAAATTTAATTTTAGTAGTTTCTGCAATTTGTTAGGCAGAAGATGCAGAATGTGATTATAGATCAAATATTGAGAATATACTGTGGACCTAATAATATGGCGTGCAGTAGCATTTTTTGGCAGAATTTGAGGTGTTTAGTATGTGTTTTTAAAAATATGTGATATTTATCTTAATCGTGAGAAGTTGTAGAAAAGTAGTTTGATTTGTTTTTTTTCCTTTTTTTCAGATTAATTTCCATAATCCTCCAATAATCTGAAAGAAACCAAAAAACAAATCAAACTACGGTAGTTTGGAACCATTTTCACCTAAAATTCATTTTAACCTACAACATTTATATTACATGTTTGATATAGATTCTCAATAAGATGTGACGATTGTAGTTAAAAGGAAGAGTTAAAGACACAAGAGTGAGCTGATATCCAAATATGTCACCCTGCTTGATTTTCTGCCTCTTTGGGTTAAGCATAATTGATGTTTTGAGAAGTTATAAATACCAGAGCATTGTTTTGTAGCTGTGCACAGCAACAGTTATTCAATTTTGTAATTCTGTTTTACACGTAGGCAGAAACAAGAGTTTTGGATGTGGCTGGACCATAGTTAGGATATTTGACAGAGTTTCTGAATTGTTAGATACTTCAGCAGGTCTAGCGGCAGGGAAGAGGTAACTAAAGGTTGGAATTTTTTATTTAACTCTTTCACTCTCATATTTAATCACTTACTGTATGTCTTCCACGTGCAAGGTGTAATCTTACGTTTGATCATGAGATGGGAATGCATGTCTTGTCAACTTGCCAAGTTGTCAAGAAATTCCCACCTCATAATCAAAGAGATGGAAGTGAATAATTATGTGACTTTGTATTTTGTATTATGAAGGGATACAGCTGTCAAAGAAACTTGGTCAAAACACCTACTGTAAACCTGTATCTAGATTTTTTATCCTATGCTGCAATTAAAGTATGGTTAAAGTAATCCCAAACACTTAGGGCTGCTTACTTAAACAGTGTCCATCTAAAGCTGCAGTTTAAGTCAGATTGGAAGGTATTGAAACTGACCGCTTTCTGATTAATGCATGGAGTTAATTCATGTTTAGTGAGCAGGTAGAGATTAATTTTTCTGGTGTAGCATGAACAAGATTGAAAGTTTAAGTTGGTGCAGCACAAATTTGATTTAGACAACAGTTTTATTAAGCTTGCTCTAAACCTCATTTCAATCATGGGCCCTGGTCTTTTAGCAAGGTTTTAGCTGAGGGTAATTGAAGAAACTTGATGTGTGAAACAAATTTAACTTTTGGCAACAAGTTTTTGTTGTTGAAAATTTTAGAATCTGAACTTGCAGTCTTTATATTTTGGCTAACACTTTGGGACCATGCATCCAAACTCATATTCTCCTCTGCAGCCATTATTAGAGTCATCACGCAATGCTTCTCCCCCACTAATGTGACGACCCTAATAATAGCTGCAGAGGAGACTACCAAACTCAATGACTCAACAGATCCTGGTATGTTTTTATTGCAGCCTTCCTTTGTATCATGGAACACCAGCTGCACTGCTTGGTATTTCTGAAACCATTGAAGGTGACCTTCTTTTCAACAGTCTTTCAATGAAGATTTAGCTACCAATTTAATTAGAAATAAACCCATGTAGTGGATGGAACATTGTATATTGGTTAGGACAATGCCTGAGGCACAGAAAAGGGACAAGAAATGGATGCTTGGCTGAAAAGTGAATCTTTGAGGACAAAGGTGTAATTTTTAGAACCATTGCTGAGCAAGTGGGTTAATTACCCTCAAGTTCAGAAATACAGAGTCAGCTAGCTAGGAAGGGGTTTATTAATTTGCTCTAAATCCATTCTTTACACAGTCATTAAAGTTGTCTTTGTCAAAGTGTAGTGTGTACAGTAAAGAAACACCCTGTTGTATTAAAATTCAAAGTCCACTTCTCTCTTTACACAGAATCATCAAGCTTGTTGCTAATAGAGGGATGCACTTTAAGTTATGTTCTTCAAACTCACCTGCCTCTGGAGAAGGTGTTTCATTTGATTCCTGAGAATGCCATCATAGCTGGGGATGATTTTGTGCCTGGCATTGTGGAGACTCCAGCTGGAGGTATGCACTTTGACATAGGGCTGTGGTTTGTCAAATGAGATACAAAATGAAACTGTACAATCATAATATTTTAGGGAAAGATACTGTTTTGAGCATTAGCCCTTTGTCCGAGCAGATCATTCCCAAGCATTTGCTTTGACAAAGGGCCAACCGATGATAGGGATTCGTGATTATAATGATGTTGTGATGGGGAAGCAAGGTATTACAGAGGGAAGAGCACTTGTCACCCATCTCTGTCATTCAGCTTTGGTTCCCATCATCCCAGAGGCTGAGTTTGTCATTGGCTCTCTTTTTCTGTGTTCTTCAATTTTCCTACCTGCATAAAACCAACTCTTTCAAATTCCAGTTGAATCATGAGGCAGTGAACAAGTAGCCACCAAGTGAACGTGCCACTACAAAAACCTATTCTATTATTAGTTTATTTTATTTCCATTACACTGCACTTGTACCTTGTCATAGTCAAGGGCCATAATTATTGTTTGCCCAGTGATATAGTTAATGTTGAACTATTCCAAGATACTGTAAAAAGGACTTGACAGAACAATAATCACTGCATTCTTTGGAATTGCCTTCAATAGTGTTGTGGTTATTTGTACTGTTGTCCTTAATGTGAATTTTTTGTTATGTGTATTTTCAACTGACTTTTCAGATACAGATGTCATTGACATATTGAAAAAACCAAGACTTCTGAAAACCTGTCCTTGTTTTATCAACAAGGTGAAGATACATGAAGTGGTCACTTTTGAGTAAAAAAATAATAATAATAATAATTAAGATTTACCTGTAGAACATTGCTATCCCAGCATTTATACAAAATGCATGCTACATATCCTGATGGTTATGTGTATTTTGATGTAAATTGGTAATCAAAGTACTTTCATTGTAAAATGTGTCAGAAGGTTTACAAGTTGCCTGAAGAAAAAGCAATTTAACGAAATAAAATTCATACCGCAAACAATGCAAAAATTCTGCTCACAATGGGTCAATGTACATACTTTTCACCCTGTACTTCAGACTATTAAGACACTTGCAAGTGAATATAATATGAAAGAGACTTCACAGCCCATAGGTATAGTTTGGATCTGGACTGTAAAATTTATAGAACTGTAAAAGTGAGAGGCGTGTAGGGTCTTAGCTTATCTTGGTAATCTAATCCTTGCCGTAAGGGTCATTCTCATTACATGCAAGTTGTTAATCATTCTTTGCCTGGACAATGCCAAAGAGTCTGCATAATATAGCCAACTTCGAGGAACTAAAAGTGGTCATTGTTGGGAGGTTGGATAGAGGTTCTATTCTATTATTGTTGTTTCATGTCTTAATTATCTTCCAGTGCTGTAATAATGCACTTTACTTGCAGGGCTGTTACTAAGGCCCAGGGCCAGGGATTTCGCCCTGCTACTGCAAGTCTGAGCCCCTGATACTTTGATACAAAACCAAAACATTGGTCACACCAGTAAAAGTTTGTCCCTGCCTACTTTTTTTCATTTCCCCGCCTACTTGACAAATTAGCAGGGCTAAAAATTAACTCCAGTGCTTGGTAGCCAGTCGGGTCAGTTTCCTTGAATTCTTAGTGGCCCATCCCAAAATTAAGTGGACCTTCTGTTTTTTTTTTGAGAGTCATGTGGCAGTAACAAAATTAAAATGGCGTCTATATGTTGCGAATGTGGATCGTTCGTGAAATCACTGTTAAAATAGCTCGAAATTTCCACTTCAGAACTAAAAATACACTAAAATGGATGACCTTAGAGTCCAGGCAAAGAAGCGAGGAGAAAGTTAGTCCAATTAAACTACGTTTCTTTTTAACTTTGTACTTCACATAATTTATATTGCAACTTTTCGGAATTCTGTAGCATAGTTGCACATTGGGTGTTCAAACCTTAACTTTTGGTAGCCCTGGTCAGTTTTAACTCTCCACTGGCGACCGTGTGACCGCCAATTTTTAGCCCTGAATTAGTGACAGCCCTGTTTTTGTAAGACAATTTAACAGATTTCTCCCAAAGTTGTGATGTTGCTTAATCATGTTGTATCTGTTTTAATCTTAATAGCTGAGTGTAAACCTGTATCCTTCAGTGGAGGAGTTCGAGAGCGAATTACAACAGGCATTGAATCTTGATAGGCTTCATAAGGTAGTCATTCATTACTTACTGGTATATATAAAAAAGTTCAAAAGGTTGAAAAATTGCCATTTTCTATTTTACGTATATTGACTAATGCTTTTTGGCCTCAGTGGATTTCTCCCATGTCCCCATTTTCAATAATTTGCATTGGTACACACTGTAGTGTGTAAGGTGTTGATAACTGTGTGAAAACGAGAAAATGTAGTCTAATGTTATGTACATGGAAATATGCAATTAGAGTATATATATAGGTGTGGTAATTAATTTTATTCCAGGAGCTTTTTGTCAAGTAAGGGCAAGTAAGAGTGTAAAGGCTAATAAACTGCTGTCAACCTAAAATCGCGGCAAACTACACACACTAACTCAGCAGCCATGGCATGTTGAGTAATCTGATTGGCTCATTATCTCTGGATATTCAACACTATTGTTATCTACGAGATGAATAGTGCAAGGGGTTCTTGAAAAGCCTTGTGTAAGTGATCTTTGGTTGAAGACAAAAATTCCAAAAACACCAATTCCTGCTTTGCAACTGTTTTCAAGTCTGTAAAAGTGGTTGCTTCTTTAATATACTAATCAAACAATAGTTATTGTTATAGAATAGTTATTATTCTCTTCAATCCCAGTGATTAGTGGCCTTAGAAATATTTACCTTGATTTCAGAGAATAATAATAGTTATTGTTAGCTGTACAATTTTTTTTCTTTTAAGAACCACATTCCTGATGATGGATTAGAAATCTCAGTTATTGAAAGGCGACTTAAGGTTTGTATTTAGCTGTTACCTGATCGCAGCTGGATTTTAATATGTGGGGTACAGGGTTTTGCTGCTTGAGATCCTAGAAGTGCAATTTGAAGTCTCATAGTGTTTTAATACACTTACATTTAAATAACCTAAAATTCAAAAATCAAAAAGTCAAAATACTTGATATTGTCATGAACTGAAAAATTCCCCTCAGTAGGTGAACTAATTTATTTGACCCTTTCACTTCAAAAGGTTGGTTAACATAATAGTTATTATTATAATGAAGCTATAAATGGACAGGGAGATGAATATGACACACACACAATACGTGACTCTGATGATGACTTCTGTTCAGGTTGTTGAAATGTCAGTCAGTGCCAACAACAGTTCATTTCAGAACTACAGTACCTACACTAACAGGTGAACAAACTTGACAAAAAGCTATAATAACTTATTTTATATACATGTGTAATTTCTCCTTTCAAATGTAATACATTACTTAGCAAACTGGTTATGAGAATTGAGAGAATAATGCAGTGAAAATTGATAGAATTAATTTTATCTGACATAAATTTTTGTACAGAATGAATTGAATTGCATTCACTACAAAAAGAACTGCAACTCTGATCTTCATCATAAAATATTTTACTAAATATTAAATTCTACGTAGGTATGTGTACACAATGGTTGGACATTTGTCAGTGAACCTCACAGAGTATATTTGCAACCAGAGTATGAAGGAGGAAAATCAGCAAAGTCTCCATCGCAAGCTTCTTTGCGAGGTTAGAATTGAAGTTAAGGCTGGAAACAATTGCATTGAATTTTTCATCACAAACATAATAATGATAATGTGCATATTGGAAGGTGCAGGACCATTCACCATTCAATCGGAAGGTTTCCATGGCAACCAGCCACAGCCCACCCCCCTGAAGTGTCACTGAAGTGAAGGATACAGTAATAGTATTATTATCATTTAATTCTAAAAGGGAGTGAGAAAGGGAGGTATGGAGGGCCACAACAGGGAACTAAGCAAAGCAGGATTTGATACCTGCATGTCCAGGCATACCAGCACTGGCTTGAATTTAACTTTTTGATGTAAATTTTATTTGGTCACATGTCCTATAAAATAAATGATTGGAATTTCCCTGATGCTACAAGGAAAATATTACATAAGTGCACTATCTGGAAAAGGGTTTATTAGATAAAAAGTAGATTTCAAAACTGCTACTGTAACTGACATTTTTATTTAATTTTGTACCCAGGAAAGATCCTTTCCTTAGTACTGCGAAGTCGCCTGGAGCTTAAAGAGCTTGTCAATCACCCATTGTTTGCCATTGTGTTTGAGCTGGAATATGTTATGTCAGAGCCTTTTGCCCAGCCACTTATTGAGACAAAAAGGAAAAAGGTGATATTTCTGGAGTGTAATCAAATTGTATTCTATTTCAAATGACAATATCAACAATTCTGACAGTTTTTTTGTGAATTGATCAGGTGGTTGAATCTACTAGATACAACTTTTGTACAATGCTGTGGCAAGAAC